>LPNX010063041.1:152361-243111 GCA_001517045.1 Pseudotsuga menziesii | reverse complement strand
CAACTCAACTTTGTAATAGGGGGGGATTTGAAGGACGACGAAGAAATAGAATAAATCATTAGAGTTTTTGGGTTTCATTTATCTCCTTGTTCTAACTGGGTTGACTGTAATCAATGTGATTAAAATATCTATATGCATGTAATATGAATCCTTATTTATGAAAGAATTATTAATATTACCTTGTTGTGGTTAAAATGGGATTCTATTGAATTCAAGTTTGGCATTTTATAATTCCCAACAAGATCTAAATGGAGTTAGCTTTTGTTTTCCTTTTGGTTTGTTTTAAACCTGGTTTGTTGTTTTCATTGTCAAAGATATAGTCACAATGAAATGCTATTTATAGATTCCAGAAATCTAACGAAATGATAAATGTTTACTTGAGGAATCAATTTCATTCTACTTGGGTTGGATTGGTGTTCATTTTCCTCTCGTAGATCAATGACTGAGGAACATTTCAGGTTGAGACTTGCACTAGGTTTAAGAGGATTCCAATAATCCAAAATCTAAACCAATGTTTTAGGTAAGAGGATGCATGGCAAACTTCTTTATAGTTTGTTCCATTGGTGGTTTAATAAAAAACACCTCTTCCTCCATCCAAAATAACATAAGTGTGATGTGGGTTTCCAACAATACAATAAAAGTTTTAGGCCTCGGTTAAAATCCTAGGTTAAAGCATTGGATTGTATGAAATGGGTGTTTATCAATTTTGTATGTTTGCAAAAACATCATCTATGAGTATGTGTAACATGATGTAGTGGTCTTTCAAACAAAGCTAAAATATGTTGAATTTTCTATGGTTTATTCATTTGAAACCATTGTCTTGGTTACTCCAAACCTAGGTTTTAAGAAGGCTCACAATATGAGATATGACACATAATAAATGACACGTGGTGGGATCATTGTTATTAAATGTGGGATCATTGTGTTCTTTTGAAATTCAAAGTTAATAAATGTGATAAGTTCTTACTTACACTTTCAATTTCACTTCACAAAAATGCATGTATGATTTCATGCACTTTCTAGTGGTACAAAGCATGGCACATTATTGATGACATTAATTGGTGCAAAAACAAGATCCATCCCTCTCGTGTTGGAATTGTTTTGATCAAAGACACATTAGGCCAACTACACACACCCATAGAAACTAATAATTTTCTTACGATAATGTGCAAGATGCTAAGGGCATACTACACTTAATTGGCCACTCATAGCTTACTTTCCTACTAATAAATAATGATACCAAGGACAAGGAAAGGATTAACTTCTTAATGTGGTTTCAATTGATTAAGGTTGTCTCTCCATTAGGAGGGGATTGACAATGCAATTGGATCAAAATCAATGGGGTTGAGTCTAATACCTCAATTTGCATGAGTACCCAATAAATTGTTAAACACATTGAATTCCAAAAGGAAAAAGTAGTCATTCCCATTCCCTTTATGATCAACTTGGAGTGGAATAGTACAAGTCAATGAGTAATCTAGGTTAGAGAAACCTGCATTCTAGTGAAGAAGGTGCCATTGAAAAATATCAAGTATATCGCTATATTGTTTCTTTTGTATTTTGATTTTAATAACATGGAGATCCCTTTTCTCCCCCCACCCCAAAATTATGTTTTGATTTGTGTATTTATGAATTATATGTTTGGAGGTGGAATTATTTGCTTGACAACAATTGATTTCAATTAGTTAAAATTTCAAATTGCATTAATTATCATTTATTAATGGTATGAAAGTTTTGAGGAAGTTTATTTGTTGCTTGTGTACAAATTTGTAATAGATGGGACATATGAAGGAAATATTTCCATTGGATCACATGTTACAATAAAGAGGCTAGCCAATCGGCCTAAGGTATTCCTCTCTTCTCTATATATGTTATCTTTAAGCACTTAATTGGAATTAGAACTTAGAGTTGATGTTATCTCACTTGCTCTGCAAATAACCTGACCCTAGTTATTGGGAACTATTTCCATAAAAAAAGATAGTGATTCCATTAGGCATCAGACTTAGAATATCTTGTTTCACAAAATGGGTAAATTCATAGACAAAATCAGGATCCTAATCCCTTAATGGTGTTATATAAGTCCATTGTTACAAAAGGGATATACATATAAGCTATGCCTTGGGCACAAGCAAGGAATGAAACTCTTGATAAAAACTATGATGTTGATGACGATGATGATGGCGATGATGATGATGATGATGATGATGATGATGATGGCGATGATGATGATGATGTTATCCATGATGATGAGGAGGATGAAGATGAGAATTATTATGATGAGGATGAATATGTCGATGATGATGATGAGGATGATGATGAGGATGATGGCGATGATGATGGTGGTGATGATGACGGTGATGATGGTGATGATGACGGTGATGATGACGATGATGGTGATGATGATGACGATGACAATGATTATGATGACGGTAATGATGATGATGATGACAATGATGACGACGATGATGCTAATGATGACATTGATGAGGATGATGATGATGATGATGATGACGGTGATGATGGTGATGATGACGGTGATGATGACGATGATGGTGATGATGATGACGATGACAATGATTATGATGATGGTAATGATGATGATGATGACAATGATGATGACGATGATGCTAATGATGACATTGATGAGGATGATGATGATGATGATGATGATGCTAATGATGACGCTGCTGATTATACTGATGATAACAATGAAGATGATGATGATGACAATGACTATGATGATGATGATGATGATGATGGCGATGTTGATGATGATGTTGATGATGATGATGATGAGGATGATGATGATGATGATAACGATGGCTATGATGATGATGATGATGATGATGATGATGATCATTGGTCGATGATGATGATGGTAACAATGATGACAACGATGATGATAAAAATGAATATGATGATGACGCTGACTATGATGATGATGACGACGGGGATGATGATGATGATGATGATGATGATGACTATGATGATGATGATGGCGACGACGATGATGATGATGATGATGTTGATGATGATGATGAGGATGATGGTGATGATGATGGTGATGATGACGACGTCAAGCTATGTGATTTCATCGCTATTCCAATGAACTATGTGATTTCATCGCTATTCCAACAAACTATTGTCCCTATAGCGACGAACCTTTATGTGTGTCGCTATAGAGACGATTACCAGGGGCCAGAACATTTTTTTTCAAATTTTTTATCTGTTTATCCATGAAAATTTTGATTTTAACTTATTCATTGCAGTATTTTGTGCAACTTTTGAGCCATATGTACTAGTGCTAAAGGCTTCAACAAATCTGTTAAAGTACTTAGAATTCTCCACTGGAGAGTTTGGATCCACTTCTGTACCCATGGTAACCCTGTAGAGACCCTTATATATCAATTGGATGACCATTTTTGCCTTCCATTCAAAGAAATTGAAGGGGGTGAGAAATATGTGGTTCTGCTCCATCTCCACTTGCACTAGTGATGATATTTTGCTGAAGGTTCCTACAAAAACACTCAATTTTATCCAGAAAATAGCTCAAACAGTCAAGATTGATCTGCAACTCCAATAAGCTCTGATACCATGTGACAATTTTTATTTACAACATGATCTAGGATCCCAAGAGACTCTCACAAATCGAACTACTTGCAAAAACCAGCAAAAAAGCATGAAGGAGGAACAATTTTACATACACCGTGTGAACATAAACTGGATATTATTTGACCGTATAACATGTGAATATGTTTAGAATGGTTTTATATTACATCATTCAATTCGATAGGCGTTGGAAGCCAAATTTGAGTGTACATGTGAAAATGGCCAAATTGGCCTCAATCCCCCCTAGGTGGGCCAAACAAGCTACAAATCAGCCCCAAATGGTCACGAATGGTGGTGTGGAGGTGGATGAAGTGTGATGGACAAATGATGACTCCTTGACATGTGTGGGTGTGCAAAATTAGGTGAGTGGGAGGCTCAAGGTGGGCATTAAGCTCCAATAGTCCAAAAATGGGCCAGAAACACCCCTAACGCTCCTAGTTAACCACAATTTTTTAAAACAAGGAATGGGAGTGCACCTGTCATAAATGAGGGTGCACATGTGGATTTTAACTGAGATGGAGCGCTCCTGTAGGTGTGAAAGCACCAAAATAACTGGTTATTATGATGGATTAACTTCCTTAAGTCCAAACCATAACATACCATTGCATAAATGCAAATAAAAATGACTAAGGATTTAGACTAAAGTACTAAGTGGTGGATTACTGTTCTAACACTCTCGAAGATAAGTTTGGAATCCAAATGTGTTGTGATGAATTTTCCGTGAAAAAAATGAATAATTTCTAATTTTGTCACTCATATTGTTATTTTTCCCAAAAAATTATATGTTGTCCATTTTGGTGGAAAGGAAATCATTGGATTCTTATTCTAACCAATTGGTAGGAATGGGATCTAGATAAAACCCTTAAACTTCAATATTTATAGTAATTGAAGTGTTAGAATAATTTGCTAATAATTTATAGTAATTATAATAATTATAATTTAATTCTTATAATTATCATTGCACATTTTATGACTGATTAATAAGGGATAAGATAGTAATGAAGGGAGAGGAGTCGATGAAGAGTAGGATATAGGGGCATAATGTGTAGGGTTTGGGGGATCGAAAGGAGGAGGAAAAAAAATAAGCAAGGGGAGGTTTTTTTTTTTTCAAAGGAAAAGGGAGTTTTTATTGGTCGGTTGGAATGCACTCAGGTTTTGGGTTTGGGGGTCCAATAACTGAGTTCTTGGAGCTAGGAAGCTGGTGAGACTTTCTTGATTGGAAGGGTGGAAAATTAGTTTGGTTGGTTGATATTTTTGGTAGACTGTGGATCACATATTGCAAGGACAAAGAGCTTGAAGGGACAAACTCCTATCTTAAAGGTATTTTGCTTCAATTTTAATCTCCTGTTTTATATTATAGTGAAAAATTGAAAGTTGAATATGTTGAAATTTGATTCATACATGCACTCCACTGTTAGTAGTAAACATTGTTGACATTCAAATTTATACTGCAAATTGGTTAGAATAGAACTATACCTGAAAGATTACATTTTTTTTGTATCTTTAATTAAACAGAACTAAGCAGAAATTGGAAAAAAAAAACAAACATAATTATCCATTGCAATAACTTAAAAGTAAAATATCTTATTATTTTAACTGTTTGTTTGTCTTTGTTTTGACAGTTTGTTTGTTGCCTTAAATAAGTCACGTTCTCTATATCTAAGTGCAAGTAAAAGGCAACAATATACATATATCTACTCTCTGACAAATTTAATATATATCAAATAATCATTTGCATCATTCATTAATCTTGAATAACATATATCTCAAAACTAGTAAATAACTGTGTATTTTAATGCAACATGTATAAAGGGAAACTGGTAAATACTTAGGAAAGTACCTGAGCATACATAGTTTCATGTATCTTGTCTTAGAGCTTTCCCTTTTTCAGCTTCCTCTCTCGGCTTGAAAGAAAAACCAACTGCCCAAACGAGCTTGCCACCCTGCCTATTAGGAACAACCTTGTCGACTCCCTAGCTTCAAGAAACGATGTTCCTTGAATCCCTCAAGCCCAAAACCTGAGTAGTCATAGCCCAACCAGTGTTATAACTTCCCTTCCAAATTTCCTGAAAGACCAACCAGCTATGTTGTCTTTCTTTAAAAAGATCTCCAAATCTGGGCCAACCCCCATCACCTCTATCTACCTTCCTTTTATCCCCCTCTTCACCACCTCCCTTCCTCCATTAATAACCTTATCCTCCCATTCATGACATCCCAACCACCTCCTCTCATACCATGCCCATTGCCACGCTCAATAAAGTCAACACCATTAATATTATTTCTAATGTTTTTAATTATTTGATTATTCACCACTCTTTACGCGGTCTGCTCCGAAGTGAGGGTGGAATACCACACTCCATTATGTACCAAAGGCTAACCCTTCATATTCCTCCTTGTGCATGAAGAGGACCATATTGGGTGTCTAGGACCAAAGGGATGGAGCACTAGGAAACCATCCCAGATGTGTTTTGAACGAGGTATCCTATTTTCCATTCTATTAGGGATATTTTACTCCAGGTCCCTCTCAGTAGTGGGAGTCTCTTAGCCTCTGGTTGTTCCATTTCGTATTGTTTGACTGTGGATTTAACCACCTAGCAGAGGATACGATTTGTGAGGGGCTTCCATCCTGTAGTTAGGAGTTTGCTTGCACGTATACCCCATAGGTTAGTGCACCATTTTATTCATAGGTAGTGCTGTTTGTTGGATTTTTGGCCGCTTTGTTGTAGACTCGCCTTCGGTGACACATTGTTGCAGTTTGGTTTTAGAGCTTTCTTTTTGGCCTGTGTGCCACCCTTTATCATCTCTCCTTCTGCACACCCGGTTGTAGTTTGACATTTGAGCTTGCATTTGACACCCTTAACCCTTCATTCATCATATCACACACCATCACATCATCATTTCTCCACCACACTACTCATAGAGATGTAGGGGAATACCCCTTAGTTCAGTTCCTTGAACAATCATAATCAGATCCATATTCAACGTCGTTCACCACCTTCAGAACCATACACTTCATCTGAGTCTGATTTGTATTCCTATCAATTTGAACCTACCACAACCTACCTTGTTCACTACCCCATCTATCCCCATGGATTTTGTACCTCCCAACTCCTTTAAGGGGGCGATGGTTGTTACTGGACTTGCGACCACTCCACCCATCCTTCCTAGTATCCCTTCTACCAGACCTATAGGTGTTGGTCCTATTGACCCCCTTGCCACTACACATACTATTGTTGGTCCGCTACCCACTAGTGGTGGTCACACTCTAGCTACCATGGTTAACACCACAGGATCATTTATTCATGGGGGCGCTAGCCCTTCTACCACCACTATGGCTATTCACACCATTCAAGTGACTACTCCTACTGTTGGAAGTCAACCCTACCAGCCCCCATTTGCTCACGACAACCACATACTTGTCGGTCCCAGGACCATTGTTGGCCCTCCTTAATCTAGTCTTCGTCCTATTCTACCATTCATGGCTAGTATTAAACTGCTTAAATTGACACATTTGACGAATGACCCCATCTATCATGACCCGTTGTGGCCTCCCATGCCTACCAAAATACCTTCAGACATCCCCAAGTTTGAGGGAAAGGCGAGAGAAAACCCTCAGAACCACATTATGTCCTTCCTCTTATTGTGTTCCTCCAATAGAATAGTGGATGATTCTATCCGACTGCAAATATTCCAATGCTCACTCACTAGTGTTGCAGTTAAATGGTACATTGAGTTTCCCCATTCTATACCCAGAATTTTCCTCGTTATCCTTGATGTTTCTCCAACACTTCTAGCTATCCGTGGGCTGTTACAATGAGGGCATGGAAAATCCTATTATCCTGTAGACATAACAATGCTACCCATATCACAGATCATATCCATGAGTGGTGTTGTCATCCTAGGTTGTGTAAAATCCAGTTAGATGATAGGATTTTCTTGGATTGGTTTCTTAAAACCTTACTCCCCCCTATCACCAAGGATGTTGCATCTGAGCGCCCACAAGCTAAGGAAGAAGCAATCCTCAAAGCATAATAGTTCGATCTTATCTATGACCAATCATGTTACTTTATACCATCATATCGAATGGTTCTCGTGCTGGCTCCTCACGTCAAGATACGTTGGGGGCATCCCATGCTGCTGATGGAGTCATCATCTCTATTACCCAACATCCCCACTTATACATGGCCTCTCCTTCAACACCACCTCACTTTGGTAACACCCCTAGTGTTTCCCAACATGGTTATGCCCATGAATTTTCATGCGTAGCAGGTCATTCTTGAGCCAAACCTTCCTATGCATCTCTCGCACCCGTTCCTCATGTTCATGGACTGAATTTCCTGACACTTACGTGTAATGGAAAAATGGTAGGCTTTGCAACCCCTCCAACTGCCCCCACCTACTACCCCCCACCTGTGTAACCTACACCTGATCTGGCCCTGACTCCTCTTGTTCCTCAAGTATAGGTCTACACTTAGCAGAAAATCCCTGATCAACCTAGCCCAAATAACCAACAAGGGCAAGGAAGACGACAGAGAGGTAGGAGTCAAGGAAACAAAAAACCTCAAGGAGGTTGCTAACAACCCAACCCTATGAATAACAACATATCTAATCCCCCTGCACAGAACCCCCAATTTCCACCTAGACCTGGGAAGAACCCTCAGCTGCATACTAACCATTTGTGCACCATTTTTGACACTTACGACCATTATGCACATAAGTTCCCCTATATGAATCGAGTCCACCAATTGTTCCAAGCCAACAATTAACGTGACCCTAATGTAACCGCTCTAGCACAATGAAACCCATCACTACAAGGTCCTCCACCCATGGTGCTGTAGAACCCATTACCAAACCAAGGAATGGTTGCAAATCAACCCTTTGTACCAAAAAATACTGCAACCACTTATGCGGGTCAACCCATCAATCCTGGTGTCCATCACCTTATGACTTTGTCATTTAATGTCAACTTACATATTTGATGAAACCAATATGGATCCACCATGGAAACCGTTACTCCCTCCATGACATCTACCTTCATTGCTCTCGATATGTCCTTACATTTGCCAAGACCCCACATGGATGGGACTGCCAAAGTCCCGTGGTTCCCTTTGCATCGCATCACGAACAACCCTGCTACTAGAGCCACTCATAATTACAGTATCATCGATGACTTGACCCAGTATCCCTCGGCCATGGCCGCTTTGGAAGTCCTTAGAATATGTCCTTCGCAATGCAAAGCTTTGTTATCCGCTTTAGGTGCCATTGATACCTATGATTTTAGGTTAATCACTTTTGAGTTGGATCAAGGAGAACCCCAGATGACATCATCCATACCCTTCCAGGTTTCAGACACTATTTGGAATTCAGTCATTCATCGATGCATCATCGATGAGGCAGAATCCACTTGCATTATGTCAAAATTTGTTTGGAAGAAAATAGAATCCAAAACCATTCAACCTTCAACCATTGCCCATCGTGCTTCTCAACCACAAGGTGTTCTATTGAATGTCCCCGTTGAGTTAGCTGGAAAACCCGTGTTGATTTACATTGAAGTTGTCAATTCCTAACTCGATTACAACCTCCTCCTTGGACATAGTTACATGTATGCAATGCGATCTGTTGCTTCTACCATATTCTGACTCTTGATGTTCCCCCATGATGGGATGATCATGACTATCAACCAATTGACATATTACGATCCTAAAGGACAGAACACCTTGGGACATGTACTCCCTACTATCAACACCACCATTGAAACTGTAACCATCCCCTCCAGAGTCTGTTGTTGGTTCCCTCCTATTTATCAATGCCTCTTTAACGAACACCTTTTTGTCCCTCCCACCCCCTCCTTCAATGGACGACATCTCAGATTTGTGCACTATCACATCCGGTAACATTCCAACCTCCTTGCAACCTCAGCCACAACCCCAACCATAGAACTTAGGGAATTAATGGGGGTTCACTCCCCATCCACATGATCCCCTTCCTCTTTTCACCTTCTGGAATTCTGAGTAATCTATTCATGGATACTCTCAACATTTCTAGATTCACTTTGGGTATTCTAGTGTGGTACCTTAATCCACCCACCCTCCCCCCAACACCACATATCATGTTGACACCAGTCCAACCTATTGAGATGGTGTCACACCCACCTTTTGGTACACAACCAAATTATTCTACTGCTACTCCCCCCCCTCCTCCCATGAAGACTGGAGGAAAGGCACCAAAAGGCACAGAAAGGACACACCCACCTCCTAATTTTGATTTATGTGATGTCCTTAGCAATGCAATGAAAAATTGTCCCGATTTTCCATTCCTTCACACCCACATGCACATAGTAGTCGAGACCGATGACACTCCAGTTGTCAACATACCAACCATACCTACGATTAAGAACAAATCACTATGAACCAACCACTCATTTGCATTTTGTGGCCCATATGGTCATTATTCCCATCATTTCCCAAACTTTCCCGAGTACCAATCTCTCCTCAGTGACCTTCACAAGCACTCCCGTGAGTCTGAAATCATAGTCCTTAAGGAGATCCTCCCTCCGGCCTCTTCCTCAAAAACCAATAACACAATTTATATGATCTCTACTTCAAGTCGTCCTCCCCCTCCTCGACCGTGGAAGATCCCTTTGATCTATCCAAGCGCTACTTTCACAATGACAAAGAGATCCTTGAAACCACCACCAGGTTTACCCCATTCCATTTAGTCCATGGTGTGGAGTCAGTTCTCTCCGTTGAATTGTAGATTCCATCACTCTGCCTTGCTGTTGAGCTTCTATCTGATACTTCAACGTTGGAAAATTCATACTCATGCTTGAACAAACTTATGAGGATTGTCTCTCTTCTCTCCAAATTATAGAAGCAACTAAGACTCAGTCGAAGTCCCATTATGAATCCCACGTCCACCCATGCACATTTAGTGGGGGGGACCTCATCTTCGTCTATGACCAAACCCATGATAAGTCTGGAAAACAACAGCCCGAATCCATGTGGTATGGCCCTTATGCCATCCATCGATGTATTGACAAGGGGGCATATCTCCTTGCTGACCTCAACATGTCTCTTCTTGAATAATCCCTACAATGGTCTATACCTCAAGCGATTCTATGCCTAAGTCGACCAATCTGCATACCCTTGTATCATAGTTTTTCTTTCTCATTTTGCATTATTTTTACCACGAGTCTCATAGTTTGTTTCATTGGTTGTTCTAGATGGATCCTACCTTGCCCTACTATGTTGGTTTCATTGATGGTGCAAGCAGATGGTATCTTAATCTCACCTTGGCCACGTGGGTCATTTATTCCCCATCATATGAGTTGATCCATATCAACAGAATGTGTGTTGGTATTGCTACCAATAACCAAGCTGAGTACGACGGTGTCGCTTGTCTCCTAACCGCAACCCTTCACTTAGGTATTTGTCACCTTGAAGTCTTCTTAGACTCCCAATTGCTTGTCGCCCAGTTGAATAACTACTACCGGGTACATGATCCCTGCATATTTAGAAATTTATTGCGCATTAGACACTTGGTTAGACATTTCGAATCCATTTCATTCATGCATTTTCCTAGAAGTCTCAATAGTGTAGCTGACCAAATGGCTAATGACGCTATAGAGTGGCACATCAATCATCGCATATAGGAAATAAACTGCATCATGCATCGTCATCTAGTCATGCATACATATGTCATATACATCATATAGGAATAGTCATCATCATAACATGAGACTCATAAAAACATATAAAATTACAAAAATATGCATCCACGTGCATTCATATCATATCATCATGTTCAGTACAAAAATATAAGCTCCATTGGCTTGCTCGTCTAGTCATACATATCATACAAAAATTCCCATGCTCAAATGCATTGAGGGAAGAATCATAAGCTACTAATCTGAGTCATCCTCATCTGACTATATGTCCTCCTCCTCATCTGAGCTCTCCTCCTCCATCGACATATCTCCCTATGTCATCGATCTAACATACTCAGCAGCAACCACGATCCTCCTCATCAATTAGATCCATTATGGAGGAGCTCTGTAGCACGAGGCGATCACATCGTCATCTAGGTACTGCCACCCATCGTTGGTGACCCCCTCAATTAGTCCCTCCATGTCCAGATGTAGTGAGTCTAACGTAGAAATATGTTCCCTCCTCTTCCTATGAGGGGGTAGATCTAACCCCTCCACCCTACCCCTGCACCACTAATATCCTGTTGGAGGGTGTGGTTCCACGTATGTGCATGCACACAGTATGTCATCAGTATCTATCACATGTATGATCTAGCTACCACTATGCTAGTAAAGTATATATGATTGAAACCACAAATTGTCATGTATATGTACCATCAGGTCCCCAAACCTTTCCTGGAGGTCGAGGCATCTCCAAATCTCCCTAGTAGTCCATGCCTACATATGGATAGTCCTCTATAAGGAAAGGCAGATCTCGCCACTATGAAAAAATCTCTTGGGTGAAGAAACAACCAAACAAGCTGCTTCCCTCCCTGACCATCATCTCACACCACCGCCAGATATGAGACTCACATGGTCCCCAGATGTGGTCGCAGTGTTAGTCTCCTTGATTTGCATGCCAACAGGAAAATCGAACCCCTTATGTATTGGCATGTTCACAAGCCCTCAGCTCCATCCATACTGCCAAATTTCCCTTGTAATACCACCATTCACCATCCTGAAAGGAGGCCCCACTAGTGTTCCACTGTTATTTTTTATCCTTGTCAGTTGATCCCAATATCTTCTCTTTTCGTACATTGAACACTGCCTCCTTTCTTGAGTGACAATTACAAAGTTTTTGTTAAGCTCTTTTCTCACTCCTTAAAAAATGAAAATATTGTCGAGCACACTTGCTTCTTTTCATGGTCAATAAAGTATTTGAAAGGGCATCTATGTGGCCTCGTTTGTCCCCTTTTTTGGACTACGTAGACTACTTAAAGGACCACCCTAGGAAATTCCATCTAGGAATAGTTCCCTTTGTATCCTTTTATGTTTTTTTGGACATTGAGACTGTAACTTATGAAAAAACTCACTTATGGGTTGTATTTAGGCTCTTTTCCAACCCTCTCATAAAGAAAAGTTCACTGAGAAAACTTGGTTAGTTTATGCTCGTAAAAGTATTTGAATGGCCATCCAATCATTATAGTTTTAACCTTTTTCGTCTTGGTTGGACTACCTATGGAAAAGAAGTCTCTCCATCCCTTTTGGTTGGGAGAGCTCTCCTTTGTACACTTTTATCCTTTTTTCGGACTTAGGATGATATTGTATGAAAAAGAGACCCCATGGGAGTCTTCTTCCTGTTCTATAGTATCATAATGAGCATACGTCTATCCTTTCTTTGAGCTCCTTAAATTATGAAGAATTCCCAAACGGTGCCTTTCAGTTCCCACATATATTGCATATAGTCTCCCATTATGGCAGCATTCCCCTCATTGGGTCTCCTTTGTTTAGATTACTCTTTGATGAGTCTCCCTTGGATCCCCTGGATATCACTGGTCTAGTTAATTCCCCGAGTATATTCCATTACAATCCTCTCTCCAGTTCCACAGCTATGATTCCCTCCCCCATGAGTCAGTACAATTTGCTACCAGGTCAACCCTATTGTTATACTCTGAGAAAAGGATGTTTGAGTCCACCGTACTCCCCTATTCCTGTTCCCCATTCCGTGTCTCAATCTCATGATTGTTACATATATCTGGTTGTCCCCCTCGTGCTTCTATTAAGGAAACCTCATTTCCTTGATAGCTGCAAGTCTCCCTCTGTTGATGTTAACACATCTATTCCAGAGGATAGATCCAGAGGTCCCGATATCTTGGTTTCATCCACCTCATTTATGAGTTCCTTAGACCACTTGAAAGGAGTCCTTAGTTCCTTTTGGGTTGGTTGTGTCTCACATGCTCGACTTCAGCTACACTATTGCACCGTTGATATTTCTACAGGGTATTGGTTCCTTCATTACTTGGTCGAAGAGCCCGGTTGTCACCCGACTCTAGCAAATTGGTGAGTCGATTTTGGGACCTACACAGTTTCATATCCCTTGTGATATCGGGTTGCGTTGGTGACAGTGTTTGAAAGCCCCTCTGTATCATGCTATCGTATATCTACAATATCAGATGTTGTTTATTGTACCTCAAAGATTCTGACTCTCAGTCATTGATTCCATATAGTTGTGTACCCCTTCAGATTCAGTAGAGCATTAATTGTTGTGATATTGCATTCCATTGGAATGCCATTATTCCCCTGTACCAGTTCTTCATATCAGGATGTGTATTCAACATCCCATTGAGGCCACCATTATTTACTCCTAGTTGTATGTATTGATCGTCTCCCATTGTTTGAGCCTTGATCCCTATTTATATATTGAGACATTGATACGAGCATAGGTATGCCCGCCTCGTACATATATATATGTGTGAGATTATATATACCTCATCCATTTTTTAGAAGTAATACAAATCAAAAGCCAATATAGTTTGAATGAGGAAACTCCAACTCCTCCACGGTTCCCTCCGGTTTCTCCATCGTTGTCACCACTTCTACCTTCATCCTATGATGTCTGTTGGCCATACGATGAGCTCTTGCCCCAACACATCAGGGGGGAATCTGTTAACACCCAAAATTGTCCACATAGATCTCTATGGTCCAAACCATAATTATACATCATAGTCCCACAACTATTCCTTCCATTTTGACCTTCAAAATTAAATTCCACCAAAAACGGTCCAAAACATTATTATTCCTTCTCCCATAAATACAGGGAAGATGGGAATTTATTGCAAAATAACCCCACTCTCTCCAAAAAGGACCAAAAAACCCTAAAATGAGAATGGGTCAAAAACCATGGACAAATACCATGCACAATAAAATACCATGGGTAAGAAAACCTTGGATCATCCTATAAATACATTGTGAAGTTCTCCCAATAAACATTCCTTAATTCCTAAACTTTTTGTCCATCATAACCTTTGAAATTTCACCTCTCACACCTTTCACCACACTATCCAACGTTGCATGTTGAGTTCTTTCTGTGTAACCCTTATTTCCTTTTCTGGTGACAACCCCTTGTTAGAGATAAAGGAAGACCCGGATCGTGGGAGCCTACGAACCATTTCCTCAAACAATTGCAGTGGCCCATTTTAAAGGTATTTTTGTTATTTTATTGCATTAGTTAGATAAAAATATAAATTTTTTGTTATTGCTTGTTATAAGTCAAGGTCGAGAAATCCCTTGTACCATGAACTCTACCCTTAGATCCGACTGATCTAGGGTAGGTGCCTTTGCACGTAATAGGGGAAATCTCCACTACAACTCACCATCTCAAAATATACCAATGTTTTTCAGTTTCATACTAAATATAGGGATAACATAATATTATTACTCAAATTACATCTCAAGCCATGTTGCGAAGGTGGGTGCGTAATAAGAATGGGGACACCTTTAAGCCCTTAGCTTCACCATCTCAAAATATGTGTGAGTGTTTTAGGTTTAATACCAAATACAGTGCCGACATAATGTTCTTGCACTCACATATGACTTCCCAAGCAATAGTGTGGGTGTCTAATAAGAATGGAGTTACATTCAATCCTTTGGCATGGCTACAAACAATATCTCCGTAACATTATATTTAAGGCATTTACATTCAATACATTGCATTATGACTTCTATAGAAGATTACCTGGTAAAGAGCCTTCTGAGCAAAAAAATGATTTTGTCTCACTACTTGTGTGAGAGCATATATTCTACTCTTAAACCATGGAAGAAGCCATTTATGCTAACCAAGAAGAAGGGAAGTATATCAAAATCCAATGGAGGAGACCTTCTGTTAATTCTCCTCAGACTAAACTAAGAAAATGAATAAAAATCATAACACATGGTATCTTTTTTCTTCTTAAAGCAAATAATATGCAAATCCAAGCCATGATATCCATGCGGATTTCAAGAAACATAAGGGATTTTATAGTCAACCCTTGTAATTTTCTCAAATCATCAATTATCCAAAATGGCATTCAAATGTGGTGGACTTATATTGTTAATCAATTGAATCTAAATCGGTCTTTTATGGATTTTGAAAATATATTTAAATTGTTCCTATGGTTTTTAGAGACTTTTAACTATTTCCACTTTAAATGTTTTTTTATGTCTATGTAGAGACTTGATACAATATTATCAAAGCTTGATTTGACGTTCAAAATTATTCAAATTCAAGATATTCCCATGGAACCAAAAAAACCCAGAGGAAAGAATGGAATATGTTATGTAGTACTTGTAGGGTAAGTTAAAGAAAATGCCTTTCACCACATAAGTCATATGAGAGATATTAAGAAACGTGAAAAATACTTTAGAACTTGGAGAGAGTTTATATTTTTGAAAGGCAATATACTGATAGTTGGATGCTTCAAACCCATTGCACCGGTCGATGCCATACCATACTGGTAATGAAAAAAGTGCAGTCGGTATTGCTTTGCCATGTTTTACAAATTGAGTAAGTTTTGATAAATACTTTTGGGTTTTATTTAGCTCATGAAGATTATTTTTGTGATATATTATGTGTTGGGTTTACGCTATGAGAAACTAAACTGATTTTATAGTGTGAATAATTAGAATGCTATGTGAACAATCTTCACACTAATCAAAAGGGATGAGATGGATAAGTGGGTGAACATCCTCTCATGGAACAATGCTAAAAAGTTAACTCCAAAAGCCTCCATGGAATTGGCATGGCTAAAACATTAAATTTTAAATTTAATTGGGTTTACTCAAGCTTACTTAATCTTGAGTGAGAATCCATCAACACATGTTTGAAAAACAAGATCGTAGAGCAATAACAATTAAACAAGATGCAAACACATTACAAGAGAGACACAGATATAACGTGGTTCACCCAATATGGGTTACGCCCACATATAAATTGCCATTCCTTTATTGAGCCGAGAGGCTCTCTACAGCCCAGTATGGGGGAGATCTTGTAACGTTACGTAACGTTATTTTTATTAATAAAAAATAGATTTTTTAATTATAAAACAAAATAAATGTCGGCCAGAAAAAAAAAAAAAAACCCTAATATGGGGGAGATGTTGAAATATTCCAACTTAACAAAATAATAAAAAAATAAAAATTGAATTATTTGCAAAAAAATGTTGGCCTTTTAAACAACCCATGGTTTTATTGTATATGGTTTAGGAGGACCGTGCACGTGGTTTTAAAACCATGTGCAAGGCATCCTAAAAAAACCCATGGTTTTATTGTACATGGTTTAGGAGGGCCTTGCAAATGGTTTTAAAACCATGTGCAAGGCCTCCTAAACAACCCATGGTTTTAGGAGGGCCTTGCATATGGTTTCAAAACCATTTATGGGGAGATGTTGTAGTGTTCGTTCATAAAAAAATAAAAAATAATATTAAATATTATATGTTGGCCATAAATAATATTAAATATTAATAATAAATATATTATATGTTGACCTTAAATAAAAAGATGTGTCTTTTAGTTTGAATCAAATCAATGGTATATATAGGACACACCAAAGTTGATAGCTCATTGAGTGTAATACTTAAGAAGAGGTTTGCACCTAGAGAGATTTGATCCCTCTCGGCGCTTGATAGAGCCTAGGATTTGGATCTACGCTGGTTATTATACCATCCAACAAAATAAAGGGATACAACCTGCAGCAACCTCGCTGGACTTCCTCTTCACTCTCTCATAGTCTCTCTCACACAATCATAGTGATTGTCTTAAAATGATACAATACAATACACATCCGTATTGCAATGCATTCCTTTTATAGGGGAATTACCATGGGAAAATACTACGGGTCTCCCAATACCATGGGTCTGCAAACTGTTGGCCAACAAACATCCCCAAAAAATTCCTTTTAGGGCTTCACCCCTGAACCCCCATTGGCCCCCGCACCCCAGCTAGGACGAGTGTCCAGTAAAATTGGGGTACAAACACAACTGAACAATAACATCTCTAAATATAAAAGATCAGGCTCCACAACCAAGAATCTCCCACTTGGAGACTGATCACAACAACTCGACCGCTGTTGCACTTGCTGGACTATGCTCTGAACCTTGGACTTGGAAAATTTCTCTTCTTTTACCTTCATGCTTGAAGGCGTGACTGAAACCGAGCATGAACTTAGTTTCTCTCTGGTTACTACCTTTGTCAACATGTCTGCAAGATTCTGGCTAGTATGTATCTTTTCCAGCTTTAACAGTTCATATTCTAGAACGAATCTTATGGAATGGTACTTGAGTTGTATATGTTTAAGTATTCGAATGAAAGGTTGATTTCTTTGCAAGATGAATGACACTATGGTTGTCACTGTACAACCTACTATTATCTTGCTTCTTACCCAATTCTTCCATGAACCTCTGCAACCAAATCATCTCTTTACTAGCCTCTCGAGCAACAACATACTCTGCTTCTGTTGTTGAAAGTGCAACAACATTTTTCAGTTTCGAAATCCAACTTACTGGTTGTTCAACCCATAGTAAATACATACCTTGTGGTGCTCCTCTTGTTGTCTTTATCACCAGCCATATTTGCGTCAACATATCCCTGTAGAACAATGTATGAACCTCCAAAACATAATGCATGCGAAGTGGTAACTCTCAATTACTTGAGAATCCACTGTACTGCTTTCCAATGCTCTTTACATGGATTGTTCATATACCTACTCACAACTCCCATTGCATGTGTAATATCTGGTCTTGTGCACACCATGACATACATTAAGCTTCCAACTGTTGATGAATAGGGAAACTTGGACATGTATTCTATCTCTTCCTGTGTCTGGGACACATCTCCTTACTTAGTTTTAAATGGATGTCCAAAGGTGTACTAATTGGTTTTTCATTCTGCATTCTAAACCTCTCCAACACATTTTCTATGTACTCACCTTGAGACAATATCAATTTGCAATTTTTCTTGTCTCTTGTTATTCTCATACCAAGGATTTGCTTTGCAGCACCCAAACCCTTCATCGCAAATGATTTAGCTAGTTTCCTTTTGAGCACATTTATATCCTGCATGTTAAACCCTACAAAAAGCATGTCATCCACATACAATAACAAGATAATATATCTTCCATTATCTAGCCTCTTGAAATAAAGATAGTGGTCAGAATGACATCTACTATAACTTTGTTCTGTCATAAACTTATCAAATTTTAAATACCATTTCCTTCGAGCTTGTTTTAGGCCATACAAGCTCTTCTTCAACCTGCAAACCAAATTCTCCTTCCCTTTGACCCCATACCTCTATGGCTGCTGCATATAAATCTCTTCCTCCAAATCCCCATGGAGAAAGGACGTTTTTACATATAACTGTGCAAGATGCAAATCTTCTACCGCCACTAGACTTAAAATAAGCCTCAATTAAAGTCAATTTAACAACATGAGACAATATTTCATTAAAGTCTATACCTTTCTTTTGTGCAAACCCCTTTACAACAAGTCTAGCCTTGTAACGCTTCTTTCCTCCATATCCTTCCTTCAACCTATAAACCCATTTATTCTACAATGCTCTTTTTCCTGCAGGAAACTCAACTAAATCCCAAGTCTAGTTTCTTACCAATGAGTCCATCTCCTCATTCATGCCTTGCTCCCACTTCTTTCTATTTTCTACCTGCATTGCCTCTTCATAACATTCTGGTTCACCAGAATCAGTCATCAATAAATAATACAGTGAAAAAGAGAATCTTTCAGGGGGTCTACTTAACCTGGTAGATCTTCTTACATTTGCAGGATTTTGATGTACCCGGTGTTGCACTTGATTTTCTGGTGCCTTTGGAACTTCATTTTCTTTGATTTCATCAAGCACTGTGTACTCTGTGTTTTTCTTTTCCTCTCTCTTTCCATGCAACTAATTTTTATACATAACTTTTCAGTGAATACTACATCTCTACTCCTAATGATTTTGTGATTTTCATAATCCCATAAGCGATAACCAAAATCATCAACCCCGTATCCAATAAAGGTACATTTCTTGGATTTAGTCCCAAGCTTTGTTCTATTTTCTTATCAATATGGACGAATGCTTCACAACCAAAATTTCTAAAAAATGAGTAGTTCACCTTTTTACATGTCCATTCCTCCTATGGAATTCCACAATCCAAAGTGCTTAAAGGCCCTCTGCTTAGTAAATAAACAATAGTATCGACAACATCAACCCAAAACTATAAGGGAAACCCTGCATGCAATCTCATACACCTTGCACGCTCCATTATCGTTCTATTTATCCGTTCTGACACAACGCTTTCTTGTGGTGTTCTAGAGACTGTCCTCTCTCTGCGAATACCATTGTATGAACAATAACTATCAAACTCCTTGCTGCAGTATTCACCTCCATTATCATATCTGAGAGATTTTAACTTTTTTCCTGTCTCATTCTCAACGAAAGCTTTCCACTTCTTAAAAGTAGCAAACACATCATATTTCTTTCTAATGCAATAAACCCAAGTTTTTTAGTTGCATCATCAATAAAAGTAACATAATAATGAGAGACACCGAGAGATTGTACCTGAGTCGGTCCCCATACATATGTATGCACAAGATCTAACTTTTCACTCTTCTTCTGTTTCCCAACCCTAAGAAATCTAACTATCTTTTGTTTTCCATAAACATAGTTCTCACAAAATTCCAAACTTACCTGCTTCAGATCTGGAAGAAATTCCCTTGAGTGGAGAATCTGCATCCCCTTCTCACTCATGTGGCCAAGCCTATGATACCACAATGCTGCACATGTTTCTATGGAAGCTACAGAGATAGAATAATCAGTATTATGAGGACATAAATACAACATGCATATCCTATCTCCTTTTCTATTACCAATACTCCTTTAGTGATCTTCCACCATATTTTTTCAAATCATTATAGACAAACAACAGCTGACTCCTAACTACCTTATTGAGATCAGATTTCTTTTCATAGTAGAAACATGCCTTATATATTTTAGCAGCCATTCATTTCCATTATTTAACTTAATCCGTACCTTACCCATTCCAAAAATCTTACATGGTTCATCATCCCCCAATTAAACATATCCAAAATCACCTGGAACATAATCATGAAAGAATTTCCTATGGGGTGTAGCATGACATGAAGCCCCTGAATCTGAATCACTAATATTATCTAATGCAAGAATCAAAGAATCTTGTAACACATCACTTGCTACGTTTTCTTCCTGAGTAGTGTCCTACTGCCTGTCTCCTTTCTTCTTTGGAGATATGTAGTCTTTCTTCAAATGTCCTCTCTTACCACGGTTCCAACACTCTATATTTCCAAATATGGACTTGGATCTGTCCTTTCTAGACTTGTTGCGATTGCCTGGGCTCCTTCCTCTCTCCTTTTGTCTTCCCTTGCTCTTCATGGTCAATGCATTACCTGATGCCTCACCTATGATTTTTCTTCACATTTCCTCCTAAGAATAACACCAACAACATCATCAAATTTAAGAGTGTTTGAACCAGTGACATAGTTACTTCTATTTTTCCCACTTGAACCAGGAACCATTCTTTCCTTCGAGTTTACCAGCCAAATAGACCTTTTGGATCTGATACCAATTGTTAGAAAAACAAGATCAAATATCAATAACAATTAAACAGTTAAACAATTAAACAAGATGAAAACACATTACAAGAGAGACATGGATATAACGTGGTTCACCCAATATGGGCTACGTCCACACAGAAATTGTGAGTCCTTTATTATTATACCATCCAAAAAAATGAAGGGATACAATCTGCATCAACCTATTGCACTTTCTCTTCACTCTCTCACAATCTCTCTCACACAATCACAGAGATTGTCTTACAATGCTACAATGCAATACACAACCATATTACCATTCTTTCCTTTTATAGGGGAATTACCATGGGAAAGCACTACAGGTCACCAAATACCATGCGTCTGCAAACTATTGGCCAACAAACATCCCAAAAACATTCCTTTGGGGGCTTCACCCCCGAACCCCTGCTAGCCCCAGGACCCCTGCGAGGGGACAATGTCCCCCTCGTACCCCCCAGCTGGGACGAGTGTACAATAAAATTGGGGTACAAACACAAATGAACAATAACATCTCTGAATCTGGAAGATCAGGCTCCACAACCAACAAAACCCACACAAAACTTCAAAAATAGAAGGGGTTGTCTAGTAATGTCCAAATTTAAGGCTATTATACACATTAACTTTTTCTTACATTTTATGTTCACGGGTTTTCTAGTAGACCCATGCTTCTGCAAAAGAAGGAAACTTTTCATTCACCCTTGAAGTATTGGAGTATGAGCTTTACACCATCACACTAATAAAAGTTAGAGAATCTTTAACTATTTTCTCTAAATTTCAATTAAATGTAATATTACCATGTTTAGGGAAAGAGGTGTAGAGTGATTCTTATTAAAACCTTAGGAGATGGTTGATCCTCCTAATGATGGTTGAAAAAATAAAGCAAAACGTGTAGGACTGACAACAATGTATGCAGTTTGTTGATGTATTTGTAACTTCGGAATGTATTCACTTGTATATTTCTTATTGTATTTCATTGTACCCCGACATAGATGTTTGTTCCTCTGATCGGGAGAGTCATGAATATAATAAAGTCATGTAAAGTCATTGAGGTTAATCCTCTGTTGTAAGTTGGGGAAATAGTCCCCATAATTGAGTTGTATTAGGGTTAATAGACTCTCCTAGAGTGGTCAGCCCTGTAGAGTAAATGTCAAGTGGAAAACAACTATAAATAGAGAGTGAGAATCTCTATTTGAAACACACACTCACTCAATAGTAGCACATGAATGAGATAGGAGTAGCTCGCACAAGTGAGAGAGAGAACAACTTTCAGAGATCATCTTTGTATATTTGGGTTTTACTTTTGCTATTGGTTCTCATTCTATCTCTGAGGAAGTTGCAAGGTTTTCTCCTTTATGGTTTCCCCAAGGAAAAATATTTGTGTCTCTTGTGATTATTATTGTGCATGTTATTCTTTCAGATAAGATCCTATATCATATTGATTAAACGATAAAAAATATAACACAGTTAACCTAGGAATCATGCACATTAGGTTGATAAAACTACAAAAATACAAACTCTACGATCACTATACATTTTCTGCTACCTAGGAATGAGATGAAAAGATTTTAGAAAAACCATTGGATTGTCAAAAATCATGCATTGTAAAAAAGTTTACAACAAAAAATAAAATGTAATCACCTTAGAAAACACATGGATAAAGGAGTATCTCTTGGAAGGATAACCTTCCTCAGTTTTTGTATTTTTTAATTAACCATGGCATGATTTTATAAAGTCTTATCCACCTTTATAGTATGTACAAAATATATATTTGTACATTTACATGAAAACTATAGAACCATTCTTGGATTCAAAAGGGATAGCATAATTTATGCTACAACGTTAAGCTATTACACGACCTTCAACATACCACAACTAGAACCTTCCACTACCACATAAGAAATCTCCCATGTCCATCATTGCAAGCTTGTCCATTGAAGGTGTGCCATAATCTGCAAGGACCAGTTATGGAACCTTACAAATTTCCATTTGAAGCATCTATAAATCTCTCAATTGTAATATTTTGAAAACCCCATTGTAAAAAATGCAACCCACAAGCACCTGTGGTAGACATGCAACCTTGTTTCCTTGTGGAACTATTAACTCACACCAACCAATTGTAAGCTTAACACTACAACACAGTAAATAATTAGACTCCAACTTTGTAAATATTCTAATTGCGGAATTTACATGAATATGGTTCTAATAGCAATACTTGTCAATCTATAATAGATACTACCATATCATGTTTAGTATACTATAAAGAAAAGATATTTGACATCAGGAACCCTCTCTAAAGATTATAGTGCCATTCAAGAGAAATTTCTCCTCTAATAGAAGGATATATTGTCCTGTTAAATAGAAAGGATGATGTTAAAGGTAAGATATTTAAGGAAATTCATGCCTCGGTGCTTGCATGAAAGGACCAACCCAACTCTTTTAAATAACAAAAGGGTCTATCAATTAGGACCTTACCTAACAAAGATCAAGACCTTTTTATTGGTTTAACGGGAATGATCTTATTGTCTTCACTACACTTGTTATGATAATGTATATAACAAAGTACCAATCCTTCTAACTCACATAAGTAAATAATATTTTTCCTTATTTTTAAATTTGACACCATGCTGACTAATCCATTTCCATTGTATATGTTGATGGATTATATTGTTGTAACTTTGTTCAGAATCTAGAAACAAATATTTCATTTTCTCCACTAGGTATGATTGACATGTTTAATGCAGGAAGAGATATTAAGACATTAGTATATGATATAAGTGAAGAACAAGGACTAGAAACTCCAATAGTGAATATAATATTCCATGGGTGTGGTAGATTTGGTGCATATTCTTCAAAAAGGCCTACAAACTGCTTGGTGGGGTCTTATGTCACAAAATTCCCCTTTGATTCTACACTTGGCTTCTGATTATCATGGTTCCAAAACCCATTGAAATATAGATTTGGAACCTCACCATACAACTTTGAGTAGAGTTAATAACAAAGCCTTATGGTAATATACCAATCTTTGCTTGAAAATGTAGAAATGAAACTGGACTGTTATATTTGATTTTATCACACTTGGTAGATCACACTTTTATGGCCTTCCATGTCCCGCTGCAGACTCTTTGGACCCCCTTTTCTAGAAACATACTTTGATAATCCAAGAAATCCCCTAAAAAACACCTATTTATGGCTATACACAGGTTTTAGCTTAAAAGTCGCGTGTACATGCAAATTGCTCCACTATATCCCACATACATCAAGAAATATGCATAAAAACAAAAACATTTGGATTTTTCCTCAATGAGTCATGAATAAATTGACTCTTGGCCTTCCATATGCTTGGAAACACTCCGACTCGACCCTTAATTGCCTATTGAAGGGCTATATATTGCGCCTCTTAGATGCATTAGAGGAGGAGAACATTTGCAAGCAAGGAAAATATCATTCATTGTTGCCCCATTCATATATGCTCGAGTCTGCATCCCTTTGTCCTTTTGAGCACACATTTCTGCTCTTCCCAAGCTTTCCATTGTCTTGTGAGCTTGCTATTGAGATGGAGGATTGAAGTGGTGGAGGCCCAGGTGGAGGACTTGGTTTCTCCATTTCGATGAGGTGCCGACAGAGTTTGTAACTGTTATCTCTCTTCATTATTAATAGAAATATCTATTTCTCGTCCATTACATCTGTATGACTATGAATATTCTTATCCATGGATGTAGTTGTATTTAATTAAACATGTTGGATTTATATATGCTAGAGTAGGCCTAGCACTTAACATATATCATGCTTGCTTTGTTCGTTGTTGTTGAGAATGAATTGTAGGTACAAGCATGGTTGAAAAGCTCAACAGGGATCTACTACAACCGTCTGGAATAAGGTATGTTCTATATCCCTTAGTGTTAGAAGAATTTATCTCTCTTGCATATTGAAGTGGATTGTTTTTTGGTGTCATTCAGTCTGTTGTGGTCTACCCCAAGCCATAGGAAGTTCCTCTCCATAACAGAATTGGTGACTCCACTGGGGAGTTCCTTGCTTTTCTTTGGGGTTTGGGTGCACAATGTGCTTAAATTTCTATCCGTTTCTCTATGTTTCTGTGTCGGGTTTAGAATTATGTTAGTCCATTGGTGTCTTGTTAAAGTAATTTGAGTCTTAGCATATTATTTTACCCCCTTTCTCTTGCTGTACGTGGGTCATAATTGTATCAATCGCGTATACACATTGGTTTTGATTAAACAGTCATGTATACATGCGGTTTTCCTGTGAAGAGCCATGTATGCCTCTCTTTTGAGTGTGAATTTGATGTTTGAGAGATGTTGGGTGGGGTTTGTTCCTGAGTCTTCTTGGATGCCTTTAATGCTTGTCTACTGCCTTTGTTTCTGACCAGTGACCTTTTTGCTTTGTTTTTTAGGTAGAAGTTGTTCTTGTCATCGTTCTTCTTTTTGTTTTGATATTAATGCATTAGACCTTTTTATCTCAGTGTCTTGATTGGATTGTGTCTGATACTTGCTACAGGTTCTGGGAGTTATAGAGTCTTTCTTTTATTGCATTTACATATCATTTATTACAAAAATACACAAATATTTTGTTTTTGCATGTTTATGCATGATGCACTTGCATGGAATTGGTTCTTGCATTAGTTTTTTCTTAGTTGTATAGTGATCATGTTTTTCATATAGGAATGGTTGCATTAACATTTGAAGGAAAATTTATGCATCTCATGTAGTGGCATACCCCGTTTCATCATTAAAGACAACTTGCACTTGACATTGTTTGTTAGGTGTGCATATTTACTTCATTTCCCAAGTCATAACATCATTAGTTGCACGGCCATTTCCTTTGAGTAATCACAAACTTTAAAATAAACGTTTAATCTAAAATGAATTACACTTTTTATTTGATAGTGGTGCATCAACAAGCTTAGGTTTTAGAGTCTTGGAATAGGTTTTTGAGAGTAAATATCTCCAAGACTAATAAACAAAACAAGTAGGTGTCTGTCCAGGTGAGAGAGTGAAATCCTTGGTATAATTAGTGTTCTCAGGAGGCTCCTCTTACACAGGAATTAATCACGAGGCAACACACACGTTTGTGGTGGGGATAGCCCCTTTCCACTCTATGTGCAACACCAGATATACTTCCAGGATATTATTCGTATCTGGGGGATTTTGAGGTACCTTTGGTGCTTTCGAGCTTCAAGCTTTGTTAATATGCCCATATGGTAGATCCCACCTATGACTGTCCACCTGAGCATTGATTATATTGGGTTGACCTTAGTTTCCTTACCTAGGTGTCACGGTGGGTACTTGCAGAGGTTATTTTGTGAGAGTCCTGGCCAGGTAGGGGTCAAACAACACAGTCCCTTTAAGCATTGAAGCCGAGGGCCACTATAATTGGTTACACACCTTCTCTTGTAGTGTATTGGAGTCTCAAGCCTCTCCTAGGAGATACATACCTGCTACATTAGGGAGCTCATTTGTCCTCCCCTTGGATTTCTTGCACTTGGCTTATATTTTGTTATGAGTGTGCTCTTTGTGCGCTAGATTTCTTTAGGTATTCTTTATTAGTTGAGTCTTTTTACTTTTTTGGAGTCATTGTGGAGCAAGGTTCGACACCCCGCCATTCTCGTCGTCTGGCAGGGATTTCTCCTTGTGGATCTACCACTCCTTTTCGAAAAAGGACTAGATGTACTAGGAATAGTCATACACACTTTTATCCACACACCAGTCTCATCACGAGTCATACATATGAGACCCCAGAGGTCCCTCCTTCTCCATTCTCTAGAATGGGGAATGTGACGTTTAGTAGACTTGATACTCTGGTTGGAACTGATCCTCATGGGGGAGGAACTTATTTCAATTCACAACCCCATATGTCAGATTTCACAGGTGCTTATGGGATGTCTTCCTCACATTGGCCGAGTGGTGAGATTCACCATATTCCCTCTAGCACTGGGTAATTTATACTTGGCATGCCAGATATGACCAATAGTTTTGCAGCATGTTTTGTCGATCCTGGTGTTGGTCCTAGTGGTTTTCTTGGGGGCACTACCATCCATTTCCACGCCGATTAGTTTGGTAGTGGTCATATTTCACCTTCCGTACCCTTTGTGGGAGGATTTCCATACACCTCATCCAGGCATAATACGGGGATCCCTTCTCACCGAGGTGACCCTAGACATGTGAACATTGGAGGTACATCATACATTATGTCATATGTTCCATTGTCTTCCGTACATGTTCCTTCGAATGCATTTCTCATGACACACCCTCCTTATAACCCGCATGGTCCTTTGGGATGGAGTATTGCCTCTAGCCATGTTATTTCCTCATCTGTTGGCCCTGCTATATCGGAAAATTATGTGCCTCCTTATATGTCCAAAGGTCAACCCTTGTATCAGTATTATAATTATGGCTATGTAGCAGCCCAGTCTCAAGGTGTTCCAAATTATAATATTCCCGTGTATCCTTTTATGGTTGAAGTATGAGGGGGTTATTATCTGACTGGCCAAGGCCATAATATTTACAACAACCAACCCTATGTGAGTCAGTCCTGTCAGGGTGCATGGAACCAAATGGATCAACCTAGGCACCATTTCCTAGCTACTTTGAATTTTCCTGACTTATCGAAGTTGACCAATGATCTAGTTTCTCATGATCCAATGTGGCCGGTTGTTCCTGCTAAGCTTCCTTCTGACATTCCAAAATTTGAAGGTAAGAATGGAAAGTACCCTGGAGAGCATGTTAATACTTTCGACCTATGGTGCTCTTCTAATTCCTTGAATCATGATTTAGTTCACATACGACTATTTCAACGCACCCTCATGGGACCTACGGTGAAATGGTACATAGAGTTTCCTGGGGGCACATATCGGACCTTTAATGATTTATCCATGACCTTTTTGAACCACTTTTAGTTACCAGTACGTAATGATGCTGGTATCGAAATCTTGTCGACATTTTGGCAAGAGAAAGCCACACATATTTATGATCATATTCAAGAGTGCCGTAGATGGAAGAGGTTGATTAAGGCCAACATTCCCCCAGAGTTCCTATTAGAATGGTTTCTTAAGTCGTTATTGACATATATCATAAAGGGTGTTTCGACATCCGAAGTTATGAATGAGGAATGAACTATATTTCGAGCTCAACAACTAGACTTGATTTACACTCAGTCTGGGCCCTTATATGAGATTATACCTAATGCTCCATGGTATAACTTAGAGCTTAAGTTAAACCTAGGCCACATGCTGATGGCATCGTTGGCTCCGCAAGTACTAAAGTCATAGACCAGGTCACACATCAAATGAGGAATTTGTCTATTAATCAGTCTACAACTAGACAAGCTACAACTTCATCCAATCCCAATAAAATGACAGATGTGCTTTCAGAGCAGTCATTGAACTAGAAGGGTAACCAGCAACCCGAACGGAATAAGAAAAAGGGAAGAAACAATCGTAGAGGTGGGAATAGGAAGGAGAATGCTAATGATGACAAGAACACTGGTGATGTTGGGGGGGGGAAAGAAGTCTAAATGTAAGAATATTTTCCCTTGTAAGCTTTGCGGGGGAGATCACCTCACTTACTTGTGGCCTCATATCGATGAAGCCTTGAAATTCATTGCACAGAGCCCAACTATGTTAACAGACCCTTTACCGCATAACCAAAATATGAATTCGAGGAACGTGGACTCCGGAACTGCTTATGGTGGGAATCCAAACTTGCCAAACATAGAAGGTGTCTATGGTTGTATCAACATGATGTCGGCTGAAAATGTTGTGACACATGCCAAATATTATGGTTCATCGCAACCCAATGTGGGGAAATATCCTACACTTCCTGAGGTTCCTTTGCATATTGACAAGCCTCAAGGTATACCTCGCATTTCCTAAAGGAGTCCTAAAGTGCTCGGAGCAGAATCCTAATTCTCGAGATTCCAAACACTATTCTATTATTGAGGATTTGGGTAAGACTCCTTATGTGATGTTAGGTCTCGAAGTCCTTCAGACTTTCCCTTCACAGAGAAAGGCCTTATTGACTTCCCTTGGAATGGTTGATTCTCATCATTCCATAATGATTAGATTTGAAACCCATGAGGTTCAGCCTCGCTTGCCTTACCATGTGGCTTTCATAGTCCATGTGGAGTGTATGAACAACATGATCAAATGCACAGTGATTGATGAAGGCATTGCGGCCTATGTGATGTCTCTAACTTGTTGGAAAGGTACATGTTTGTTGCCACCTTTCACACACCTAGGGGTTAAGCGAAACAAAAAAAATTCAAGTTGCTAGGTATGTCCTTGGGGGTAAGTCTCGAGTCAAGTACTGTCAGTTGATCTTGACTCCTCCATTTAGGCCAAACTCCTAACGAATCCAAGGGGGGTGGTCCCTAAGAAAGAGTTCAACTAAGGCTCTTTATATTTTAGTTGTTAATGAAGAAATTAAGTTGTTTTAGGAGTATTTTGGTAAATAATTTCATCGCAAGACTGATGCAAAATTGTTTAAACATTCAACAACAAATAACATGAGTATATAAAGATTAATATTGAGAAAACTTATAATCAGATGAAAATAATATTTTTATGTACTCATATCAGTGCCAAATGGAGTAAAAAATGATGTTGAAAAGGAAATGTTTTGCAATGTTTCTTGGTCAGTTTTAATTATTAGAGATGAGTTGATTTATGGGAAGGGGGATTTTCGATATACTTATGAAGTACTGAGAATATGTACAGAGAGATGATAAAATTGGTTCCTCACTCATAAATGTGGGTTAAATCAGAGTCTCTAAGAAGGTGTTCAACACTACACCTTGAACAAGGGTGTAGCCTAACTGTATCTCGAGGTCACTATTTAGTAGTTCCCGCTTCCTTCGAGAAATTTGCCTAATAATGTCAAAAGGCATTGTGCCGTATTTTCACAATGTTTAGAAGGTTGTTGATTTTATTACTGTGAATTAATTATTTAGATGTGAAGAATTGATTAGTGCGCATTCCTACTTTTGGTTATCCCAAATCTTAGGGCGACCCTGCGATGGGAAAGAGTATACACTAGAATGGAAAAATGTTTGTTCCAATTGTATACTAAAACAGAAATATTGTGGAAGCAAAATAAAAACTAAATCCTAAAAGAATCCACAAGCTATTTGTCACTTTATGATCATCCACCAATAATCGACAAGAAGCCTTTGGTTGGTGGAGAGAGCATACTTTGTGGAAATGAGTGAGGGAACATAATTATTTAAACAAGGTTAGCTGAGATTCCGCAGTGAGGATTCATGGCATCTAATCGAGAATCTGCGATGAGAAGATTTATTGTCGACGTTTCGAACCAAGCGTGGTTCATCTTCAGGACAAGGAGATGCCTGGAGATTGTTCCTCTTTCATTGGAGTATTAATACAGAGATCGTTACTTTCGCTTGACAAGGCCGACAAGGTTTGTTTTGGTCGACAAGGTTTGTTTTGTCCAAGGTTTAAATTAGGGTTAATAATTTTAAGGTTAATATCTTTACTAAGTAGATTTAATTTTAGGGTTTTGTTACAAATTCTTAAATTATAAAATTTTTTATGGTTAATAAACTTAGAAAATTTTTCTGTATTAAAACTATTTTTACAAATTATTATTACAAATTTTTAAAATGTTTTTTAACCTAAAAATTAAAATTTTAATTTTAAAACATTGTTAATGTAGGCTTTATAAATTTGATTAGTTTAGATAACTACTTGTTATTTAACTATTATGTAAAGTTTTTAATAAAATATTTAATTATACTAAAATATTTAAATTGTAATACAATATTATAATTCTTTAAAATTAATTGAGTAAGGAATTTAAATTTATTTTGTAAAAGTTTTAATTTTAATTAATTTTAAATTTTTTAACTTTTAATCTAATTATTTTCTTATAAAAGTTTAATAGTTTAATAATTAGGTTTTTTAGGGTAAATTTTTAGAAGTTTAATAATTAGGTATTTAGGGTAATTAGGTATTTAGGGTAAATTTTTAGAAGTTTAATAATTAGGTATTTTAGGGCAAAAATTAATTTCAAAAATTAATTTTATTTTAATTTTTAATTTTTTATTAATTGTAAGGTTTTTATTAATTAAATTAAGTTTTTAGGTTTTTTAAAAAGGTTTTAATTCTTATTTAGCTTGGTTAGGTTTGGAAACCATGATCGGCTAATGGACAGGCCGTCATCTCTGTTTAAGCATTTAGGGTTTTTCACTATCTCAATAGCCTCTCTAATTCTCCTCTTTGACCAGTTATTGACTTGGGCTAACACTTGCATCTCCTCGATTTTAATAGGGTGTTTTGTGTTATGGGAGTGTTCCACTAAGGCTAACTTGTGGGTTCTATTAAGGCGAATATCAGCACAGTGTTCTTTAACCCTAGTACGGATGGACCGCCCTGTTTCACCAATGTAGGCCTTCCCGCATTCACAAGGAATGAGATAAACCCCCTTTTTAAGACTTGGGTCATCAGGATCTTTTACTGACCTAAGTAACTTTCTAATGTTGTTAGGTGGGGAAAAAACTGAGTCAATATTCTTCTTTTTCAGGTGTTTGGCTATTTTCTCTGTAGTCCCTTGAATGTAAGGGAGAAATGCCTTATGATCCCTAACTTTCTTTTCTTTAGAAGAGGCCTTAGCTCTGTTTTCCTGGGTTTTTGTAGCTCTTTCAAGGGCTTTGTTGATTTGAGTTAGGTTATATCCATTGCTCAGAAAAACATTGCGCAGGTGTTCTTGCTCGGATTCTAGGTTATCATTATCAGAGATCCTTAGGGCTCTAGTGAAAAGGGTGTTAAGAACCCCCAACTTCTGGTTTGGGTGATGGTGTGAGAGGGCGTGAAGATATTGTTCTGTGTGAGTTTTCTTCCTGTAAACCTTGTGGGCTATGCCTCCCTCTTGTGTCCTGATGACTAGTGTATCCAGAAAAGGAAGCTTATTGTTTTCTTCAAACTCTTTTGTGAATTTGATGGAATCATTTTGGCTATTCAAATGATTAATAAATTTGTCTAACTCTTCCTTCCCATGGGCCCATATTAATGCATGGGAGGAAGTACTGAGTGTTTGGATTAAGGGATTCCACCTCACAGGAGGTGAAACACATGTCTTAGGAGGCCTCCACATCTTCCAACCACCTCAACCACATGAGGGATTGCGCCTTCCTTGAGGAGAATGCACCCCCCTTTAGTGGAGAGTTGTCTAACACCTCAGAGAAAAGGTTGGAGATATTCTCTAGCCTCATAAATTCCCTAGACAAGATTCTCAACCAACCTTCCATCTCAGAGACAAGTCCCAGACAAGTTGCCTTTGATTTAGGATTGGGGGTTTCTCCTATTTTACCATTTATATGACCCTCTTAGCCATTTTGGAGAGAAATCCAAATTAATAATTGAAAATTACTAATTTTACTCTCAAAAATGGGTTTAGGGGTTAATTTAGGTCTCTGGATCCAAAAATGAGCATCCCTATGATCAAATTGCATCCTTAGGACAAATTTTATGAACTTTTAAAATGTTACAATTAAAATACACCTTATCGGTGATTTTATTAAAAAACTAAAAATTAAAAAATACTAAGGGGGACTTATCGGATGTTCACAAAACTATGGGAATATGAATAGCATGGTATAATACATATAACCTAGGATTTAATAACCTTTATGAGAAAAAGTTACCGAACTCACCATCCCAGCTTTGGAGGATTTTGAGTGAAAAACTTGAAAATTATGTCACTTAAAACAATGTCATATAATTAACAAGGGAAAAAACTGTAAAGGATGATGACCTTGATGACAGAGTCTAAGAAGGCCAATCATTTTACATAAAAGAACCTCATGCTATGTCATTTATTGCAATTCCCTTGAAAGGGTGTGAACATCCAAAAGAGGCCACAACTGGCCCTGATGAAAACACAAAACTTCCGAGCACTGAGTAAGAACAAGTGATTTGTTCCGATCCTTGGTGGATCACTTGAAAAGTCCCCTAAGTGAAAGTTAGTGGAAAACAAGGTCCACCCCCATTATAGAAATTCAGGACCATGTTGGCTGCCTTTGATGGACGTTCTTTTTGGCCACATGGTATTCTTCCTTCTCTTTAGGTCTAGTTGGGAGGGAAGACCGTGTCCATCGAGGTCGAGCTGGTTGATGCACCCATTGATTACAACCTTTTACTGGGCCATAAATAGATTTACAATATGAGAGCGGTTGTTTCTTCCATATTCCACGTGATTTTCTTCCCTTTCGAAGATAGGATTGTCACGATCAAACAACAATTGTTTGATAATTCCAATTCGTCAGCATCATCAGGATCCACTATCCCGATTATTGATAATTTTCAGCAGACAACTGAGAATGTTGGTGTGGAAATGTATCGTTCTTTGATGGGAAATTTTAATATTTCTGCACCAATCCTGACTATAGGTTCCACTCTTGGTAGCGAATCGTCATCGTCAATTTTGGTGCTATTTCAAACTATGTATTTGGAGGACCCTTCAACTCTCTCTTCTACGAGCACTTGGGATGAATATCCTAGACCTACTAAGATGGAGATGTCGTTGTCTATGGTGGAGATTGCTTATCAAGCTACTCTTGATCATGTTATAGATCCTAGTCCTTCCTCTTCGTAGATGGCGGAAGAGGACACTTTTGCACTTCCTGCTTGGGTAGTTGCGTCGTCACGCTCACATGACTGATTTGATGATGTTTTTCCTTCCAATGAAGTGATTCTCGAAGCTGTGAATGGTTTGGAATGACCTTGGGAGTATTTGCACCATCTCTCTTACTTCCTCCCAGAGCTTAAACAAATCGAGTGTGATGACTTTAGGGCAACCCTTAGCGAGAAGGTTGGTAGTCCTGTGATCCCACTAGGCCCTCATGGTATATATGCCGAAGGGAACATGGATAATTTGTCACCTATTTTATCCCTATCAACATTTCTTGAATTCCTAGTAAAGTTGAGAATGTTTACATTGGGGAAGACTGTTCTCTTGATGAGATTCAGGCATGCACTAAGATTTTTAAAGAGTTTTGTGATGCCTTTTCTTGGTCGTATGATGAGATTCCAGGAATTGACCCTCATATTGTTGAGCATGAGATTAAAAATTACCCTGATGCTAGGCCTGTTTGACAGCGCTTACGTGCGATGAGTCCCCGTAAGGTGCCTGCCATTAAGGCAGAGATAGAGAAGTTTCTCAAGGCTGGATTTATCTATATGGTTCCCTTGATTGAATGGGTATCCAACCCCATTCGAGTTGATAAGAAAAAAGGAACCATCCGGGTATGTACTAACTTTAGAGACCTAAACAAATCTTGTCCCAAAGATAAATTTCCCACACCATTAATTGATCAGATTTTGGATGAGTGTGTGGGAAGCGATGTATTTTCGTTCATGGATGGTTTTTTAGGATACAATCAGATTCAAATCAAACCTGAGGACCAACACAAGACAACATTCATTTTTCCTTGGGGCACTTTTGCATACCAAAAAATGCCCTTTGGCCTTAAAAACGTTGGAGATACATTTCAACAGGCGATGAAAATTGCTTTTCATGACCTTAAGCGAATTATTGAAGTCTATCTAGATGATTTAGCTGCTCATTCTCATTTGAGAGTGTATCATCCAGACCATTTGCACTTGGTTTTCGAGATATGTTGTCGTTATCAAATTCATTTGAAACCTCAAAAGTGCATGTTTTGCATGAAATAGGTCGGCTGTTGGGATTGATAATTTCCAAGGAGGGGATTAGGATCGACCCTCTTAAGGTTGAGGCAGTACTTCGATTATCTCCCCCATTCACTATTAGACACCTTCAGAGTTTGCAAGGGATGGCTAACTTCTTACGGAGTTATTTTGTCAACTTTGCCAAATTGATCAAGGGATTTATGTGCCTTTTATAGAGAGACACTCCTTTTATCTGGGATGAGCGAGCCCATAAGTCTTTCGATGCATTGAATAAATCCTTGGCATTGGCCCCCATGCTTAGTCCACCCGAGTATAGCCATGATTTCTTGTTATATGTGGTTGTGTCTCAAGAGACGATTGGAATGGTTTTGGTTCAAGAGGACGATGAACTCCGAGAGCACGTTATCTACTATCTTAGCCAAAACCTTATTGACACCGAACTTCATTACACTCACGTGGAGAAACTAGCAATAGCTACCTTCCATGCGGTTCAATGGTTGAGACATTATATAATCCTTCACAAAACTATGGTTGTGACTCATATCAATCCATTTCAGTTTGTCCTAACCAATAGGATTATAGGGGGTAATATAATAAGTGGATAGTTATTTTGAAAGAATTCGATCTTGAATTTGTTTCGTAAAAATTGAAGAAATCGTAGGTCTTTGCAAAGCTCATGTCATATTTTCCTAGTTTGGATGAAGTTGAGGTTCATGAAGATTCTTTTGTTGACGAGCACATTGTTGTTCAGGAAAACGCACCCTTAAAACCTAGGGTCTCTGGGGTTACCAACTTACTAAGATAGACTTGTAGACAATCAACCATGTAGAGATTGAATTAGGAATAGGAATAAAATGGGACAAACCTGGTTTATAACGATTGATCCAATATTTTTCTTCTCCTCTTCCAGTTGCTTCCACAACTTCTAAGGCTTTCTCCAAACACCTGCAAAGAACAAGTTCTTCCTACAAATATATTATATATATATATATATATGTTAATGGTTAATGAAATACATATTCATAATGAAATAATTAAAATAATTCATAATCCATCATATACAAGATTTCACCAAATTGGAAGAAGAAAATTTCTTTATTAATAAACAGGGAATGGTGAGATTACAACCCAGCTTCTGAAACAAGGACTCCTCTACAAACCAAGGACACTGATTTTTGCTGCTCCAAGATGCCTGAAGGCATACCACCAACATAACTTTGTTCTTCTAGGAATGATTGGTTAGCCCCATCCTATGGCCTCTATTTATACATGAGGAAATAGAGTAGTTTCGAAGGTTAGGATGGTTGAGACAGTTGAGATAGTTATGATTAGGGACTCAACTAATCTTGACTAATCATGATTTATATTTTTTAACTTCGAATTAAGGTACATGTGAGTATTGCTAGAGGAAAGTCGCGTATGACACATGCCTTGATTTAAGGAAACCCGCGTGTTCAATGTACACGCGAGTTGCAATGCAGATAGTCGCATGTGACATGTGGGTTGTTGTGCAAATAGTCACGTGTGAAACCTTAATGTTTAAAACATAAATATATTAAGCTGGCCAGGAGATGATGCATCCATAGTCATGCCCATCTATAGTGTTTTGGCTACTTCAATCCAGATTGTCCTTTTGTGTCCCGACATATTGGATGTCAGTACTCGGATGAAGAAGTGCCATTTTACATGATAATAGATGCCCCCTAATGTGTGAGGTCAGAGGGAAGCGATGGATGAAATACATTACAGTCTTTAATCTTGGAGAAGTCAGTGACCAAGGCAGCAGAGGAAGTACCTGAAGCAGATACATATCAATGTCATATACAAAATCATATCCGAGGATTCCATTTTCAATATAATAGAACACTAGCTCATTTACAATATTTGATTACATCATATGATACGGGTAATAAGACCACATATATTACAAAGGTGGATCGAAGCCACAATATATAATGACGAGTCTTCAAAATATGGAAGTTGTGTAGCTGAACATAACATAATCTTGCACAAATTAGGTTATAAAAGTGAACCTAAGGTCTTCGTCAAAATACAAAGGAACCAATACAATCTCTACCATGTGAATAGATGTGCTGAAGTCGAACATGGAAGAAACTCAACAGAATGTCAGATAATGAGTGAAACTGACAACTGAAGAAAAGGAGTTCACCAATAATGGTAGTGAATCCTAAGGTACCATCGTCAAAACTCAAGGTCTTCGTCTTCAGGAAGTGATAATGAGAAACTGTACTGTGATGAGGAAGGCAATGAATCCTCCAACAGATCACAAGAGTGACAAGGAACTAAATAAGGGAAGGAAGACAAAAGTAATATCAGATAGAATAATGATGGAATCATGATAATAATCAGATGAAGGGATAAATCCTTGAACAGGGAGCATGACATAGAGATGACCCAAGGCAGCTTTTAACTTGTAGATAGGACAACTACACTCAGTCTGTCATGTAGGGGACATGATCAGATTCCCCATGTATAAAGGACACGTGGAGGAGTAAAAAATAGAAGTAATAGATGAGCTAAAAGTGTAATATGAAACATGAGTATCGGAAAGTTCAGAGAGTGTTATGTTCAAGGAGGACATGCTGCCACTGTTTATAACCCAAAGAGAGTACTTCTTCCTTATCTTTCCTGCTAAATTTTATCGAGTCCAGGAAAGTCAACTTAGGTCTCTCTTCATTATTGACAAGCTTGAAGAGGGTAGAGAATAATGATTGATAAGGTTACTTATTCGTGGATTTTACGAGCCCAAACTAGTACATACTCGTTGGTGTTTTCATATTTTGAGAGTGTGAAAACTCTGAAGAAGACTCCAGGGGGTGATTTTTCGTACAATTTAGTCTCCTTAGGTTGAAAAAGTATAAAACAAACCATAGAAGAACTCTCTTAGCTTCCAAAGAAGTAAGGTGCACCTTTTTCGTACTTAGTCAGGAAGGTCCAAAAAATGTTAAATTACCACCTACCCAACGCTCCTTCAAAAGCAGCATATAGCCTAAGTTTTATGAGTGTGAAGGAAGGCAAGATCACTTGAAAATATCCATTTGAGTATGATAAATGGGTATTACAATAGTAAAATCGATGCTTTGTTCTTTAGGTTTTGCGAGCATGAAAAAGACATAAAGTACGATCAAAATATTTTTCATGTTTGGGTCCAAAGCATGAAAAAGATAAAACTAAGCTCATACCAGGTGTTCCTTTTCCATAAGTTTAGTCCCTTAGGTCCATAAAAGTGATAAACCTATGTCTGAGAATACTCTTCTCAATTTCGAATAATAGAGAGTGCTCCTTTTTCGTAAATACTCCACATGGTCCAGAAAAGCGATGACCTACCACCAATGTGGATGCTCGTTCACTTGTTCTTAACGAGTCTGAACGAACAAGTTTACTCGGCAGTCAAGTCTTTTTTGAGGAGTCAGACCTGGGCCTAAAGAAACTCCATAAGGGAGGGGAGCCTTATAAACAGGTATAGCTCGCAAAAAGATGAAAAATGAAGGTTCATTTTGTCATGAAAAACTACTAAGAAGGATCCCGCAAACCTACGACAATTGCGGCATGGGTACCAGAAGACAATAAATTGTTCTAAACTAGGGTACCCATGGAAAGGAGGACCTATCCATGGAAGAACAATTATGTATACAAGGTAAAAATGGTTAGACACCATAGCCCATGGTCAAAGAAGTAATCCTAGGGTTAAAAATGGATAAGGTATAGATGCAAAAATACATATGAAGGACCAAATCCTACCCTATATGAGTGGATAATGACTTCTTAAATACTTCAAACCCGTTTCATGGAGGAAAAATAAATGGTTTTAGTTCAATTATAAAAATTATTTTCAAACTATAGACTATAAACCCAAAGGTTTGAAATTTTTTCTATATATAGTTCAAAAACTAAAATAAAACATACCATTTGAATATTTTACCCAATTTGGAAAGTTTTCATCTTGAACTTGGATTGCTCGGCGAGGACAAATCAGTGGACCAATTTTCAATCCACAAGTGTTAGGTTGGTTAGATTTCCCCTCTCTTCCATTTCATCCACTCCAATTTTTATTTTTTTGCAAAAATTTGATGTTCAATGCAAGCCCTAAGAGTATTGCGCAGTACATGCAGGTATGTAACTATGACAGCCACGTACACACGTTTTACACATGACCTGCTCAAGAGAAACCCACATGTGACACATGAGATGCCTAAAGAACAGTCGCATGTTCTGCGTGACATGGAAAAATTTATCATATGACCAAAATTGAAAGAATTTGATGGATTCTAATCATCACTAATGGTTACTTGGGAAAGTACAATCATGGTGTTAGAGTGGAGGGAGCGAGAACATGAATACATGGACTGAGATGGTCTACGAGGTGTCCCAAGTGTGCAAATTTTATGACAATGTGGCTTACTGAATTTCTTCTGTACTTCCAACATGCGGGCCAATGTCCATTTTCTTGAGAATTTGATCAACTATTGGGACCATGACCTTGGTGCTTTTGATCTTTGTAAGCAAGAATATTTCACCTTTTGCGGATAGAAGCTGTTCCTCTGGTCTGAATGGTTTAGATCTAGAACAAATGAGTGAACGACAAAGGATGAAGACCCTCCCTGGATGTCGTATACACTAGGAATGTTGCTTCAATAGTGAACTTGTGCACCTGTAATCAGATCAAACACACAAACACATCAAAGCTACCAGAACATAATCTATTTATCCATGTCAGTGACTAAGGAATCCAACAACATTTACATGCGAAATCAAAACAATAGTAATGTGGGATGGAAATAAGCTTTGCATTAAGATGAATGGAGAAGTTTACAACCAATTAAGCCTTAGTGTCGACATGCATCTCCATGAAACCAACAATTTCATCCCCATAAGCTCCAACTTTGGTCTCTATGCTCTCAAATGGCTTGGGCCAAGTGGTCAATACAACAGCATAACAATACCTCTAAAGTTCTCCCCCTCAACCATGGACATGAGCTTGTAATTATAAGGCTCAATGGATAGGAATGGTTGACATATTTGTGGATGAGGTGGCCTGTAAGATCCTATGATGGGGGATCTCGAGCTCAACTAATCCACTATGATAGAGATAAGGGAGGACACGAGGCTCATGATCTAGAAGCCTCGAGAAACTTCTCTTTTTCCCATTCTACCGAGGGTACCGCTTTTCTCCTCTTATGACAGAGCAGTTTAGGTTAGAACCACTTATGGACCAAAGGCCAAAGGCGGTGGCACCACTTATGGTAAACAAGATATAGGCGGTGTGAACAAGGTACCACTCATGGTTAACAGGGAAAGTGCGGTTCTAAGTATGTTCATGTAGAATTGACAAACAACATGGGTTTCCACTCCAAGTGCTGGGATTAAGGGAAAATATGTAAGTCAAAGGTCTATCACATGGTGGTGACAAATTTTGGGTATAACAGGATGCCCCCCAAAGCGTGAGTCTTAGAGGGATACGATAAATGAGAGCTTTGAGAGAACAAGTTGTCGCTTTGAGGTGAAAATGTCAACTCGATTGTAGCATGTAGTCAAGTAGGTATTTGTAGTACAACAATATTTTTGACTCATAGACACAAGTAACCAACTTATGGATGTAGACCAATACAAGACAGATCCATGGGAGGAATAAACAAGCATGGCTACTAGAATACATCGTAGATCCATGTGATAGAGGACTCAAACTTGGACATAGCTACTAGACATACAACGTAGATCTATGTCATACAGATGCAAATTTGAGCATAGCCATGACCATACAAATGTGGATCCATGCTAGATATACAAAAATCCATCGCAACCTGGGGAAAATCAATGAGCACTTTAAACAAATACCCAGGGTCTTCGTCTCGTCTTTCGCAAAGTACGATTCTATCCATGTGATTACAATGATATGAAGTCAAACATGGTAGAAACCACTTGATTACTGGCCAATGGTGTGAACCATTAACAAGTGTGAGGGAGATCACCATTGATGTCAGTGATTCCCAAGGTACCCTAGTACAATCTACTGAGTGTGAATAGATGTCCTGATGTCGAACACTTTGTCGATTCTATCAATCAAAGGTCAATGATGTGAACCTATGTCGAGAGCAAGAGAATCTGTCATTAAGGCATACAGATCTCAAGGTACTAAGTTTTTGTTTCTAAGACTATTTCCTGGATGATGAGCTGATGTCGACGGGAGTAGTCTCGTCGAAGGAGGGCCATGATGAGTCCCACATCGACGACACAAAATTTGGAACATAGTTATAGAATGATGTGAATGTAGTAACCATAAGACTGACTCAAAAATAATGACACAGAGACTATTTTGACTGCACAGGTAAAATTTTTCAACTTCCCTTTGAACATCGAGCAACACAACAAAATACTTGGTAGCATGACTGAACGGGACAGACTCATGATGTGACAGTGGACAATGCATCCTTTTGAAGGACTCAAAGGAGTGACATGACTCATGAAAGTGGATCGTCACGAAGATCAGCTGAATACCCAATTGATTGAAATGATATGTAGATAAGTGCCATGTTCAAAGGTAACAAAAAACTACTACCATTTATTTTCAAAATGATTCCCTTCCCATTTCCCCCATCATGATCGATGAGTGCCTCTTTTTGGTTTTACGAGTTCAAAGAGGGTAACAAACACTCGGTATAGCTTGTCTGAAGACAAGTCCAAAATCATATGTTTTATGAACCTGAGAGAGGAGGGGTTCGTTCCCAAAAATGGGTCTCCCAATGTTTAATTTAACAAGTCCAATGAAAGAAAACTCGGTATCGTTCACATTTAGAGAGTCTGAATGATTATGGAAGAAGACTCCAAAGGGTCCTTTTTCATATGGTTTAGTCCCTAAGGCCCAAAAAAGTGTAAAATCATGCCTTAGAGAACTCTTCCAGTCATGATTGGATGGAGTGTTCTTTTTTCGTAAATAGTCTATCCGAACCGAAAAAGAGATAACCTACCGTCGGAAAGACGACTCTTAGAATGCTTTAACGAGCGTGAAGAAGACAATATCGCTCGACAATATTTTCGTATTTAGGGAGCCTAAAAAGAGTTTAAAGAGGACTCCATGAGGTTTCTTTACACAATGTCAATTTTTTACAAGCCTGCAAAGAGTCAGAAATGGACTCAGACCTTTGATACTAGGTTTCAAGAGCATGACCAAAGTGTCGTAACAAACGCTCATTGTCTTTTTTTGTTTTATGGAAGTATGAAAAAGTCATAAACAAACTCCCAAAGCTTTACTGGTGTGGTTCTTCTATCCCACAATCGACTCAAAAACAAGTGTTAAATGCGCTCATAACTAACATTAAGGGATTACGACTAATAAGTTTCGAATAAAAGGCGATTTTAAATCAAAACTATAGCATGTCAAACCCAAAAAATGCATATATAAGTCATGTAAATAGTAAAAAATCAAATCATTTTACTATTTACGCATAGTGGAGAGCATTTGGAGCACTTTCCTAGTCAGATCTTCAGTTGCTGATACCGTGATTTCCCACCGTCGGATTTGAGCGCTGTCAGTTCCAGGTAACAGTTAAAACCTTACTCTTTATTTTCATAGTCTTTATTTTGAGTTTTGATTGGGGTTTGGGCTTGTATGGAAATCCCTAAAACCATAGAAACGGGCACCGCACATATCCCTTGCGGGATACGTGGTACCTTATTAGAACCGTGCCTAAAACAAGGATGACAGGTGGTACCACCTGACCTGTGTCCAACGACGCACAGGTGGTGCTGGCCGTGGAGATTTAAAAATGATAGCACAAGCAAAAATAAATCATTCTTTTGAATTTGAATGATTAAGGATGATTTTAATATGTGCTATGATTGTTTTTGGCAGGTCTTTGTTGATTAATCATGGTGATATGGAAAGAAAGGCAACATGACAATGATGACACTTTCGCTAAAAGGAATGCGGGCTATATAGCCACATTACGAGACTATGGGCTCCTGAAATTCTTTCGGATCCCAAGCATGGTATCACATGAGCGGTTTCTAGAACACATACTTCGGATGTGGAATCCGGAGCATCAGCACTTTGAGGTTGGGGTCCATATTCTGACAGTCGAGGTAGAGGACATCTACTTCTTGACTGGAATCTCGAGACGGGGTGCCCCCATCTCGTTGACAGGTTCCCAAGGAGGGGGTATTACCACTCAAGAGTTAATAGACCGTCACTGTATCCTAGGGATGAGGACATTGGGGAAGAAAATCCCCATCAGAGCAGTGATGGATGGGCCTCTACGGACTATCCTATTTACTATGCAGAGAGTGGCCGGGAGTCAGGGTGTGCACTAGGATTCTAGGGCACACATGTTATATGACATTGAGGCCATGGCACCTACGGTATTCAACTGGGAAGAAGCCATGCTTTCGATATTCAAAGATCAGTTGACTAAGTGTCTGCAGGGAGAACTGAAGCAGTTTGGCTTCGGTTCCATTTTAGCCTACTTCTTCTTCGAGCGGGTACCACAGATGAGACCTCAGGTGGTCTTCACAGAGCTGAGAGTGGGGGACCCCCGTATGCTGAGGTGGGTCCAGATTATGGCTCGTATGGGAGCAGGTAGGGGGAAGGTGAAGTTCGGTGACCTGTTCTTCAGATGGCTCCGAGATCAGATCCTCATGGTGGAGGATTATGCTTACACGGGTACAGACTTCAGTGGAGATCCTGACCTACTACTGCCACCTAGCAGACAATGGGGTGACATCGGTAAGAAGCAAGAAACCCTAAAATGGATAAAATGTTTTTATGTTTTTTGATGTTTTATACTTTTTATGTTAAGTAACGAGACCTAGATATTTTCATGAAGATGTTGGAGTAGCACGACCTGGGGGAGCTTCTCCATTGGATAGGTGAGCTGGAGCTCACTTTGTATCACAGGGTGATGATATCACTGAGGAGTTAGAGGAAAACTTGGAGAGGTGGACCTTGGATATCCCTGATGCTTCCGTTGATGACCTCCCTCTAAGGTATCAGAGACCCACATCGGGAGTACCAGGTCGATTTAATAGGCTGCTATGTAGATTAGCATGGGCGGTGATGTGCTACCACGAGCATCACTAGACATTGTGTGTATGAGATATCTACTGAAAGCTAATAGCTTCAGGATTTTGTATGGTGATTTTGCCTGAAATCCTACGTGCTTCAGATGAGGTCTCGTGACCTATTTTTTTTTGTAAACACGTTCATATATATATATATATATACAGAATTTTACTTGGCGTTTATATGTTTCAAATGGTAAACGTATTTTATATGAATTTTATGTGTCTTTAATTGTTTATGTACAATGAACCATATTTTATTTAATGTCATGAATGGGAAATATGCTAATCTAGGATGTAATTAGCTAATGAGTCAGCAACTACATTATGTTCAAATGATCTTTCTAGCAAGTGTACTCTCCGGAAGAGGCGGAGAAGCACGAGGTTTCTAATGGTGTAGACATGGTTTAGACATGGTTTAGATGACAAACTACGAGTTGTGAGTCCATCAAGACTACCAGATTGTGAACATCATGGGAGACAGCTTCAGTCAAAAGACCTATGACTGCTTGATACTCGGCGATGTTATTGGTAGACCAATAAAAACCACTCCTGAACTGACCAAATCTTCAACCAGAGAATAGAGGACCCAAGCAGTTGAGGCGAGATTCAAGGTATGGCAGCAAGCACCATCAGCAAAACCATAGAAATCCATTTGCATGACCAAAACATGGTATAAACAGACACAGACACTAAACTCAAAACCATATTGAAAATACTAAAAGCACACTGAAAGTCAAGCAATATACATATATACAAGATACCATCCAAGAAAGACCTAGGCATAGTACCTTTTCAGGTACAAACCATTGCGAGGTTGTCCCAAAGGGATTCCATCATAGTCAACGAGCTCATAGGCCCCTTTCTCTAAAACCTTAGAAACAACGAAAGGACCGTACTACATGGACTCGAACTTACCCTTCCCTAGTTTGTCATATTTCTGGTCATAAGTCAAAACTAGGTCACCCTCATCAAAGGCACTAGGTTGGACGGATTTATCATACTGCACCTTGATGCGTTTCTTATGTGCCTCATTAGCTAAGGTAGCATCTCTCTGAGTCTCATCAAGGTTATTCAAGTACAAAAATCTTTCTTCCTCTACGGAAGTGTCTGGGAGAAGTTCGACGACAAGTTGTAAAGACAGAATCTGACTTTGAATCGGTGAGACAGCTTCGAGTCCATAGACAAGTTGGAATGGCGTGAAACCAGTGGTTGTTTTCACCGATGTCCTATAAGCCCAAAGAGCGGAGAAATGAACGTGGTGCCAGTTGGATTTATGATCTCCAACCATCCGGTGAAGCATAGTTTTCAAAACTTTGTGAATGGCCTCTACCTGACCATTAGCTTGTGGATAATATGGCATAGAGTTTTCATGGCGAAAACCTAGCTTGGCACTCAATTCCTCCATCATTTGATTACGGAAATGTGATCCGTGATCAGTAATGATGGATTGCGGGACTCCAAATATAGCTATGATATGATTGAACAAGAAGAGAGTGACAGTCTTACCATCTTCTGCATATGTAGGCATGGCCTCATCCCACTTTGTGAAATAGTCCATGGATACGATGATGTAACCATGCCCCCCGACTGAGGTAGGATTACAATGCATAAATTCAATCCCCCATTTGGCAAATGGGCCAACGACAATGACGAGGTGTAGCAAAGCAGGATGTGCGTGATTTTTGGGATAAAAATGTTGACAAGGTGGGCATTTCTTAATAGCCTCATGACAGTCTTTGAAGACGGAAGGCCAGAAATAGCTAGCGCGAAGGATTTTCTGGGTTGTATCCATCCCAGATAAATGACCGCCACATTCTCTAGAGTGGCAATCATTCAAGACTTGTTCAACCTCCTCATGGGTAAGGCATCACCAGAGAAGAGAATCAATCCCACGTCTATACAAGGTATCATTCAGGATGAGGTAGTATTTCACGTGGTGACGGATACGACGGCGATAATCATGGGATAAATGCGGCTGAAATCGTTGTGTTTGGAGATAAATAAGCAAATATCCATACCATGGATCGGTAGTGCTGATCAGGAACATAAATTCATCAGGAAATGAATCACTGGGATCAGATTCTGTTACAACACAGGGAAGATCACACATGAGCTCGACAAAGACCAATGATTTATTTGATGTGGCTTTGGCAAATTCTAGATCAAATTCCTATAGTATAACTATCCATCAGGAGTACTTGCCACCAAGTACTTGACGAGTCAGTATGCAATACATAGGGTTCTGGTCTGCCAATACCGTGGTTGTGCAGAGAAAAATGTAGTGACAAAATTCTTGTACAGCAATGATCGTGGCCAATGCTAACTTCTTCACACGTGAATATTGGGTTTCAGAATCCATAAGATTCTTACTCGCATAATAAATCACGTGCTCCTGACTGTTGGGATTTTCCTGCACCAAAACCATAGCGATGGTAGTAGCGGAGGCAGCAACATACAAGAGAAAGCCCTTTGAATAATCTGGGGGGTGTATCACGGGTGAATGAGTTAGAGCATGTTTGAGATTTTCAAAGGCGCATTGGGCTTGGTCATCCCAAAATAATGTAGTGTCCTTTTTAAGGAGACGCATATAACCGTGTGTTTTCTCTACGAAATTGCATACGAAATGACGGAGGAAGTTTGACTTTCCTTGCAAACTTTGGAGTTCAAGGAGATTAGTTGGTGCTGGTAGAGCCAAAATGGTGGCAATTTTCAAAGGGTCAATCCGGATGCCATCCTTTGAGACCACAAAACCTAGTAGACGTACCGTCTCAATGCAAAAAACACATTTATGCGGATTGATCCATATATTATAATGACGACATCTTAGGAATATGTCTCTAAGATGACTAGGGTGGTCCTCCCATCACTGTGAATGAGAAAGGAGGTCATCAAGGTACGATTCAACAATATGTTTAATATCGTGAAACACATAGGACATCGCATGTTGGAATGTGGCTCCAGCATTTTTCAAGCCAAAAGGTAACTTCTTATATGCAAAGGTTCCCCATCGGAAAATGAATGTCGTCTTGTGCTGATCAGTGGGTAATATCTCAATCTGATTATAGCCAGAGAAGCCATTTGTAAATGAGAAGATGACACTTCCAGCACAGTTGTCGATAATTTGATTGATGTGCGGAGTAGGAAAGTTGTCCTTGGGACAAGCTTTATTCAAATCCCTAATTTGATACAGACTCTAATGGTGCCCTGCTTTTTATGGATAGGGACAACGTTCGATACCCATTCCATCAGAGGTACTGGATAAATAAACCCAGCTTTGAGAAGTTTCTCAATTTCGGCTTTAATCGCTGTGGCCTTCCGTGGATGGACTTGCCTTAGTTTTTTCCTAATAGGCTTGGATGTGGGATAAGTTTTAATCTCATGGACCATAATGGATGGGTCAATCCTCGGCATCTCTTCATAGGACCAGGAAAAAATATCACGGAATTCTTTGAAAAGTGCCTTGTATGCTTCAGATTCATCTGCCGAGCAGTTCTGCCCAACATGAACATGCTCGATGGTATTAGGCTTGGCTAATATGTCAGTCAGATTCATCTGAGTAATGTTGCAAAGGTTTCCTTCAGAATCTGTGTCTTGCAACAATATGGGACTTTGGGGTACGTTGACAATATCAGTAGGAAACATAGATGTATAATCATGGTTAACCGAACTGGTGTTGGGGAGGAACATGGATCTATGATGGTGATCCTCCCAAATGGACTCATCTGTATTCATGATCTCCATAATCGACTCGTCGGAAGGAAAAGTCTCAGAGAGATAAACCAGAATAGGAAGAGATGGTTCTAAACAGTAAGGTAAATGGTAAGGATCCGAAGCCACTAGATGAAGGTCATCAGTGTGATCATCGGAAAGGGTTTGAATGGTGTCATACATTGCTTCATGTGAACTCAACAAGGTGGACTCAACAACCTGTTTTCCCTTAGGATCATAATCGAATGAGGCAATCATGTGGACTGTTGCGGAGTCTGTGTTAGGAGGAGTGGATGGAAAAATCACCATAAGGGATGAATCCTTCAACATGCCTACCCCAATCGACTGTTAAGGAGGAGGGGACTGGCCTAACATGGGGATGTTATTATCCGTAGAGGTAGTAACATTCGACGTATAGAAATCAAGCTGGTCAATAGTAACAATTCTCCCTAGATGCGGAAATTGGACTGTTCGAAATACTGTTGAAGTGACAGCAGTCATGGCAAAAAACCAATTCCTTCCTAGAAGGAGGTTGTAGTCTAACGGGGCATCTACCACTTCGACTTGAATAGAAACAATTTTTCCCCCAAGCTCGACTGCGAGAGTTGATATGAGACCATGGGGCTGAAAACCTCATCCGTCAAAGGCTTTAAGAGTCGTAGGTGATGTTACAAGCTCGTGACAGCCGAGAGCTTTCCAACAAGGCAGAGACAACATCGAGGTCGAAGCTCCTTCATCTAGTGCCGTTCTAAAACCCTTCTTTCCCACTACTTTTGTAATGATCTAAAAAGAAATTTTATGAGGTAGTCTAGACTTATAGTTCTCAATATTGAAGTGAATCAAATTAGTATTATCTAGGTCTAAAGCTCCATATGCTGTTAACAAGTTTCTGTGTTGTGTAGGACAACTTTGGAGTACTTCTAAGGTAGACATTGCACAAGGTTCCTAAGCGAGATCTTCAGCTACATCATAAAATTGAGCAGCTTGGGCATTAGGGTTAAATACATCCTTCCAAAGAGTACTCTTGGGTGGATGAAAAATCATGTCGAGAGTAGGCTTCTTGATGGATAGGGGGACAGTAGACGAGGATTCAGGAGAACTAGTAGAGGGAGCTTTCTTTGAAGAAGAATGATCTTTTTTCTTGTCTACGGGTTTGTCATAATTATGACTTCGAGTTTGTGGATTAACGGTATCCGAGGACATCATACGAATTTCCTCTGACGAACTAGAGTTACCCTGATTAGACATGTGGTCTATCAGTTGTTGTTGAGAGGGAAAAGGATCCGTGAGTACTGCGGGTGCGGGATTTGACTTCAAAAATTGGGATATTTCGTCCCGACGGGGACACTCTTTTGTGAAATGGTCGCCTCCACATAGCAGACATGGATGTTTTTCTTTTCTCTTCCCTTTATTGTTATCATTGTTGGTCGGTCTTGGATTCTCCTGTTGGTTTCTGGGTTTTTTATTCTTACTTTTACCCTTATTTTTATTATTGCCCAAGGTTTGAGTACTTGAATGGAATTGAACTCGGTGGAAGGCTTAGGAGTCGAAGGAGTAGGGGTGGCAGTCTGGGGTTGCTTGGCAGGTTTCACTGCTGACGGGGACTGGATTGAACCAACAATCCCATCAACAGGTACTTCTGCTAGTGGCTTGGAGGGATCGGTGCTTGGGCGAGGAGCTTAAGGAATCAAGTCATAAAGAGTTCTGGACTGGGAATAGACCAAGTATAGATACTGGGCTCGACTAATAGCCCGCTCTTCAGTAACGACACTGCCCATAGCCACATCTCGGGAAATTGGAGGCAACAAAGATTTGGTAAGCCGATCAACTAATAACTGATCCGGAATAGGGGCCGTAATAAGCCTTCTCCACCTTCTCCACTCATGAATATGATTGAATATGTGGGTGGAGGTGTTCTGTCACAGAGAGGTTAAGAGATCAGTACCCATTTCATAATGGATAGGGAGCTAAAAGTGTGTAAAAAACATGGTTGCCAACGAGCCAAAATCCACAAACGAATGTTGTGGGAGTTTAATGTACCACTTCGCGGCTGTACCGGTCAAAGTTCACTGAAAGAGTCATAACCGAACTGAATCATCCATGAGGGAGTTTGAAGAAAACCACAAATGGAATGTCATGACATGGTTTTTTGGATCGTCTACCTGCTTCCCATCGAACTTCGGGATGTCCGATGGTAACTTTACCGGAATGGGAGGCTACGAGGGATTGTGTCAAATGGGTTCATTAATCAACTTGGACAAGTTAGGCAAGTCCAAAGTTGCTAGGAAAGGTAACTGTCGGTTAGGTTGCACGTATTGGTAATATTGATATGGCATATAATTACCAGTAGGACCGTAAGTGGACTGATAGACATGTTGTTTTGAGGAAGAAGTAACGAAAAATCTGCCCACAGGGGGTTGATTTTCGAGATCAGGACCGTTAGGACCACCAGGGCCTCCGGGAGGAGGACTAGCAGGACCTCTGGGACCACCAGGACCACCAGAAGGTGGACCACCAGACCCTCCATGGCCATTAGGAGGTAAACCTCCAGAGCCTTCATAACCACTAGGAGGAGGGCCACTAGACCCTCCAGGGCCATTAGGGGGAAAACCACCAACCCCTCCAGGATCACCAAGACCATTAGGACCATAAGGGGGAAAGCCACTAGGCCCTCCAGGACCATTAGGCCCCCCAGGGGGAGGACCACCATGAGGCGGTCCTCTGGCACCTCTCGTAGTATGTATGGGTATCCCCCCCATAGCTGGCATATAGGACCAGTTAGGTTGCCCCCATGGCGTGAAATTATTACTAGGGTATGGAATTCCATCATAAGGTATTCTTGTAGGATTGGATGGACAATTAATATTTACTACATGTATTTGATAACCATAACCTCCAGAAGATTGAATGGTTATAGGTTGTGCCCCCAAGGGCTGACCTGAACGGGATGGGGGATTAGCCATATTAGTATGGGTGGGAGGGACATAAACTATAGATTGTTCTATATTAGAGGTTTGTCCTTGACTAGGTACAATTCTGGTGCCGGATAATGTAGGTCATGCCGGGGGTTTCCCCGTGGCACTAGAAGGTAATGGCGAAACGGGAATTGAAGGTTGGGTCCCAGGTGCAGAAGACCTGGGAAGATTGGGAACAAACATAACATAGGAGGTGGTGGGGTTGGTAGATTGACCTGGGTTACGTGGTGTTATTGTGCGATCTATAATCGGTTCAATGGGTCTCATAGAATCAGCAAGTGAACGGTATCCCACATGAACAGCTGTGGAACGTGATGGTGGTGTGCCCAATATGTCATCTATTTTTCTTTCAATCTCCTATGAAAAAAGAATGGCTGCCTAGTATTTTCTACGTTCTTCTTCATCTGGAGAAATCTCTTCAGAAAAGTTTAAACGGGTGCCAAATGAGGCAATGGCCTGTCCTATAGAGGTATCCCAAAATGGAGCATTGGGACCATAATATGCATGGGTAGTATCATCAACATGACCTTCTATGGGAGAATGGAACGAGGTGTTTTCCCTAAAAGGTTGTTGGACCAAGGGAGGCGAGTGTGAAGAATATGGTACTCCACTTTCTGTAACCATATTATCTCCCACTTGGGAGGTGGTGGTAGCTCGTTGGTCGATAGCTTCCATTGGATTTTCTCCTAAATAAAATCGGGTGGCAAGCCTTGTACTCTTTTGGACTGTCTTAGTTTAGCCAGTTTGTACAGTTCCTATCTAACCTAGGGTCTTGAAAAACTAGAAAACACACCAAATTTTTTTTTCCCTACACAAGCTATAGGTCAAACAAGCACACTTAAATTGACAAGAGGAGTTCAAATAGTCAGGTCTCTCACCAGGATTGCCAAAAAGGTGCCACTCACGATATACCTCTAGGGTACATGCGTAGTAATCTCCCCGAATGCTATTTTTGGTGCTCCAAGCAAGACAGCCAAAGGGATTTTCTCAGATGGATAAGGTATCCTAGTGGGGTCTCCCGATATACTCAAGGTACGTGGGAGCTCGAATCGGTAGTAGTGTTGTCTAATGCATAACCGTACACAGGGGGCCTTTCGATATACAATCAAGTATGTGAAGTACCTTTCTATATACCTCAAGGGTATGTGAAAGGCCGTTCGATATACCAACAGTATGTGGAAGAACCGCGCGAGTCCCGAGATGTAATGCAGAAAAATAATGATAGCTCCTACACTTAACGACGCCCGAACACGTCTCTAGCCTATCACTCAAAATTGCTATGTAAATTTTAACCTATAACTACCATTAATTTTAAAGTGGACGGTTAGGTGAATGCATGGTGTTTTGATAGAAAAAGTAAAACCATGCAATATGCATGTGCAAATATTTCACTTTACCGTTCAGTATGCCCACCTACGGGAGGGAAAGAGAGTATTTTCTTCTGTTTCAAAACCAAAAATATTTCCAAACAACAATCTTGAACATAAATTCAAAGACAAGCAACACTTTCCAAACTGATTTCTCTTTTCTGAAAGCAATAAGAAGGGGAAGAATCTCTTTTCTTAAAAGAAAAACAAGAAGCACACTATATGCATATGCACTCTATTTTTATTTTGATGAGATAATACTAAATGCATAAGAGACAAAATAGTATAAAGAGCCTAAAAGCTTGTAAGGCCAATCAGAGATCCAATGTCTAATGCTCAATGATGATAACCTAATCTTAGTCAAATTTTTTTTTTTAAAGGAGGAAAAAGAAGTTCTCTATGCAAACAAGAAATGAAACTAAGATGCTAATCAAATGTTTTTCTTTCAGTCTATGAAACATAAATGATAAGAGATCTTACTAACACCCTAAGCTTTTCAAAAAACAAGAATTCCTTTCACAATCACAACCAACAAGCACAGAAGTGAATGAACAATCAGTAAGCCTAACCTAGATTTTGAATTTTCCAATCAAAACAATCTTTAACCATAAAATTTCAAACCACAAGCATTAGATTCTAATACACAATCCTGACAGTGTAGGGCTGAAAGCAAATCAACTCAGAGTTTTTTCAAAAAATGAGAAAAAGAGGTCTTCGAATGATTCCTACTTGGCACCGCACTGTAGGGGTCTTGACAGAGCAATTCTGGACTAGCACCGCTTCTCGCCAATAGGACTCAGGTAGTGGCACTGCGTGATGCTAACTAGGTTCAGGCGGTGGCACTGCTTCTCGCAAACTACATAAGCACGATTCCCTGTATAAATCCAAAACATAAAGGAGAACGACAAATCAATTTAGAAAAAGACCAAATCAAGGTAAAAATTGATAGATTGAGAATAAAAGAGAGCATAAAAAGTAGGAATAATTCAGATCTAGATAGATCTAGAAGTTTCAAACCAAAATCCATTGAGTCAGACAACAGATCTGACTGAAGAGAGTTGGAGAAGGAGCCTGGATTCAGATAAGAGTTGAAGAATTGAGGAAGATCAAATCAGCTGATACATATATCTATTCCCCAGCAGAGTCACCAGATTTGTAAGCAGGAATATTTCACCTTCTACGGACGAAAGCTGTTCCGCTAGTCTGAATGGTTCAGATCCAGAACAAATGAGTGAACGACAAAGGATGAAGACCCTCCCTGGATGTCGTAGACACCTGGAATGTTGCTTCGATAGTGAACATGTGCACCAGTAATCAGATCAAAGATGCAAACACATCAAAGCTACTAGAACATAATATATTTATCCATGTCAGTGACTAAGGAATCCAACAACATTTACATGTGGAATCAGAACAACAGTAATGTGGGACAGAAATCAGCTTTGCATTAAGATGAATGGACAAGTTAACAACCAATTAAGCCTTAATGTCGACATACATCTCCATGAAATCAACACTTTCTTCCCCATAAGCTCCAACTTTTCTCTCTATGCTCTCAAATGGCTTGGGCCAAGTGGTCAATCCAACAGCATAACAATACCTCTAAAGCTCTCCCCCTCAACCATGGACATGAGCTTGCATTTATAAGGCTCAATGGATAGGAATGGTTGAGATATTTGTGGATGAGGTGGCCTCTAAGATCCTATGATGGGGGATCTCGAGATCAACTAACCCACTATGATAGGGATAAGGGAGGACACGAGGCTCATGATCTAGAAGCCCCGAGAAACTTCTCTTTTTCCCATTTTACCGAGGGTACCGCTTTTCTCCTCTTATCACAGAGTGTTTTAGGTTAGAACCGCTTATGAACAAAAGGCCAAAGGTAGTGGCACTGCTTATGGTAAACAAGATACAGGCGGTGTGAACAAGGTACCACTCATGGTTAACAGGGAAAGCGCGGTGCTGGGTATTCTCATGTAGAATTGACAAACAACATGGATTTCCACTCCAAGTGCTGGTATTAAGGGCAAATATGTAAGTCAAAGGTCTTATCACATGGTGGTGACAGATTTTGGGTATAACAATCTTCAAGGGGAGATATTGGAAGTATCAGTAGAAGATATGTACTTCATCACAGGGCTAACTTGCATGGGTATTCCTGTGAACCTCGAGGGCATAGGTAGGGGTGGTGACCGTATGAGTGTCCAGGATTATGTTGACACCTATTGCACAGTAGGTACTCAGAAGAAGGGATCATGCATCCCTATTATTCACATCACCAACTTCCCATTACAGGTAGTGGTGAGTACTGTGGTGAGAGTTGCAGGATCATCTTCATTACATCTAGCCACTCAGACACAAGTGAGAGTTGCAATGGAGTGTGTCTAGGGTATATTTTTTTACTGGTGTTCAGGTATGATCCCGATCATGAGGAAGCAACTCTCTGACTGCAAGAGAGGATGTCAATTTTTTTTTGGATATTCTAGCATATTGGTGGTGTTCTTATTTGAGAGAGTGCCTGCCATCAGTCCTGCAGTGGAACTACCAGCATTTTCTCCTCTCCAGCCTAGACTAACCAGGTGGGGAGAGTTCTTCCTCTACCAAGGAGGTGGAGGATTGATATAGAGTGTATATGATGATGATTTTTATGTATGGCGAGAGCGAAAGTTGCTAGCTCTCAAGTAGTTTCCATACTTCGGGTTGGATTTTTGCGGAGACAACGATCTTGTCCTCCCGCCCAGGGGAGCATGGGGAGAGCTAGGTATTTTTCTTTTTATGTTTTTATTTTTATTTTTATGAATTTTACTCATAAAATTATATACATATGTATAAAAGTTTTAATCCATTTTAATGTTTTTGAAATGCAGATGTTGCAACTGTATGCCCTGATGGCCACCCTAGGATGTATGTGTGACCTGTACCAGGTGGAGACTAGGGTATACTCTGGGTTCTCGAGGGAAAGCTAGCCAAGATGACCCAGGGAGTTTCGACCATACGGATTGAGCGGATTCCTGTTATTATGAAGGAATTTGTAGTAGGAATTCCACCCATCTGGATATGCTTGTTGAGGAGGGTGTGCAGGGTCATTCTCTTTTATAGGGAGACTGAAGAGGCTACTGCAGCTGATGAGGTTGATGATGCTGATGACCAGTCCTATATCTATAGGCATTTTTATAGACTACGATCTGATTTTTTGTATATTTATACAGTTCTGATTGGATCTTGGATCAAAACTCGACCTATCTATGGATATATTTTTACACACACACACACACACACACATTTCTTGTTTATGTACTTGTGTCTCAAATGCATCTATTATATATTTTTAACAAAATGTGTGTCAAGTTCCAGTCTAGAATATAGTTCGCATATGCATTGGTTATTGTATTTTCATTACGTGGAATGTGATTACATGAAATGTAATCGAAATTTATTTCAAGTAATCTAACCTGCAAAATGTTAGAATTTTAATATTTAAGCAATATGATCTTAGGACATTATCTGAGAGAATAACATGCATAGAAATAAACACAAGAGACAAGAGACAAAAAGAACTTTCCTTGGGACCATAAAGATGAAAAATCCCGCAACTTACTTGGAGATAGAATGAGCACCAATGGCAGTAGTAAAACCTGAAAAACATAAAGATTATCTCCAACAACTTGTTCTCTCTCTCTCACTTGAGAGAGATTCTCCTTTCTGACTCATGCGCCCCAGTGGGTGAGTGTGTGTGTGATAAATAGAGAGGCTCACTCTTTATTTATATTCTTTTGTTCACTTAATGTCCACTTCAACATGTCAGCCCCACTTAACAATTAATTACTAGGGACGACATCTCTAGGAGAGTCTAATAACCCTAGTTCTCCACAACTGTGGGGACTTTTCCCTTCGATCAATAAGGAGGGTTAACCTTGACTCAATTGTGGGGACTATTGCCCCAACATACAATGGAGGGTTAACCTCAATGAATTTACATGACTTGCTTACATTATTGAATCTCCTGATCGGAACATCCAGGCATGACATGACTCAACTACATTACATATACTTCCCAGAATAAACATCGGGGTACAATACATAAGATATACAAGTGAATACATTCCGAAGTTACAAATACATCAACACTCCCTCTTAACTAGGAAGGTATTCTCTCAACACAATTTACCAACACAAGTCTTCTTCTCTGTATCATCTAGATCATCATCAAGTCATCTTCATCTTCAATTCATTTTCATCTTCAAGTCATCTTCATTGTCAAGTCATCTTCATAAAGTCTGGATCATCACTAGATCATCATCAAGTCTGAATCATCATCATCATCACTGCTTCTGCTATCTCAATCAAATGGTGCTATCTCTTCATTCTTCTAGTCACAGGAAGTTCTACAAAGCCAACCCTTCTTCATGCTGGTTGTAGGCCTAGTCTCCATGTAGGTGTTCATCTTCTTCAGCACTTATATCTGACCATGGGAGGAACACATCCAAGAACCATGTCAGAAAGGCCCACCCAACACTTACATCTAACCATGGAAGGAACACATCCACCACCATGTCAGAAAGGCATTCCCATCACTCACATCTGACCATGGGAGGAACACATCCACCACCATGTCAAAAAGGCCCAGCACTCACATCTGACCATGGGAGGAACACATCCAAGAAACATGTCGAAAAGGCCCAACACTTACATTCACCAACATGAAGGGACACACGTACTATCATTTGTGAAAAGGCCCATCACTTACTACCATCATCATGATAGGACAAACCTACTATCATCTGTGGAAGGGCCCAACACTTACAACCATCAACATGATAGGACACACCTACTATCATCTATGGAAGGTCCCAACACTTACAACAAGTGGCATGGTAGGACACAACTACTACCATCCATGGAAGGGCTCTGCACTTACATATGACCATGCAAGGAACCAATCTTGCATACATGTTAGAAGGGCTCTCAACTCTAGGCTGAGTATTCCTGGTAACTGAATAGGTGCCTCCATTCTCCCACAGAATGGCCTCTCAGCACTAAGTTGAGTATTCCTGGTAACTAACTAGGTGCCTCCATTCTCATAGAGAATGGCCTCTCAGCACTAAGCTGAGTATTCCTGGTAACTGACTAGGTGCCTCCATTCTCATAGAGAATAGCCTCTTAGCACTAAGCTGAGTATTCCTGGTAACTGACCAGGTGCCTCCATTCTCCTAGATAATGGCCTTCAACACTTATATCTGATCATGTGGGAACAAATCCCTCAATCACATCAGAATGGCTCTACACTGATCATGTGGTAACACAACCTACAATCACATCAGAGCATCTATGCACTTACATCTGACCATGTGAATCTCGGCCTTCCACCATGTCAGAACTGCTAATGGACACATCTATTCCCTTTGGAGGGAACCTCGATCTGGAGAACACCAAGTTTCTCCCTGAAGTAATAAAACTTCACTCTAGACATTTCTAGCATAGAATCACATTAGGGATGATTACGTCAAAGGATAACCTTCGAGCTTTTCCAGGATCAATTACATTCGAGGACAACCTACAGCACCATTTACGTATGAGAAAACTACGAGCTTCGACAATATTTATGCTCAGACAACTTGTCTCACCGGATATGCTAGAACTGCCTCTTTCGATAGATCTCGATATGGATCACATATTGGAGCTTCACTGCTCCCCTCTGCATCATACAAAAATGTAAGTCAGATCAACCAAATAAAATAGTAGTTTTCAAAAGAAACATACTACCTCCCAAATAATAAGTGGCAACATATTTTTCCTTAGTTGTAATCAGCGCCACGTAGGACTGCTTCCTGCTACATCAAGAAGTGCTCTTCCTATCAATGGCACTGTCTAACCAATCCGAATCCACATAACCCTCTAGGTTAATCTTTAGATTCATATCATACTTGAGCCCATACTCAACTATACCTTTCAGGTACCTCACTACATGCTTTGCAACCATCAGGTGAACAAGTCTCAATGTTTTCACAACATAGAAAATATCTGGTCTCGTATTCGTCAGGTACACCATCTGATGATACATCATGGCATCAACTGACTCTGATGAAGAATCACTCAATAGATTCATGTTCGATGCCATAGGTGTGGTCATGGCCTTGCAGTCTATCATCCCTTGTCCCAGGGAGATTCCATCTGTATTTTGCCACACCTCCATGCCTAGAAAGTAGTGCATCATATCCAAGTCCTTCATCTCGAACTCGACAGCAAGTCTCCTTCTTGCAACTTTAATGAGTTCCTCTTTTCTGTCAAAAACAAGTCATCTACATATAACATGAGCATCACTGGTCTTTTGTATTAAACCTTGAAGCAAAGGATGGAATCCACTTTACTCTCAGTAAATCCTAGAGTCATCAGGAAGCTTTCCATCCTGTTGTATCATGTCAAACCTCAGGATCTTCTACAGTCACTCCCTCTGAAGCAAAGCATCATTCTCCCTCTATCTTTCGTACTCTATGCATTGAAACATTTTGTACTAGAGACACAAGTAGCTTCCTCTTCTACTAATATTCTATGTATCCATCTAAGGTCACTAGATACCAATATCCTTTATCTTGAAAATGTTCTTCTCGCACCCATCTATGAGCTTGTCATCCTCTATAGGATTTCATCTTCAACCTTGTAGCAAAGGTTAAGATCTTTATCACTCTAGGTGATCTTCAAGCTCATCATGTATGTGTTATCCCATGGGTGTCTTCTGAGCTCATACATGGCCTTCTTTAATTTTCACACTTGATTCTACTTGTCATGTGTCTTAACTACCGGTGGCTGCAAATGTCTCTTTGTAGTCTATGCCTTCTTTCTGTGAGAAGCCTTGTGCTACGAATCCTACCTTGTATCCCATGATGTTTCCATATACTGCATGATGGAACTATGGAATTCCCTTTAGGTCTTGATACTGCATCCTAGACATCATTCTTCATTTTGTATGATTAGAGTGAATCTTGAACTGTCATCACTTGTTCTTCGAAACAAGTCTCATCCTTCTTTTCTTGTAGGCGATTGTACGCGATCTTTCTTGCAAGTCAAATGCATTTGTATTGTTAGAAACATTTCATAAGGCATATTCATAATGGAAAATTCTTATGCATAAATATATGATCATGCAACTATTTTAGCCAGTACAACATTCATCCATATCTCACAGAAAATTTCTAGATGCCTTCCATCTCTACCAGGACAACATTGAGAGTGTGCACTAATCCAATATGTCAGTAAAGAAGTTTCATTCTAGATAAGTAGCAATGGAGAGTTGTATAGCACCATGAGATAATTACCCATCACATGCATATTAGTAGTATACTGTCATTAATGCAACATTCTATCATGCATAATACATCAACTGAATATAAATGAATAACAAAAAAAAACAATGAAATGACAATTGAATACTTATCTTTATTTGTTTCGTGGGTAGACTCCTTCTTGAGCCTTCAACTTCATCATCTTGTTCATTCATAACAACATCATTTCTTATCCAAATGCCAAGATGGATAAGAGGTTTTTCAAGAGTTGAGTTATTCATATTCCTCATCGCTTGAGGGATCTTCTTTGGATGGTGAGAGCTTGATCTTCTTGGCCTTGACCAAGTTCTTCTTGTGTAAGGCTTTTAGCCTCATCTCCCTCTGGAACAAGAACCTCTCTACTTATGTAGGTGTCCAATTCATTTCCTTCAAGAACTAGTGAGATCCTATACTTCCATGCTTGGTATTTGTCAGCCTCACCAATCTTTTCATCAAGCTGATGTGATTAGTCATCTTGAAATGAGAACATCAACTGTAAATAGAAAAAGATTAGATCTTACCAAATTGAGGTGTCAATCCTGGTTCCGTAGCTTCCTGATATAGGGTTTGTCAGAGAAACCATAATTTTCAAAACTTGGAATATTTCATATCTAATTGGATATAAAGATAGATCTCTTCAAGCCGAGCTGTCCAATGTACTCCTTTTCTGAAAACACTGGAGGGAATCTCCCGGAACAGGAAGCCCTAGTTTACCAATTTCTTCTGCAGAAATTCCTGATACTGTTTCTGCGGTATCTCTTAAAGCACTACTCCTTTGTGTCTAAAACTTTGTACTGAGGTATCCTTGTCTATCCTTGTTTCAACACCATAGGTTTGATTAGAATTAGTTTCACCAATTGGGACTTATGAGCATTTTTCCAAGGTGACCGGTTTCAGTACTGTTTAGCATAGCAAATTTGTATAGACTGTCACGTTTCACTGTTTCATCTTCGGGGTCTGAAACTTTTACCACAGAAATTAAAGTCCATGCCATTTCTAGAAAATCTTGAGAAATTTCATTTGGAACTTCGTAGCCCGAGATATAGCAATTCTCACCAGGTGTCCTGTTTGCGGAGGAATCCTGGGAGAGGCTGGAACCCTAAATAGGAGGAATCGTATCTCCTATAATATAGTGAATCAGAGGTTGAAATGTGGATACAGTGTACATCAAGAATTTATCTTCAACATATGAACATTTTGGCACATGATCATTCTCCAATCTCGAGATATATCGAATCTACCAAAACTATCAGTTTCAGTATTTCAGGGTTTTTTAGGCCCGGGGTCAAACTAGGGTTTGACTTTCCTGGAGTTTCACCCAACCAAAAATATCGACCCAGGTCTATAAAATTCGATTTTTATGAGGAGAGAAATCCTATGTCGAGCTCACTCAAAAATTCCTCTTCTGTAAAAATCCCTAATTTCTCGCACCAAAAACTGAAAATGCCCGAAATCAAATTCTACTTCGACAGAAAGATGTGCCCTTCAATGGAGAGTTAGCCTAGCCTTCTTTTGCTGATGGATTGTGGAGAGAGACCCAAAAATTAAGAATCCATAGCTTCTATAGCTGCACAATGTCTTCTTCTCAGCTTAGCTCTGATACCATGTTAGATTTTTATCATTTAAGCAATATGATCTTAGGATCTTATCTGAGAGAATAACATGCACAACAATAAACACAAGAGACAAGAGACACAAAGAATTTTCCTCGAGGAAACCATAAAGGAGAAAAACCCCACAACTTCCTTAGAGATAGAATGGGCACCAATGGCAGCAGTGAAACCCAAAAACATAAAGATGATCTCCAACAGCTTGTTCTCTCTCTCTCTCTCACCTGAGAGAGTTTCTCCTTTCTCACTCATGCGCCTCAGTGAGTGAGTGTGTGTGTGCTAAATAGAGAGGCTCACTCTCTATTTATATTCTTTTGTTCACTTAATGTCCACTTCAACATGTCGGCCCCACTTAACAATTACTTACTAGGGCCGACATTTCTAGGAGAGTCTAATAACCCTAGTGCCCCACAACTATGGGGACTTTTCCCTCCGATTAACAAGGAGGGTTAACCTTGACTCAATTGTGAGGACTATTTCCCCAACTTACAATGGAGGGTTAACCTCAATGAATTTACATGAATTGTTTACATTATTGAATCTCCCGATTGGAACATTGGGGCATGACATGACTCAATTACATTACAAATACTTCTCGGAATAAACATCGGGGTACAATACATAAGATATACAAGTGAATACATTCTGAAGTTACAAATACATAAACACAAAAATTGACGTAACAAGGTAGGGTTTCACACCTGATAAGCTCCATTAAGCTGGGAAACCAAGAGTTGGGAGTCAAGTCTGACCTCTAACTAGGTGATGCCACGTGAAGAGGAATCCCATAACAACTCAATAACAACCCTGTAGTTGGCCACATTATTAGTAGCAAGACCTAAGCAAGAGCCTCCAGAGCCAACTAGCTATTTTGAGGGTGAATATATGACCCATGCAGCTGAAGCCAGGTTACAAGTATGACGACTAGCACCATCCACAAAACCTATGAACCACTCGACTGACATCTATAACAACCAAAATATGATATAAGAGACACTAACCAACAAACTATTGTACATAAAAAGTACATACAATAAAAATACAAGAAAAAGCACTAAGCCTAGGCATCGTACTTCTTCAGGTAGAGCCCATTTCTAGGCTCGCTTATTTCCATCAAAATCCAGTAATTGATATGCTCCTTTCTTTAGTACCTTTGACACAATGTATGGACCTAACCACATGGACTTGAATTTTCTTTCTTCCAGGGGTTCTTTTTTCTGATCCCAGAGTAAGACAAGCTCCCCTTCAGAGAAAATTCTAGGCTTAACAGCTTTATCATATTGGTTTTTAACCCTTTTTTTATGAGATTTGTTTATCGCCATCGTATCTCTATGTCGTTCCTCTAGATTTTCCAAATGTAGCAAACGTTCTTCTAACTCTGTAGGGTTAGGAAGTACATGAATGGCTATTTTAAGCGATGGAATTTTGTATTCAATCAAAGTGGCTGCTTCCACCTCGTGAATGAGTTGGAAAGGTGAAAAACCCGTGGCAGTATTGACATTAGTCTGATATGCCCAATGTGCAGGATATAGCATAATGTGCCAATTTGATTGGGTTGCGTTGATGGTAAGCTTAAGGATGGTCTTCAAGGTCTTATTGACTTCCTCTACTTGACCATTCGCTTGCGGGTAGAAGGAAGATGAATGATCTTGCTTGAACCCTAGCATAGTATCCAATTCGGTCATCATGCTATTCTAAAAATGATTGCCATGGTTAGTGACAATCTCCTTTAGAATTCCGAAGCAAGTAATGATCTAGTTGAACACTAAGAAAGCTGCAATTTTATTGTCAAATTTAAAGGTAGGCATTGCCTCTGCCCACTTAGTGAAGTAATCGAAAATGATAATGATATATTTGTGCCCCCCAGCCAAAGTTGGGTTACACGTCACGTAATATACCCCTCACTCATTGAAGGGTCCCACTGCAATGATGGGAAAAAATGGAGCAGGATGTGACTGCATTTTCCTGGTGTAGAACTGACAAGGATGACAACACTTCACAGCTTCCACACAATATTTAAATATCCCAGGCTAGAAATAACTGAAACGTAAAATATTCTGGGCCGTTGATAACCCAGATAAATGAACCCCACATGCTCTTCTATGGGAATCATTTAGGACACGCTCAGCCTCCTCGTGGGTGAGGCACCGACACAAAACAAAATCTACCCCTCTACGGTACAAAGTATCCCCAATGATAAGGTAGTTTTTCGCATGTATACGTAGTTTACATTGTTCTTCCCTTGAAAAAGACACATGAAACTTCAAAGTTTGGAGATAGATATGTATATCTCTGTACCAAGGATCAGAGGTGGAAATTAGAAAGATGAACTCATCTGGGAAAGAGTCCTCTTCAACCACTACATTCTCTTCTGTAGAAAATTCTATAATAAGCTTTGCAAAAACTAAAGACTTTTTAGATTTGGCATACTGAAAATACAAGTCAAACTCTTGGAGAATTACTATCCATTTATTGAATTTTGCCCTGATTATGCATCAGGACAAAACATATTGAAAGGGATTGACATCTGCCACTACTCTAGTGGTCCTTAGTAGGATGTAGTGACGTAACCTATGAACAACATAAACAACTGCTAAAGCTAACTTCTCGACGTGAGAGTATTGGAGTTCAGGACCAGCTAATGTGCGACTAAGATAATAGACAACATGCTCTTAGAGCTTGTCGTCCTCTTGAACCAGTACTATCCCAATGGTCAACTATGATGCATCCAGATACAATATAAAATCCCTAGAGTAATCTGGTGGTTGTAACAAAGGAGTCGACAACAAAGCTTTTTTCAATGCTACGAAAACAAGTTGTGCAGTTTCATCCCATACAAATGGAGTGTTCTGTTTTAGTTGGTGCATAAAACCCTTAGTAATATTGGCCTAGTTAACAATAAAACATCGAAGAAAATTAGATTTTCCTTGCAGGCTCTGAAGTTTCCTGACAGAACAAGGAGGAGGCATATTTACGATGGCCTCAACTTTCAAAGGATCCACGTGAATACGTTTGTTCGACATGATGAACCCGAGTAACCTCCCCGACTCAATGTAGAAAACACACTTGTGGGGATTCAAGCGTATTTTATAATGTCTGCATCATTCAAAAATTAAGCGAAGGTGATTTGGATGGTCAATCATCTTATGAGAATGAGCAGGCAGATCATCCATGTATGACTCAACAATATTTTTAATATTGTGGAAGGAAAAATTCATTGCCCGCTAAAAGGTAGCCCCTAGATTTTTCAAACCAAAGGGAATTTTCTTGTATGCAAAGGTACCCCATGGACAAATAAAATACATTTTGTGTTGGTCTTTTGGCTTGATTTGGATTTAATTGTATCCGAAAAAAATGTCCATAAACGAAAAAACTTCACTACCCACACAAGCATCAACAATTTGATCTATAAAGGGTGTAGGGTAATTGTCCTTGGGAGATGCCTTGTTCAAGTCACAAAATTCAGTGCATATAGATATTTTCCCTTGTTTCTTGTCAGCAGGAATAGGATTAGATACCCATTCCATCATAGCAATTGCATAGATAAACCTTGATTTCAACAATTTTTCCACTTCAGCCTTAATGGCTGTCGCTTTACGTGGGTTAACAGGTCTAAGATTTTGTCGCACCGATTTAGTGTCAGGATAGGTTTGGATTTCATGCTCTATAATCGATGGATCAATTCTTGGCATATCCTCATGACCAAGCAAACACGTAGTGAAAATCCTTAAATAAGGCAGTATATATAGCAATCTCCTTCGGAGAGTAGTTTGCACTGATATGCACGTTTTTGACGACATCCGGGTTTACAGAGATGTTGATAGGAATGGTGATAGAAATATTTTCCATATTCCCCTCAGCAAATATTCCCTCCTTAGGCAATGGATTAATCGATACATCAACACCTTTTTTCAGTCTCACATGGAACTCCTGGTTTTCAGTTCTACTCAGCTCTGGAAGAAAGTAAGATCTATGGTGAAGATATTCACAAATATTATCTCTCCCACTCATGGCTTCATCTGAAGGAAAAACCATGCCTAGGAAGTCATATGAATATAAATATTTCTCTTCCCACGCAGGCATGTAAGCTTCTTTCGACTCCTCTGAGACTGTAGAAGGAGTCGCAATAGAATTAACAGTGGTGTCGACAATATCTTGATAAGCCACTTCCATTGCAGATAAGGGCACCTAAGGTTCGTAACATGAAGGAAGGACCCAAGGATCAGTTCTATCGACAACTGTTGCAATATAATTCCTTACATTGGTAGAACCTAGATAATTTATTAGGGTTGGGATATCAAATGTGCCCATTAACAATGAATACATTCCAGCCCCTAAGCTCTCCATAGCCAGTTTAAGCTAATCAAACAAAGGTACAATGGACTCATTTGTTTCCAAATGGCCCTTTCAAGCAAAACTGAGTTGGTAAACAGTAACCAACTTCCCTTCATGTGGAAAAACCACCACCCGAAGAACAACCGAGGCAATCACACACATGGCGTAAGTCCAACTTCTCCCTAAAAGTAAGTTATAGTCCAAAGGAGCATCAATCACCTCAACTTCAACAGACACTGCTTTCCCTGCCAACTTAATCCCAAAAGCTGGTAGGATACCATGCGGGTGGAAATACCTCCCATCGAAAGCAGTAAGTAAAGTGTTCGACGAAACTCGTTCAGGGGAACCCAAAGCTTTCCAACAAGAAGGAGACATAACACATGTGGAAGCACCTTTGTCAACAATCGTTCGTCCAATGGTTTTTCCTCCATGAATGAAATCTACTGACAAATCTACATGATACGACAGGTGCATCTTAACATCTGCAAGATTTAACTTCGCCAACAGGCTCGAGAAATCCATGCTGCCTAATTTTTCTAAGAGGGAATCTGGTTGAGCAGGAAAACTCAATAACACTTCCAATGCAGACATTGCACAAGGAGTTTGGGATAAATATTCTACCACAAAGTAGTTAGCATCAGCCCTAGAATTTGGATTGTTGAATTCCTTTTTAAAGACACCTTTTGATATTTTAGGCATTGGATCAACATGTTTCTTGATTGTAAGAGGATTAGAGGTTTCACCAACAGACTTACCTCTCTCAGACTCGTCTGTCTCATAGTTTTTGTTTCTTGTCTAGATCAAGGTACTAGATCGTACCATGTTAATATAATTTTGGTCAGGGGGAGCATTAGCAATGCCCCCAGCTACGTTAGAAACAAAATCCAAGTAGGAGGACCACCAACACTCACCAATGAAGAAAGTCAAACACAAAGGACCCAAGGGTGTCCAAGGTCAGTGATCAAGTCCTTTGAATACTTTATGCTCTACACTGTTCTTTGTAGTTTGAGTTTGTCATTCTCCATTTTGTGGATATAGTAAACTTTTGGGTTTGTTAGTTCAGCCAAGGTTAGGGTTTGTTTCATTTCTTCTTTTGGGTTGAGGTGTGTTTCTTTGGGATCTATTTTACATCATCCACTGCTATATGTTTAGATTGGTCAAATTTACTCAAGTTTGCATTTAGTTGCATTTATAATTTTTGAATTTTTTGAAAAGAAAAGATAAAATTTTATACTCTTTGCATTAGGTTGCATCTAGTGAGCTTTTCATTATTTTTCAAGAAAAATAAAAAAATTAAAGTCTTGTAGTTTCTCATGCTTAGTTTAAATTCATTATCTTTCATTTTACAAAAAGAAAAGAAAAGTTGGCATAGTAGTTGCATTCTGCTTTGAATTTCTAGTTATTACATCATTTTTGCTTTCTTTTATCGAGTCTATAACACCATACAGTTGCACACCACTACCTATGACTAAAAACAACCAATTAAAAAGAACGATTTAATTAAAAATTATTAGTAAGTTTCTTTTTTCTAGGTTCATACATCAACTAGTCTAGGCTAGGCTTGTGGACTAGGGAGTTTTAATTGTCCATAAGTATTTGATTTTAGACGTAATTTTCCATTCACTAGGTAAATCCTCCTCTATATAGAGAAATACTGGAAATCCCCTCTCACACAAGAGTTAAGCATGAGGTTGCGTTAGGACCTGGGCTTAGGAGATAACCCTATGATTCCTTGCTCAAGTGTAGATCAAGATTTTTGTGCATATGAGGATCTTGTCAATACCACCTCTTGGGCTCCGTGTGGTGCTGGTGTTGATAGGGTTTCAGACTTTTCTACCCTTCCCATGTGTACGAATCAAGCTTGTGAATGTCCCACCAGACTCTCAGTGTAGTTGAGGTATCCTTTAGTCTCTTGACATTAGGGATCATACACAGGTAATACTAGAAGGCTATTTCTGGTTTACCTTGGACGGGCTTGGAAGGTAACCCCGGTAGAAGGTGTGGGAGGGTAGTTAGGTGATTCCTCTGCTTGTGCCTAAGAACATCTATAGGGATTCCAGGTAACCATTTATCATCTTTCTTCTGGAAGGCATATCTTATACCTGTTGCGTCTGTTTGGTTTTAGGAAAAAATTTAGTGAGTGATGTTTGGTTTGTCTGTATTTAATCTGCCTTTAGGTGTGTGTGAGTCAAATTTTTAGTTGTGGAGGACCAACCTCTTCGTAGGTCAAAAAAGTTACAAAACCTTCCTCAATCTGATACATTGGAGCCTCCACCACCCCCTCAAAGGCGAAGATTAGATACTGACAATTCATTCGAACCGGTAGGAGTTAGCAAAGTTCCAGGTGAACCAAAACTTAGGACTAATCAGTTTGGTAGAGATTGGAGACTTGTAGGCTGACAAGTTTGCAAGGAAATTTAACCCACCTCTGGTTGACTTAAACAATATTGTGATCGTCCAAGTTCTTCATTTTACTTCACCTATTGTTGGTGTTCTTGTGAGTAGAACTATGGCTAGTTCTGGAGAGGGTATTTCTACCCCCACTTCAGCCATTTTGGCTGGAGGAGTGCCACCTCCCCAGGTTGGTACTCCTAGACCAAGTGCATCTACTGCACCTTTATCACCAAGTAGTCGATTGGTCCAACCACAGGATTTATCCCATGTAGTAGGTCCTTCTAGTGGGGTGGTCACTGGGATTCCCAGTGTACCTTTTGCTTCACCCTCTTTCATGCATATTGCTCAGAGTGGTCCTAGTGGATCCTCTTTGTTTGTTCAGGGATTCCCATGGAATGGGGGGAACATTCCCCCATCCAATCCTTATGTAGGTCCTACACCTGCATATGTGGGAATGCAGTTTGGAAACGCAAACACTATTTTTCAATGTTTCTAAACCCCGATTTTGACCCCATTCATGATCTCTCTGTTAACACCCAAAAAAGGTTCTCTACCTCATCTACCCCATTACATGGCTCATTTGTCCATTTTCCTACCATATTTCCATCAAAAACCCATAAAACCATGCAAAAAGCCTCCAAAAGGCCATAAAACCCTCTTTTCCTCTAAAAATATCCAAAATTCCTCCAAAAAAGCAAAAATCTCCAAAAAGGAATAAAAAATATAAAATAATGAGGAAAATGAGGAAAAAACCCTAAACAGCTGAAGGGCCTAACCCTAAAACCGCATGGTTTCCAACTATAAATAAGTGATGGAGACCCCTTATTCAATATCCACAATCACAGTATCCTGCCTCTGCCAAAATTGCTCGTGAAACCCTATCTCACCATTGAGCTACTTTCACCATTGAGAGCCCCTTTTGGCCCATTTCCACCATTGGAGAAAGAGAAGAAGCAGCTTGAAGCTCGGAGCCACCGACTCGGATCACCGCAAAGGGCTTCACCAACCTTCCATTGAAGGTCAGATTAATAAAAGTCATTATTTACTTCCATTGTTTTGTTTTATGAAAGTGTTTAAATTTAGTTTTTAATTCTATTATAGCTTTTAATCCATACATCATTGAACTGCTACTAAGGAATCCATTGTCCTTAGTAGGTACTCATTCGTACAAGCTAGGGCGAAAACCCTAGCCACAGTTTTGGCGACTCCACTGGCTTTTTAATTTTTATTTGTAATTTTCCGTTTTGTACTTTCGGCTGTCGTTTTCAGCCTCCGTACATCGCTATTTTTCTCTCCACAGTCGCGTCTCGACCGCGCCTTTTTAGCCCTTAGCCGCGGCCCGACAGCACCTGTTTACTTCAAACCCGCGGTCCGAGCGCCGCTGTTAGCCAAAAACCTGCGACCTGCGCGTGACTGTTTCTTTCCAACCCGCGGTCCGAGCGCCGTTGTTAGCCAAAAACCTGCGACCTGCGCGCGACTGTTGCTTTCCAACCCGCGGTCCGAGCGCCGCTGTTAGCCAAAAACCTGCGACCTGCGCGCGACTGTTGCCTTCTAATCTGCAGTCCGAGTGCCACTGTTAGCCAGTAACCTGCGACCTGCGCGCGACTGTTGCCTTCATACCCACGGTCCGACCGCGCGATTTCTCCTTATACCCGCGATCCGCGATCTGTTTTTTGCACTTGTTGCCGCGCCGGAACCCAGTCACTTTACTTCCATATTTCCTGCACTTGCACAGCCATCTGTCCCACCGGTAGCCCTACAGCCTTTCTGTCCCATGTTTACAGAATTGTTTAAAAAATTTTAGCATTCTTTATTCAGATAAATTTTGCATGGTATAATTTTTTTTTCATTCAATTATATTGTTATTTCGGAAGTTGCCCTGGCACTTCTCTTCTGGGTTCATAACCTCACAAGCACACAATCTGTCACCTAAATCAAGTGAGACTTAAAAAATACTTAACTCAACCAACATTCTAACCCCACTTGGGGAACATAAAAGAATTTTTGTAGTTAGGTAGGATCAAGGGGATAGGCTTCCAATAACACCCCTTGGTTATTTACACTTGAGACATAGTTGTTGTCCTTTAGGGAACCAAAATCCCCTAGTATTTTTTGACACGGTCACAACCAGATTATCAGAAGGCCTCTCCCTTAGGAGGGTTGAAGTCGTGAGATTGGTTCCGGAGGTCTGAGTGGAATACCGAACTCCATTCAGTAACTGAAGGGCTACCTTTCGCAGTTCTCGGAATATCCCTGTATAGGGAATATTGCGGTTAAAGGACCAAGCGGCAGATTTACCTTTCTGGACGTGTCATGAACGGGGTATCTTAGTTGCCATACTTCTAGGTTTGAGTACCCGGTGTCCCTCCTGGTAGGGGGATACTTTAGCCATTTAACTTTCCTATTTATATTGTCTGACTTGGATTTCATCACCTTGCAGAGGATATGCTTAGTTGAGTTATAATACTTTTAGTTAGGTGTTTGCAGGCTCCCTTACCTCCTTCTGGTCTAGTGAGTCCACCGTTTTTTATTTTTTAGGAAACCTATTGCTTATTGGTATTCTGACCACTTTTGTTGACGCTCCGCCTATTATAGCACGCTGTTACAGTGGGTGTTTTTGAGTTAGTTTTTTGGCCTGAGCGCCGGATTTTTTGAGCTCTCCTTCTGCACGCTCGGTTGCATTAGGGTTTTTTGAGCTGGTTTGTAGTTCCCTCAACCCACAGAGATTTGACATCATTTATCACCATTGCTTCCCCAAGACATTCTCGGCGCCTCAGAGGCGAGCCCCCACAGCACGGATTACTTGATACCACTCATCATATATCTCGCGCCTTGTCACTTGACTCCACTCGTCAGTGGCATAGGACTCCGTCACCAGATTTTGACGCCCCTTATTTTACCTCAGACTCGGAGCCTGAATCCGAGAACACCCTTTACACCGCCCCTACTAGCCCCATGGCTGGCGTGAATCCCACTCCCTTAATGGGAGGGACTGTTGGTGGCACATCCACCACTACACCAGTTATCACACCTATCATGGGTATGCCCTCCATGGGAGGCCCATCTACCGTTCCCCTCACCGTACCTATTCCCACGGCGGGAATACCTATTCCCACTCCATTAGTGGTTCATACTACCCATGTTGGTGCAGGACCGTCCCATACCACCTTAGTTCCCCCACTTGGGGGTAATGTCCCTCACATGACCCCTCCACTTGGGGGCATGGGCCCCAACTTGATCCAACCCACAACCATGTCACACCCTTCATCTAGTTTGCCAAACATGGCTAGCCTCAACCTACCTGACCTAGCCAGATTAACCAACGACCCCATCCAACACGACCCTGCGTGGCCCCACATGCCTACCAAGCTCCCCTCTGACATCCCTAAGTTCGAGGGTAAGGCAGGTGAGGACCCACAGAACCATATCATGTCCTTCCATCTATGGTGTTCCTCAAATTCCATAGTAGACGACTCCATTCGCCTCCGTTTATTACAGCGCACTTTCACTGGCTCTGCTGCCAAGTGGTATATCGAGCAACCCCATGGAACCCATGTCACCTTTACGTCCCTTGCCTCGACCTTCCTACAGTTCTTCCAGTTACCTGTCCACTATGACGCAGGCGTTGAGATCCTCCTATCTTGCAGACAGAACACGGCTACCCACATCACAGACCACATTCACGAATGGCGACGACGTCGTAGCCTATGCAAAATCAAGTTAGATGACCGGATCTTCCTAGATTGGTTCCTCAAAACCCTCCTTCAGCTCATTGCTAAGGATGTGGCAGCCGAAAGACCCCAGTCGGAGGAAGAGGCTATCCTTAAAGCCCAGCAGTTCGATCTCATTTACGCCCAGTCGGGTTATCTTTATACCATCATACCTGATGCCCCTCGCGGCGATCCCTCCCAGCACGATGCGCCGGGGGCATCCCATGCTGCTGACGGAATCATTGGCCGTCTCTCTTCACAGCCTCAGCCATTTTCCATAGCCCGTCCTCCCCCTGGCCTTGAACCTTCGCGAGCTACATCACAGTTCGGAGCAACCAACTCGTATGCTCAAATGCCACATCAACACCATTCCCATGGACCCTCCTGTCCACCTCAGTGTTTCAGCCATATGACTTCTGCTTACGCCCCCTCGATCGCACCTCATCCCTATTATCATCAGCAGGCTGCACCAGCTCTTGCGCCACCACAAGCCCAACCTCATTATTATCAGCCACAGCCAGCCCCTGCGAAAAACCCACAATCCGCTCCACAGCACTGTCAACAACCCCCTCAAGTAGCTGCACCAGTGCAGCCTCCACCTCCATATTATCCACCGCAGCCCGCTCCCGCACCTGCGCAAACTCAGAATCCACCTACTACCCAAGGGCAGGTTTACGCCCAAGAAAACCCGTCGCTAAACCAGAACAACCAACGCAACCAGGGCCAACAAAACCGCGGCAGAGGCCGCAATCGTGGGAACAACCAACAGACCGAGCAAGCTAGTTAATACCCTAATCCCCCCGCTAATAATAACGCAGCCCCTACCAACCCAAACCCTGATTGCCCGCTCAAGCAGGCTAAAAACCCTAATTTGCGAACGAACTATCCTTGTTCTGTTTGCGGGGTCTATGGCCACTACACACATTTTTGTCCACATATGGAGCGAGTTCAACAACTTTTGGCTGCTGATAGACTACGCCAAGGACAGGCGGCTCCTCAAGCACCACCCAACCCCCCACAACCTCAGCAGCCACCTTTGGTGCTACAAAACCCCTTACCAAACCAAGGCTTAGTGAGCACTGATCCATTGGCTCCACCTCCAGCTAATGCGCCCATCCAACAAATCACTTACGCGGCTCCTGATCAACCCATATTTGACTCAGGTACCCACCATCTGTTGATGATGTCCTCCGATGAGGTCAACCTACAGACTCGGCGGAACCAATATGGCTCCACCTCGGAAGCCCCTCCTGCCAATAACCCCACTAACGCTCATCCCACTGATCAGGCGTTACGTATACCTCCACCTCCAATAGATGGAGCTCCCAAAACATCCCGTTTCCCACTTCGCCGTATCAACAACAACCCCAATGCACGGGCGACGTCTAACTACAACATTGTCGATGATTTAGCCCAATCCCCTGCAGCCATGTCGGCGTTAGAAGTCTTGAAAAACTGCCCTTCGCAGCGTAAGACTTTACTCTCAGCCATTGGAGCTATCGATCCAAATGATTCGCAGTTAATGGCATTTGATTTGGACCAATCCAAACCCCGCCTGCCTTCCAATTTATCATTCCAAGTTTCTGTCTCCATTCGGAATGTTGTCATCCATCGATGCATTGTTGATGAAGGTGCCTCTACATGTGTCATGCCCATCTCCATCTGGCAGAAAATGGGATCCCCCCCTCTCCAGCAGTCCTCTACTACGTTGCGAGCCTATGACGGCCGTTCAGCTCAACCACAAGGCCTATTGACCAATGTCCCCGTCCAGCTAGCTGGCAAAACCGTCCTAATCAACATCGAGGTTATCAATGCCCAGCTTGATTATAACCTTTTACTTGGCTGCAGCTACATGTATGCCATGCAAGCAGTCGCTTCTACCGTTTTTGTATCATGATGTTTCCCCATGAGGGACGCGTGGTCACGGTTGACCAACTTACTTACCACGATCCCAATGCCCCTGCGGCGCCCGAAAATGTTCTCCCCATGGTGGAACAACCTATCTCAGGTGCCACCAACACAGTCGTTTCTTCTATAGGGCCCGTGCTCCCCATGGTTGAACAACCTATTTTGGATGCCACCACCTCATTCGTGTGTTCAGTGGGTCCCGGCGTTTACTCCGATGCACCAATGATCTCCACCTTCCCATCTATTCCACCCCCGTCTCCTACCACTGAAGTGTCCGACCTATGTACCCTGTCCCACATCACGCGGACTCCTACTAATCAAACACCTTTGTTGCCTAAACCCCCTTTGGTACCTAGTCACATTGGCGCTACACCCATTCATACCATTCCTTTCCTCTTCCCTCCCTTAGGAGTGGCTAGCGCCCCGGTCATGGCTACCCTCAACCTCCCTGGTTTAACCTTGGGATTACCCATTTGGTATCTTTCGCCTCCCATTCGTCCCTCGACACCAGATGTCGTCCTGCAACCGGTGCAACCCATCATCACTACCAGTCAACCACCTCCCAGTGTCGCTACCCCGTCGCCCTCCGCAAAACCTCCCCCTCCTCTTACCAAACCCACTGGGGGCAGAGGCCCCCAACCTTACACTGCTGTCCCACCTGCCAAGATAGTCAAAAACCCCCCTGTGTTTCGTGCTCCTCCCAAATGCGCACTATGTGATGAGTTGGGCCATGCGACTCACCTATGTCCTCAGTTACCAACATTAAAGAAGTACATGCAAATGCTCAACGACGACCCCACCATCCCGGTTGTCCATCTAGATCCAACCCCTACACCTCGCGACAAATCCCTGCGCACTAACCACTCCTGTGCCTTACGGGCATTACTCCCATCACTGTCCCGATCTCCCCGAGTATAGAATAGCTCTCTTTGAGATTAACAATCTGGATCTTGAGACGTCACCACTCACCATTGAGGAAATCCATTCCCCGGTCTCGTCCCCTTCCGAAGAGGTTAATACCACTCTCTTTGAGATAAACAATTTGGATCTCGAGATGGCACGCCTCACCATTAAGGAAATCCATTTCCCGGTCTCTCCCCCTTCCGGAAAGGTCAATCCCATTCTTTTTGAGATGAACCATTTAGATCTTGCAAAGCCATCACCCACCATTGTGGAGATCCACCCCCCGAACTATCCCTCTTCCGAAGAAATTAATACCATATATATGATCTCTTCCGTCACTACACCCCCGTCAATCGATTTGACGACCCAAACATTCCGTACGGATGAGGAAATTCTCGAAGCTCTCACTGCCCCGGATTATCCTTGGGATGACATGCACCATCGTTCCTACTTTCTCCCAGATGAATCTTCCTCTAACACTGCTACCCAATTTGCAGTTGAATCCAAAGACTTCCTTCCCCCCAAGGTCGACTGGTTCAAAGACCCTATTCCTACTCCTGATGCCTTCGAAGAGGGTAACATGGCCAACATCTCACTTGTCATCCAAATTGATATCGCTGCCCCCGAAGGCACCCCCGAACTCATCACTTTAGGAGCCTCTTGCAGTAAGCAAGAAATTGAGGAATACAACAAACTCTTCAGAGAATTCCGCGATGTCTTTGCCTGGTCTTATACCGAAATGCCCGGTCTTGACCCTGCCATTAAAGAGCACCACATTCACACATGGCCTGATGTACACCCCGTTCGTCAGAAACAGCGTCCCATTCATCTCTATCTATAGTTTTGGAATCAGCACGACGAGACCGTCACGATGGTCACCTCGTAGCATTATTTTTTCTACGTCATTTTTTGCCCATTTTTTAGACACCACTAGTCGCCTCGGTTTACGCGCCACTTCGGCCGTTCTCCATTTTTTACACTCTTGATATCGCCGGATTCATTTTTTCGGGCTCATGATGATGCTTGAGATCATTTCTCGCTCTCACTTGGCACCGTTTCAACATTGTGTTCTGACACCTTGCTGCCTCGATTTGCTCGCCACATCGGCCACCATCAGATTGTTCCACACTTTTTACATGAGCCATCCACTCCTGTCATACTGCAAATGTTTCGTTATTTTGACACCATTCATTCACCCCGCAAGGAGGCCCACTAGTGTTCCCCCCCACCCTCAGTCCTGGTCATCATAAATATTCCTTGATTGAACACTTCCTCCTTGCCTGGCCATTAATTCAGAGTCTTCTTATTTGCTTTCAGACTCCTTAAAATTGAAAGCAACCATGAGCATGAACTGTCATGGGCTCGTAAAATCCACACGACAGTACCATTTCATCATTTCAGAGTCTTCTTATTTGCTTTCTGGCTCCTTAAAATTGAAAGCAACCACGGGCATGTACTGTCTTGGGCTCGTAAAATCCCCACGACAGTATCATTCCATTACTTCAGAGTCTTCTTATTTGCTTTCAGACTCCTTAAAATTGAAAGCAACCACGAGCATGAACTGTCATGGGCTTGTAAAATCCACATGATAGTACCACTTTATATCCACACTTCTGCTAGTTCCCTAACCCATGAAGAAGTCCCCCGGCGCCTCTTGGCGCTATGATCGATCCTCTCGGTAGCACCCCCAATCAGGTCGCCTTTGTTCAGAGTATTCTGCAGTCTCCTGCCATTTTACCACAGCTTGAGTCTCCCTCAGCCCAATCACCCTCAGATCCTATACCGCTATGATCCCCTTACCACCAGTCAGTCTCATATGCTGCTCGATCATCCCCTCCATCATACTCTGAGCAACGAAAGTTTGAGTCCACCCACTCTACTTGCCCAGTTATTCCCCCCAGTTTTTCACTCCTGCCATTAGTACTATCACAGTTCAGTTTTTCACCTCACGCTCCTGTCAAGGAAACATCATTGCCTTGATAGTTGCAGGTCTCCCTCTGTCGACGACATCCCCTCTATTCCAGAGGATAGACCCAGAGGCCCCTGCACCTTGGACCCATCACCATCTTTGGTGAGTGCCTACGAACCATTTTGAGAGGAATCATCATTGCCTCTTTGAATAGTTGTTTCTCACATGCTCGACTTCAACACCTTAATCGCATCGTTGAGAATCGCGCAGGATGTATATCCCTTCCAGTATGTGTCGAAGACCCCGGATTTCCCCTGACTCTAGCACATTGGTGAGTTACTTTGGAACAGCCAGTTTTATGTTCCCGTGGATGTCCGGGCTGCGTTGGCGATTATATTCAGGAAGCCATCCAGTTCCATGCTTCCTCGAGTACCCAGTTCAGTTCCAGATCAGTGTACCATTGCACTTATGACCATTGTCGCTTTGATCCAGCAACTCATTAGTTCCTTTGAAACCACATTCAGGAGCATTGCTATCAGTCCAGTACATTAGTTCTTCAGTTCAGACATGGTCAGCCCAGCAGTATGTTCCAGATTTGTGTCCCCTCTAGACACTTATGATATACACAGTGGTTTTCTATGTATCCTACAGGTCCCTCTTTTCGGACCTCAAAGTTATTTTTATGCATCTTGATACGAGCATGGGAATGCCCGCCTCGTCCAGATTATCAGATGATTCCTCATCCATTATTGAGGTTATGTAATTTTCAGTCCTTGCAGTTGGTTCGAGATCGTTGTTCCAGGCTTCAGTTGGTTCCTTCTCTTCTCCACACCCTAAGAAAAACGAATATGACTTATGATGTCCATCGGCCATATGATGAGCTCCTGCCCTCGCACATCAGGGGGCAATCTGTTAACACCCAAAAAAGGTTCACTACCTCATCTACCCAATTACATGGCTCATTTGTCCATTTTCCTACCATATTTCCATCAAAAACCCATAAAACCATGCAAAAAGCCTCCAAAAGGCTTAAAATGCCTCGAAAAAGCCATAAAACCCTCTTTTCCTCTAAAAATATCCAAAATTCCTCCAAAAAAGCAAAAATCTCCAAAAAGGAATAAAAAATATAAAATAATGAGGAAAATGAGGAAAAAACCCTAAACAGCTGAAGGGCCTAACCCTAAAACCGCATGGTTTCCAACTATAAATAAGTGATGGAGACCCCTTATTCAATATCCACAATCACAGTATCCTGCCTCTGCCAAAATTGCTCGTGAAACCCTAGCTCACCATTGAGCTACTTTCACCATTGAGAGCCCCTTTTGGCCCATTTCCACCATTGGAGAAAGAGAAGAAGCAGCTTGAAGCTCGGAGCCACCGACTCGGATCACCGCAAAGGGCTTCACCAACCTTCCATTGAAGGTCAGATTAATAAAAGTCATTATTTACTTTCCATTGTTTTGTTTTATGAAAGTGTTTAAATTTAGTTTTTAATTCTGTTATAGCTTTTAATCCATACATCATTGAACTGCTACTAAGGAATCCATTGTCCTTAGTAGGTACTCATTCGTACAAGCTAGGGCGAAAACCCTAGACACACTCTCCCTTTTCTATTTTTAGTGAAGGGATACTTGCTCCTGTATTTCAGACTCTAGTTTCATCTGGAGTGGCTCAAACCACCTATACTGTACCACGCACAAGTAATCCACTAGATTACAGGTGGAATCTGTTTCAAAGTAGTCCAACTACTTCACAACTGGCGGCTGGAGAAAACCCCAACTTTCCGTTTGGGAACCAGGGGGCAGGTCCTTCTACATCCCGGACTCATGCTTTTAAAGCTCCAATTAGGCCTAAACTTCTGTTCCTGGCAACTTTAAACTTGCCATATTTGTCTAAGTTTATGAATGACCTGGTGAGGCATAGTGCCACATGGTCACTTGTTCCAAGCAAGTTACCCTAGGACATTCCCAAGTTTGAGGGAACAACTAGTGAAGATACAGGTGCCCATATCACCACTTTTCACTTATAGTGCTCTTCTAAATCACTGAATGACAACACCATTCAGTTGAGGTTGTTCCAAATAAATTTGACTAGTGTCGCAGCAAAGTGGTATAGTGAGATTCCCTCTGCTGCATTCGACAGTTTTTGGGACTTAGCAAATGTGTTTCTTAATCGCTTCCAGCTTCCTATCCGATATGATGCCGACACAACCTATTGTCTACTTTTTGGCAAGACAAATCCACACATATCTTAGATCATATCCAAGAGTAGCGAAGACGAAAGAGGCTTATCAAAGCCATCATACCCCCCGAGTTCTTGTTAGAGCGGTTCCTAAGATCATTTCTACCTTATATATCTAAGAATGTATACACTTTGGGGGTGACCACTGAAGAAGAGGCCATCCTCAGGGCCCAGCAGATGGATTTTATATACGCTCAGTCTGTGATGTTATATGAAATCATACCTGAGGCACTACAGTCTAACCATAGTGTTGAGAAACCCAATCCTAGACCCCATGCCGATGGTGTGGTTGGTTCAGTGAATTCTCCCACTATAGAGTCACTAGCCAAACAACCCCATGAGTTATCAGTGAAGTAGTATATAGAGGAGGCAGCAAAGGCTGCCCCCTCACCTCAAATTGCAAATGTTTTTGCATAATCTTCTCAAAAGGGAAATCAACAGCATGGTGGGAAAAAGAATAAAGGGAAGAAGGGTGAGGGAAATAAAAATAAGAAGAAACCCACTAATAATGTTGATGCGGGTAATAAGGATAAGAAGAAGGTGAATTTTTCCTTTAACTTGTGTCAGGGAGATCACTTGACTCATCAATTCCCTTTTATTGATCAAGCTCAGAAGTTGCTTAAGAGCCAACAACCGGCTGTCTTGAAGGATCCATTTCCCCAAGGACAGAATGCAGCTTTTGTTTCTAACGTAGCTGGGGGCACTGCTAATGCTCCCCCTGACCAAAATTATATTGACATGGTATGATCTAGTACCTTGATCTAGACAAGAAACAAAAACTATGAGATAGACGAGTCTGAGAGAGGTAAGTCTGTTGGTGAAACCTCTAATCCTCTTACAATCGAGAAACATGTTGATCCAATGCCTAAAATAGTGAAAGGTGTCTTTAAAAAGGAATTCAACAATCCAAATTCTAGGGCTGATGCTAACTACTTTGTGGTAGAATATTTATCCCAAACTCCTTGTGCAATGTCTGCATTGGAAGTGTTATTGAGTTTTCCTGCTCAACCAGATTCCCTCTTAGAAAAATTAGGCAGCATGGATTTCTCGAGGCTGTTGGCGAAGTTAAATCTTGTAGATGTTAAGATGCACCTGTCATATCATGTAGATTTGTCAGTAGATGTCATTCATGGAGGAAAAACCATTGGACGAACGATTGTTGACAAAGGTGCTTCCACATGTGTTATGTCTCCTTCTTATTGGAAAGCTTTGGGTTCCCCTGAACGAGTTTCGTCGAACACCTTACTTACTGCTTTCGATGGGAGGTATTTCCACCCGCATGGTATCCTACTAGCTTTTGAGATTAAGTTGGCAGGGAAAGCAGTGTCTGTTGAAGTTGAGGTGATTGATGCTCCTTTGGACTATAACTTACTTTTAGGGAGAAGTTGGACTTACGCCATGTGTGTGATTGCCTTGGTTGTTCTTCGGGTGGTGGTTTTTCCACATGAAGGGAAGTTTGTTACTGTTTACCAACTCAGTTTTGCTTGAAAGGGCCATTTGGAAACAAATGAGTCCATTGTACCTTTGTTTGATTAGCTTAAACTGGCTATGGAGAGCTTAGGGGCTGGAATGTATTCATTGTTAATGGGCACATTTGATATCCCAGCCCTAATAAATTATCTAGGTTCTACCAATGTAAGGAAGTATATTGCAACAGTTGTCGATAGAACTGATCCTTGGGTCCTTCCTTCATGTTACGAACCTTAGGTGCCCTTATCTGCAATGGAAGTGGCTTATCAAGATATTGTCGACACCACTGTTAATTCTATTGCAACTCCTTCTACAGTCTCAGAGGAGTCGAAAGAAGCTTACATGCCTACGTGGGTAGAGAAATATTTATATTCATATGACTTCCTAGGCATGGTTTTTCCTTCAGATGAAGCCACGAGTGGGAGAGATAATATTTGTAAAGATCTTCACCATAGATCTTACTTTCTTCCAGAGCTGAGTAGAACTGAAAACCAGGAGTTCCATGTGAGACTGAAAAAAGGTGTTGATGTATCGATTAATCCATTGCCTAAGGAGGGAATATTTGCTGAGGGGAATATGGAAAATATTTCTATCACCATTCCTATCAACATCTCTGTAAACCCGGATGTTGTCAAAAATGTGCATATCAGTGCAAACTACTCTCTGAAGGAGATTGCTATATATACTGCCTTATTTAAGGATTTTCACTACGTGTTTGCTTGGTCATGAGGATATGCCAAAAACTGATCCATCGATTATAGAGCATGAAATCCAAACCTATCCTGACACTAAATCGGTGCGACAAAATCTTAGACCTGTTAACCCACGTAAAGCGACAGCCATTAAGGCTGAAGTGGAAAAATTGTTGAAATCAGGGTTTATCTATGCGATTGCTATGATGGAATGGGTATCTAATCCTATTCCTGCTGACAAGAAACAAGGGAAAATAACTATATGCACTGAATTTTGTGACTTGAACAAGGCATCTCCCAAGGACAATTACCCTACACCCTTTATAGATCAAATTGTTGATGCTTGTGTGGGTAGTGAAGTTTTTTCGTTTATGGACAGTTTTTTCGGATACAATTAAATCCAAATCAAGCCAAAAGACCAACACAAAATGTATTTTATTTGTCCATGGGGTACCTTTGCATACAAGAAAATGCCCTTTGGTTTGAAAAATCTAGGGGCTACCTTTTAGCGGGCAATGAATTTTTCCTTCCACAATATTAGAAATATTGTTGAGTCATACATGGATGATCTGCCTGCTCATTCTCATAAGAGGATTGACCATCCAAATCACCTTCGCTTAATTTTTGAATGATGCAGACATTATAAAATACGCTTGAATCCCCACATGTGTGTTTTCTACATTGAGTCGGGGAGGTTACTCGGGTTCATCATGTCGAACAAACGTATTCACGTGGATCCTTTGAAAGTTGAGGCCATCGTAAATCTGCCTCCTCCTTGTTCTGTCAGGAAACTTCAGAGCCTGCAAGGAAAATCTAATTTTCTTCGATGTTTTATTGTTAACTATGCCAAGATTACTAAGGGTTTTATGCACCAACTAAAACAGAACACTCCATTTGTATGGGATGAAACTGCACAACTTGTTTTCGTAGCATTGAAAAAAGCTTTGTTGTCGACTCCTTTGTTACAACCACCAGATTACTCTAGGGATTTTATATTGTATCTGGATGCATCATAGTCGACCATTGGGATAGTACTGGTTCAGGAGGACAAAAAGCTCTAAGAGCATGTTGTCTATTATCTTAGTCGCACATTAGCTGGTCCTGAACTCCAATACTCTCATGTCGAGAAGTTAGCTTTAGCAGTTGTTTATGTTGTTCATAGGTTACGTCACTACATCCTACTAAGGACCACTAGAGTAGTGGTAGATGTCAATCCCTTTCAATATGTTTTGTCCTGATGCATAATCAGGGCAAAATTCAATAAATGGATAGTAATTCTCCAAGAGTTTGACTTGTATTTTCAGTATGCCAAATCTAAAAAGTCTTTAGGTTTTGCAAAGCTTATTACAGAATTTTCTACAGAAGAGAATGTAGTGGCAGAAAAATCAACCGAACTGTGTGATGTACATACCTATGATTCACATAATCATGTCAGAAACAAGACCCACACAAGCATTCAAAAGGCCACTAAAGAGGGACAAACAAAACCCTATGAACCTAAAGAAAGATATAGGAAACACATGACTGCTCTAAGGACAACTCGCGTGTGACACACAACTGTGTAGAAATAAACATACATGTACCAGGGGAAACACGCGACTGTCAACAAGACAACCTACGTGTACTGCTAAATTTATTTTCAAAGAAAAAAGACTAGCAAACAGGCCCTGAACATGCCAAACTAAAAATCAAAGGAAAAAAGCAGACAAGTCACACCCATAATAAAAATGAGCAAAGAATGGTAAGGAAACCTAAAGGGATGGATCCACAGCAGGCTGGACTCCCTAGTTGAGTTTCCAGTTCTATTGTTCAGGAAAACACACCCTTATAACCTAGGGTCTCTGGGGTTACTGACTTACTAATCTAGACTTGCAGACAATCAGCCATGTAGAAATTGAAATAGGAATAGGAATAAAATGGGACAAACCTGGTTTATGATGGTTGATCCAAGCTTTTTCTTCTCCTCTTCTAGTTGCTTCCACAGCTTCTAGGGATTTCTCCAAATACCCGCAAAGAACAAGTTCTTCCTACAAATATCCTATATCTATATATATATATATATATATATGTTAATGGTTACTGAAATACATATTCGTAACGAAATAATTAAAATAATTCATAATCCATCATATACAAGAATGCACCAAATTGGAAGAAGAAACTTTCTTTATTAATAAACAGGGAATGGTGAGATTACAACCCAACTTCTAAAACAAGGACTCCTCTACAAACCGAGGACACTGAGTTCTGCTGCTCCAAGACATCTGAAGGCATACCACCAACATAACTTTGCTCTTCTAAGAATGATTGGTTAGCCCCATCATATGGCCTCTATTTATACACGAGGAAATATAGTAGTTTCAAAGTTTAGGATGGTTGAGACAGTTGAGATAGTTATGATTAGGGACTCAACTTATCTCGACTAATTGTGATTTATATTTTTTAACTTTGAATTAAGGTACACGTGAGTATTGATATAAGAAAGTTGTGTATGACACACGTCTTTCTTTAAGGAAACCTGTGTGTTCAATGTACACGCGAGTTGCAATGCAGATACTCGCGTGTGACACGTGGGTTGCTGTGCAAATAGTCACATGTACAACCCTAATGTTCAAAATAAAAATATATTAAGTTGGTCAGGAGATGATGTATCCATATTCATCCCCATCTATAGTGTTTTGGCTACTTCAATCTAGATTGTCCTTTTGTGTCTCGACATATTGGATGTCAGTACTTAGACGAAGAAGTGCCATTTTACATGATAACACATATCTTCCTCATCTTGACTGTGGACCCTTGGTATGGTGATGCTATCATTTATTTACAGACTCTGAAGTTCCATTTCACCTCTCACGATGAGCGTTGACATTTATCACATGTTGCTAAGAACTACCTCATTACCAGTGACACTTTGTAACGCCGTGGGGTGGATCCCGTTTTGTGTCGATGTTTAAATCATGAAGAGGCTGAGACTGTGCTTAGTGATTTCCATGATGGGGCGTGTGGTGGTCATTTATCTAGGATTTCTATAGCCCAAAAAATATCAAGAGCGGGTTATTACTGGTCGTCGATCTTTAAGGATTGTGTTAATGTGGTTAGGTGCTACCACCCTTTCCAAGTGTTTGCATGAAACTTTTTTTTGCATCCCACCCCATTGCACCCTTTTATCACTGTCGATCCCTTCACCTAGTGGGGGGTTGATTTTATGGATGGAAACCCAAATTCAGCTAGGGGGAACCATCACATTATTGTGGTTGTGGATTACTTCATGAAATGGGAAGAGGCTATGCCTACTATCAAATCTGGTGGTGAGACGTCCGCTCACTTCGTGGTCAATCAGATTATTACTTAGTTTGGTATCCCAAGAGATCTTATCACAGACTATGGCAGGAACTTTCAAAATCAGATGATGGATGAGTTATCTTCCAAATTGGTGTATAAGAGAGAGTATTCCTCTTTTTATTATCCTCAAACAAATGGATAGGTCAAAGCTGTAAACAAATACCTTTATTCCATTCTGCAGAGAACCGTTGCAAAAAGCAAGAATAATTGGCACATTATGCTTTACCCTGATTTGTGGGCTTACCTAACTGCCACTGGTTTTCCTCCATATCAATTAGTACATGGGGTGGAGTTAATATTGTCGATTGAATATGAGATTCCTTCTTTGAAGCTAGCTGTAGAACTCTTACCAGAGAATTCTAACTTAGAATAACGTCTGGTCCACTTAGAGCACCTTGATGAGAAACATCGAGATGCCTTAGTGGCTCTTGAAGTGAACAAATGTCATGTTAAGGATCAGTATGATAAATCTGTTTGTCCCAGGATATGTAGTTAATGTGACTTGGTTCTTTTGTATGACCAAGCTAGTGAACCATTAGGGGTGGTTAAGTTCAACCCCATGTGGCATGGGCCTCACATGGTTGAGAAAGATTTAATGAAGGGTGCTTACGAGTTAGTGGATTATGAAGGGAAAACCTTGGCAGAGCCTAGAAATGGGCTCTATCTTAAAAATTACTATGCAAGATTCTCAACCGAGGCTGATACTTTATATATTACTGTATAATTGCATAATTTAATTTTTGTCCCCTTGTAGTGATTTGATTTGTTGACATGCTTTTGTTTGTTGTGGCAGATGTCGACAGAGTCTTCGATATATGTAGGATACATTGATGGTGCCGCCAACTCCACACAGAACTCAGCCTCAACTGCTTGGGTGACCTATACGTCTACGGGTCATGTTGTGTCTTCAGGGGGTTTATGTCTTCGACCATGATCTAACAATGTTGTTGAATATAGTGTCGTGATTAAGCTACTACGTGATGCCATCTCGCATGGTATTCGATCCCTTGAGGTAGGTATTGAATCGTAGTTAGTGGTATCACAGTTAAATGGTGTGTATCGTATTAGAGACCAGAATTTATTACGAATATTCTTACATATAATATTGTTGGAACGGCAATTTGAACACATAATGTACATTCACATTCCTAGGATCTACAATCATGTTGCCTATTCTTATGCAAATTATGTTTTAGATTGGGATTTGTTACATCAACAATGAAGCATACACATCACATTCACATTTAAACATGTAAATATAATAAACCAATTGCTATAAGCCTTTCAATTTCAAAATATAGTCCAAAATGGTGTCATAGTACAAAAAATGTCATGATACAAAATTGGGGCTTGAATCCACCAAAAAACACTACACGATCAATACAATATGATCAGCTAGGCCTCTATGCCTGCTGACCAAGGTGATGATCATGAAAACAAACAATGGCATTGGCCAACTGTCTGAACAACCAAACCCATGCACGGGGTACTCCTACCACCTACCTTTGCATCGCCTCAAGCAAGCCCTCTACTTGCACCATAGGCACCATGTGTGTCAAATGAACGAAGTTCATGTGTATGCTCTCGAGCGTACACTACATCTGCACCTTGTATATCATCACCTCGTCGCCTCCAATGGTGTCGAGGGAAACCATTTGGTCGTCTACATTAGAGGAAATTTTGGGTCTAAAATGGGCCTTATAAGAAAACGCGCCAACAATAAATTTTGTGAGTTGGAATTCAAGAACCAATAGAATTTCAATAAAATGAGTCAACCATAATGGTCGAATTGATATATTTTTCATAAAAGAAAACTACTTTTTTTCTCGTATTTTCGACATATCTCCCTGTGTTTTTACTCAAATTCCAAGCGGGAGAGCTCGTTAGATACGGAATTTAATTACGCATCCAATGAGTACCCGCACTGCATACTTTTGACAGACCCTGCTACCCCAAAAATAAGAAATACCTGAAAAATATGATGATGACATCATCATCATATTTTTCAGGTATTTCTTGTTTTTGGGGTAGCGAGGTCTGTTAAAAGTATGCAGTGTGGGTACTTGTTGGATGCAGAATTAAATTCTGCATCCAACAAGCTCTCCCGCTCAGAATTTGAGTAAAAACACAGGGAGATATGTGGAAAATATAAACAAAAAAAGTAGTTTTTTCATTCTTCCTCCAAAATTAATAACAATTATTTTATTATTTAACTATTATTTTATTATTTTAACTATTATTTTATTATTTTCCTTAGGAGGCCCATTTTAGACCTCAAATTTCCTCTAATGGGACTTACATCTACATGTGCATGATCGTTATTAGTACATGACACCACCAAAAACATGTTTTTTTTATTTCATTATATAAAAAAAATCCAAAAAATCAAATAATTCAAAAAATAAAAATGAATTCGGGATTGTTTACCTATGTCTCCATATGCGACACCCTGTGGTATGGGCATACCTTGATCACCGCGGAAGTCTATCCCTGCATAGGGATAGTCATCTATGACCACGATATGTCTCTGCCACGTGTGGTAAAAGTCAGGTGGGTAGGATGTAGCCACATTACCTCGCCTAACCATCGCATCACAACTGCCCAATGAGTCTGAGATGGATCCTATAGACCATGAGGGAGAATCTAAACTCTTTGGCCAAGGCCCAGTACCCTCTGGAAGAAAAAAGTACTGAGTATGTTAGTGAACCCAAAGTTACTTGTCTTACCCAGCTTGCAGTAAGTCAGTTGTTGCTTCATGTTGCTCAACAAGGATGTACTCTAGTCATATATGGTGGGTCTCATACACTCACCACATAGAACATCAGAGGCCTGTAAGCTTTATGTAGATATGTTAGCCTCACTATCCTAGCTAGCACTAGCACGATGACCTTGAGCCTGATATTTTGAATAGATTTTACATGAACCTGAATTCCAACCTTCTCAATGTCTGGAAGGCAGTATACAACAATGTAGTCCTCGATCGTGAGTCCACCTCCTACCCCTCTAGCCATCAAGTTCACTGCCTGGCCTCGGAGGGATAGTCCAGTGATGAAATACACATCCTCTACCTCAAGTCTTAGGGGCATCCCATCAAGTTGAAATGAATCTATATCTCGGTCCCAATAGTTTACGAGCATCTGAATAAGTCTTACCTGAGCCCTTAAGATCCCAAGACGTAAAAACTTATATAAACCACATGCTCTTAATGCTTGTTGAGAAACCATGTCACCTTGTACGTCTCTATCCTTGTCCTCATTTTCACGTCCACTCCATTCTAGCACCATCCTGCCAAGAAAAAACAATATTTGATGAGAAATTGCCATAGTTTTGGGTATGCATGCACTCATACACGACTTTTCTTGTTGACAATCATGCATATATGTAGAAATCGCTTCATTTTATGCATATACCCAGCCCTATACTCGGCCCGATGATCTATGACCCGTGTGTGTCGAGATACCCAAGTAGAGGTGCTCCAAATTTTAAAATTCACCATTAAAAATTGAAATAAAAACATTGAAAAGATTGAGTGTGGGATGAGGGTTTACTGTTAGAAAAACAGGACCGCAGTGCAATAACAAATACATAGTTATATTTATAAACAAGATGCAAAACAAATTAAAATAGTACAGAGAGACACAGATATAATGTGGTTCACCCAAACGATGGGCTACGTCCACAAAGAAATTTGCCAGTCCTTTTATTGCAGTCCAGAAAGATGAAGGGATACACCCTGCAGCAAAACCACTGCACTTCCTCTTCACACTCTCACAGTCTCTCTTCCAGTACAATACAATACCATATCCAGTACATTACAGTACACATATCCAGTACAATTACAATGGAGCCTCCTCAAGCCTTATAAAGGCTTAATCACATGCAATACCATGGGACAATACCATGGGCTACAACAAACCATGTGCTAGACCTAACCACCTTTGAATCGATCTCAAGTCAAGGTTAACACATGCAATACCATGGGACAATACCATGGGCTACAACAAACCATGTGTCCAAACCATGTGCTAGACCTAACCACCTTTGACTGGATCTCAAGTCAAGGTTAACCCTAACAATCCCCCCTTTAAACTTGACTTGGAGTAATCACCAACTCCCCTAAAATATTTACCGAGGAATCTTACATACACCCCCCTATCACCTAGGTCTATCTCCCAACTTTACCGGTGAGTTACCAGGGGTATGCATGCTTTACTAGGTCTTACAGTCATATGCACATTTACATGCAAACCGCTCCATTACATTTTTTTTTTCATGTGCCTTCATGGTGACTAATCATAGCAACTCTTCCACTGCTACACTTTCTGGACCTTGGACTTGGCAAATTTTCTTCTTTTCACCTTCATGCTTTAAGGCCAATAGAAACTGAGCAGGAACTCAGTTTCTCTCTAGTTACTCCCTTTGTCAACATGTTTGCAGGATTTTGGCTAGTGTGAATCTTTTCCAGTTTTAACAGTTCTTCATCTAGAACAGATCTTATGAAGTGGTACTTGAGTTCTATATGTTTAGTCCTTGAATGAAATACTGAGTTCTTTGCAAGATGAATGGAACTCTGGGTGTCACTGTATAGGGCTGTCACTGTACAACCTACTATTCTCCTGTTTCTTACCCAATTCTTCCATGAACCTCTGCAACCAAATCATCTCCTTACTAGTCTCTGTAGCAGCAACATACTCTACTTCCGTTGTTGAAAGTGCAACAACTTGTTGTAGTTTTGAAATCCAACTTACTGCTGTTCCACCTACAGTGAACACATACCCTGTGGTGCTCCTCCTACTGTCTTTATCACCAGCCATATCTGCATCAACATATCCCTGTACAACAGTGTCTGAACCTCCAAAACATAATGCATGAGAAGTGGTACCTCTCAAATACCTGAGAATCCACTGTACTGCTTTCCAATGCTCTTTACCTGGATTATTCATATACCTACTCACAACTCCCACTGCATGTGCAATATCTGGTCTTGTGCACACCATGGCATACATCAAGCTCCCAACTGCTGATGAATAGGGAATCTTGGACATGTAATCTATCTCTTCCTGTGTCTCTGGACACATATGCTTGCTTAGTTTGAAATGGCTTGCCAAAGGTGTGTTGACTGGTTTTGCATTCTGCATTCTAAACCTCTACAACACCTTTTCTATGTACTCACCTTAAGACAATGTCAATTTGCGATTTTTCCTGTCTCTTGTTATTCTCATACCAAGGATTTGCTTTGCATCACCCAAATCCTTCATCGCAAATGATTTAGCTAGTTTTCTTTTGAGCACATTTATATCTTGCATGTTAGACCCTGCAACAAGCATGTAATCCACATACAATAACAAGATAATATATATTCCGTTAGCTAGCCTCTTGAAATAAACACAGTGGCCAGAATGACATCTATCATAACCTTGTTCTGTCATAAACTTATCAAATTTTAAATACCACTGCCTTGGAGCTTGCTTCAGGCCATACAAGCTCTTCTTCAACCTGCAAACCAAATTCTCCTTCCCTTTGACCTCATACCCTTGTGGCTGCTTCATATAAATCTCTTCCTCCAAATCCCCATGGAGAAAGGTTGTTTTTACATCTAATTGTTCAAGATGAAAATCTTCTACTGCCACTAGACTTAAAATAGTTCTAATTGAAGTCATTTTAACAGAAGGCGAAAATATTTCATCAAAGTCTATACCTTTCTTTTGTGCAAACCCCTTTACAACAAGTCTAGCCTTGTACCGCGTCTTTCTTCCATCTTCTTCCTTCAACCTGTAAACCCATTTATTTTGCAATACCCTTTTTTCTGCAGGCAACTTAACCAGATCCCAAGTCTGGTTTCTTACCAATGAGTCCATCTCCTCATCCATGCCTTGCTCCCACTTCTTTCTGGTTTCTACCTGCATTGCTTCTTCAAAACATTCTGGCTCACCAGAATCAGTCATCAATAAATAATACAGTGAAGGAGAGAATCATTCATGGGGTCTACTTAACCTGGTAGACCTTCTTACAGTTGCAGGAGTTTCAGATACCTGCTGCTACTCTTGATTTTCTGGTGCTTTTGGAACCTCATTTTCTTTGATTTCATCAAGCACTGTGTACTCTGTGTTTTCCTTTTCTTCTTTCTTTCCCTGCAACTGATCTTTGTACATGACCTTTTCATTGAATACTACATCTCTACTCTTAATGATTTTGTGATTTTTAAGATCCCATAAGCGATAACCAAAATCATCAACCCCGTATCCAATAAAGGTACATTTCTTGGATTTAGCCTCAAGCTTTGTTCTATCATATTTATCAATATGGACAAATGATTCACAACCAAAAGTTCTCAGAAATAAGTATTTTACCTGTTTACCTATCTATGCCTCCTCTAGAATTCCACCATCCAAAGCGCTTGAAGGCCCTCTATTTATTAAATAAACAGTAGTGTTTACAGCATCAGCCCAAAACTGTAAGGGCAACCCTGCATGCAATCTCATACACCTTGCACGCTCCATGATCGTTCTGTTCATCCTTTCTAACACGCCATTTTCTTGGGGTGTTCCAGGGACTGTCTTCTCTCTCCGAATCCCATTGTGTGAACAGTAACTGTCAAAATCCTTGTTGCAATACTCGCCTCCATTATCAGATTTGAGACATTTCAATATTTTTCCTGTCTCATTCTCAGCCAAAGCTTTCCACTTCTTTAAAGTATCAAACACATCAGATTTCTATCTAATGCAATAAACCCAAGTTTTTCTAGTTGCATAATCAATAAAAGTAACATAATAACGAGATCCACCAAGAGATTATACCTGAGCTGGTCCCCATACATCTGTATGGACAAGCTCTAACTTTTCACTCTTCTTTTGTTTCCCAACCCTGAGAAATATAACTCTCGTCTATTTTCCATAAACACAGTTCTCACTAA
>LPNX010063041.1:115798-152275 GCA_001517045.1 Pseudotsuga menziesii | reverse complement strand
TGCTCTGCAGTCTTTCTTTAGATGTCCTTTCTTACCGCAGTTCCAACATTCTATTTTTCTGAATCTGGACTTGGATCTTCCCTTTTTAGACTTGCCACGATTTCCTAGGCTTCTTCCTCTCTCTTTTTGTCTCCCTCTGCTCTCCATGGTCAACGCATTACCTGATGTCTCACCTGTGCTTTTTCTTCACATTTCCTCGCTAAGAATAACACTAACAACATCATCAAACTTAAGAGTGCTTGAACTAGGGACATAGTTACTTACAGCCATGACCAAGCTATTCTAGCTTTCTGGCAATGAGCACAATATTAGAAGAGCCCTAACCTCATCATCAAAGTTCACTTTTACAGAACTTAACTGACTAGTAAGTGTATTAAACTCATTTAAATGGTCAGCAACAGATCCACCTTTTGACATCTTCATATTAAATAAACGCTTCATTAAAAATATCTTGTTAGAAGTCGAGGGTTTTTCGTAGAGCTTACTTAATGCGCTCATCACACCCTCTGTTGTTTTTTCTTTCGAAATATTGAAGGCCACTGACGAAGCCAGGCACAGCCGTATTGTTCCTAGTGCCTTTCTGTCAAGAACCTCCCATTCTTCATCCTTCATAGCCGCTGGCTGTTTTGCTTTTCCGCCCAACGACAGGTATATATATTTCTAGTATAGATAGTCCTCCATTTGCATCTTCCATAACTGATAGTTTTTGTCGTTAAATTTCTTGACCCTAAACTTTCCTTCTTCCGCCATTGCTCCCACTTGAACCAGGAACCCTTCTTTCCTGCGAGTTTACAAACCAAATAGACCTTTTGGCTCTGATACCAATTGTTAGAAAAACAGGACCACAGAGCAATAACAGATACACAGTTAAATTTATAAACAAGATGCAAAACAAATTAAAACAATACAGAGAGACACAGATATAACGTGGTTCACCCAAACAATGGGTTATGTCCACAAAGAAATTTGCCAGTCCTTTTATTGCAGTCCAGAAAGATGAAGGGATACACCCTACAGCAAAACCGCTGCACTTCCTCTTCACACTCTCACAGTCTCTCTTCCAGTACAATACAATACAATATCCAGTACATTACAGTACACATATCTAGTACAATTACAATGGAGCCTCCTCAAACCTTATAAAGGCTTAATCACATGCAATACCATGGGACAATACCATGGGCTACAACAAACCATGTGCTAGACCTAACCACCTTTGACTCGATCTCAAGTCAAGGTTAACACATGCAATACCATGGGACAATACCATGGGCTACAACAAACCATGTGCCCAAACCATGTGCTAGACCTAACCACCTTTGACTCGATCTCAAGTCAAGGTTAACCCTAACATTTACCTAGCTCTGAACGTTCCTGATTCTGTTGCTCCTAGCTCTCAGAATTGTTGTTTGAAGTTCGTAGTTCAAAATAGCTCAAATTCACTATGTGGTGAAAAGTGTAATGTCCCTTTTTGAATTTTTATTAAATGACCAATTTTTTGACTTTTTTCCCAATTTCGATCGTTGACTAGTTGTGATGTCTAGGTCTCCAAATTGGTCCAAATGCTCCCAAATATTCACAGAAGGTATATGAATGATATTAAGGTTTGGAAATTATGTTCAAGGAACCTCTATGGCCCTCTAAAGGCTTCTTAAAACTTGTTTAATATTCTGTTCGAGGTAGGAGTGTTGACTAGTAATTTGGGGTTCTAATTCCCCCACAATGAATACTGAAAATGGCTTCTCAAATGCACTCAAGACAACTCGAATTTCTGAATGGAATAAGGGGGCATGTAAAGGAAATCAATATGAACTCATATGCATCACAATTTAACTTTTAATGTCTGCTATAACTCCCTTAAATCAGATGCAAAAGGACTAGTTTCAACCTTGGGGGAAATGAAAGGTAAACTTATCCAAATGCTATGAAACTCAAAAAAATAAATCCAAATGCTTATTTAATGAGAATTAAAATCATATAATCCATAAATAAAAGTCCATTAATCCATAAACCATCATTATTTTACTTATCCATTCAAATCTATCAACATTATATTGGTTCACAACAAGGTAGTGGGGAAATGACACTGTTTCTTCATTGTTTAACATTTACACATGAAATATTTTGGGTACTTCGACCTGATATTCTTATGAAATTTTAAATAAATTAATAACATTTCATTCTCCCATAAACCATGGGTATTTTACTTATCCATTTGAATCCATCAACATTATATTGGTTCACAACAAGATAGTGGGGAAATGACACCATTTTTTCTTTGATTGACATTTTTACATGAAATATTTTAGTTTTTAGACCTGAGAGTATTATAAAATTAAAACACATATCATTTAAATCAGAACATAAAATAATAGGGCATTATAATATTTCCCAAAGAAATCAATGGCTCACCCAAAGCGCACTCCCTCCATGAGCAAGAATATGCATTAAAACTAGAAATGGTTGAGAGAAAGTGATGCAATTGAAGAAACCATGAGCTTCCATATAGATTAAACCTGAAAATAAAACTCCATTAAATCTCCATGAAATACCTGAGTGGCCTCTCCAAACACCAACTTGGATGGGAATCTTTCATCCTCGAAATTGGCTAAGGCAAGAAAACTAGTCATCCACTAGCTGTCACAATTCACAAATGACAATTTCTCAAATGAAAAAAATATCTTATCTTGATTGATTCCTATATTTTATAAACATATTTAGCCTTATAAGGTTACCAATCCATCCACAAACTCAATCCAATTCGAATTTGGGTGTGTGTTCATGATTTTCCATGTGTCCTCCCTTTCCTAGCCTTCCATCTTCCCCCAATTTGAGTAGGATCCCATTGAGATTCCCTAAATCACATGAGCACCCTCTTGGATGCTCTATTTCAAACTGACATGTTAGATATGTCATATTTCAGCATTTAGATCTGATTTGTGTCATAGTTGTCATAGCATCTTCATCATTGTTGTCATAGAGCTAGGTAATCTAGTCCAAGTGTTTCACTAGCTCCAAAATTTCTCTTCAATTTTCTCTTGTATTTATTTATTTAGATCCTTTATTAAATATTTATGCCATTCAAATGTTCAAACATCATTCATTTTCCCCCTTATTCCAAATCCCAAAGCTTCCAACCCAACCTAGGAAACTAGTAATTTTCCTCCTTGGCAATTATTTGACCCTTAGCATCAATTTGACAAACTCTAATGAATATGGAAAATGTGATTAGGCCATTGTGACCCAATGCAAAATTTGGGACATGAAAAAAAGTCAAAATGATATGGTGAAAATTGAATTTTTTTACTATTTATAAAATTCCTTTTGAAATTTTTACCTGCTATCTTATAGTTTCGCCCGTTATTAACTCTTTTGAACTGTTTTTGCCTAATATTGTGGTGTAGGGACTTGATTCGAGTGTATTTTTGCTGAGGTATTGACCCATTCTTTTCTATTACAAGTATAATTTTGAATTGGCATATAGGATAGGATCACATGCCCTCTTGCATTATGCATCGTCTTATGACCATGTCACCTTAATTATAGGTACGAACCCACTTCGTAATGTTATGGAACCATCACACTGCTAATAGAAGTGGCATTACGTAAGTGGTAGATCCTTCTTATTCACGGGTGCACTAGTTATATCCCACTTTGTTGTTTGGTACCCATGCCAAGATTCCTCCTTTAGGTCTGGGAGTCCCTTATAGTCATGCCATGTCTTTGAGCGGGAACCTCATGTCTCTCTTGAAATTTATGCCGACCATCTCCCACAGGGACTCCCGTTTATATCAATTTGTAATTGCATTTCATGCATTTTCTTGCATTATTAAGATTTATGTCGCCTCCCTGCTTCAGATTTATAAGCCATATACCCCGAGATTTTCTCAATCCTATCCAAGCAGAGCATTTTATATATCTTTTGTAGCTTGATCATCCCTTACCAGGAGGAGAAACCCCCCTGAATGTCCTTATCCTGCACATGCTTCCTTGCATTGAGAATAGGTATCTTCCACTGCTTGGAACTAGTTTACTTGCCTTCGAGACTCGTCTCCTCCTAGCTATGTACTATAAGCACTTTTATTCTTTTTCAAGCTTCCTAATCTGAAAACTTTCAAAAATTAAAAAACATAAAAAGACGGACAAGAAATGACATTACTTTTGGAGGCTATCGAGTTACGTCGCCTTCGAATAGAGCACTGTATATTCCATCCATCAGTTGGGTTATGAGTATGACTTTAGGATATGTACTCACTATTCTCAGTTTTCTCCATCGACTGGTTATGATTCCAGTCCCTATGGAGCCTCTGTCAATGCCTTTTGTGTCGCAGAGTTGTCCCAATTTTTATGTTGAGTCTATGCTACCTGTCAGTCACCATCTGACTTATGCTCTTGTTTGAAGGAAGTTTTATCCTAAGTCGACCATTACTCAGTTATATTTATTTTGCATGTCGTCCATTCCTGATATAGTTACTGGTTCGTGCACATCTTGTTCGTTCGATTTCTTCCAAATTATCTAGCATTATTGAGTACCTCGTGTTGGTTGATGGGGGGATGCCTTAATTCCCTCCTTCTGGAGGATTCCATTCCATCTACTTCAGATAATTTACTCTAGAATAGGAGTCTAGAGTCCATTGAGTTCCTTGAGACTTGTAGTCATAAGTGGCAGGTCCTCTCGCCATCGACAATTTTTGGGAATAAATCAATGTCCCCTTATCGATGGATTCTTTCAAGTGTTCGACCTCAACAAATCTATTCACACTTGTTGGATTGCACTTTGTACCTTTATTCCCATTCTCATTATCACTAGGATATATCATGTTTGTTAATGGTATACATCAATGATCGGTAATCAGACGACGAACCATCATGTTCGATCTTGACACCCTTATTCGCATGTTGGGACATGCACTCGTAGCGGTTTGTGTAGAAGACCTCCGATCTTGGTGGAATTCCACATATGCTACCTCCTTGATCATTCCAGTATTCATGAGTTGTAAACAATCATGTCAATATTCCAGTGTATTATCAGATATCTTCATCCATTATGGATATTTTGTTCACTATATCTTGTACGTGGTGATGACCACATGTGACATATGTCTATTATGCCGATCCATGGCCATTGTACTCTTATGTATCAGGGACTGATACATTGTATATTTGCAGTCACGTGCTGAGATTTATCATTGTATTGTACTGATGAGTGGATGGTTATTCCACCCGGGTCTTCATTACTCCACGTCTGGGATGGATATAATGTATTCCGTCCATCATGTTACCCCTCTGACCTCACACATTAGGGGGAATATGTTATAACTGATTTTACCACACTTGGTAGATCACACTTTTATGGCCTTCCATGTCCCTCTGTAGACTCTTTGGATCCCCTTTGCTCGAAACATACTTTTATGATCCAAGAAATCCCATAAAAAACACCTATTTATGGCTATAAGTGGGTTTTAGCTTAAAATCTGCGTGTACATGCAGCTTGCTCCATTGTAGCCCACGTACATCAGGAAATATGCATAAAAACAAAAACATTTGGAGTTTTCCTCAATGAGTCCCAAATATCTTGACTCTTGGCATTCCATATTCCTGAAAACACTCCGACTCGACCCTTCATTGCCTATTGAAGGGCTATATATTGAGCCTCTTTGATGCATTAGAGGAGGAGAAAATTTGAGAGCAAGGAAACTATAGTTCATTGTTTCCCCATTCATATGTGCTTGAGTCTGCATCCCTTGGTCCTTTTGAGCACACATTGATGCTCTTCCCAAGATTTCCATTGTCTTATGAGCTTTCCATTGAGATGGAGGATTGAATTGATGGAGGCCCAGGTGGCGGACTTGGTTTCTCTGTTTCTACGAGGTGCCGACAGAGTTTCTCACTGTTATCTCTGTTCATTATTAATAAAAATATCTATTTCTCATTCTTTCTATGTGTATGACTATGCATATTATTATCCATGGATGTAGTTGTATTTAATTATACATGTTGGATTTCTATATGCTAGAGTAGGCCTAACACTTAACATATATCATGCTTTGTTTGTTCGTTGTTGTTGAGAATGAATTGTAGGTACAAGCGTGGTTGAAAAGCTCAATGGGGATCTACTACAACCATCCAGAATAAGGTATGTTCCATATCCCTTAGTGTTAGCAATGTTTATCTCTCTTGCATATTGAAGTAAATTGATTTCTGGTGTCATTCAGTCTATTGTGGTCTACCCCAACCCATAGGAAGTTTCTCTCTGTAACATGGACTTTCATTGTTGGTCACATTTTTCTAGATTGTTTCATTATTATTCTTTAGTTATATCAGCTTATAAAATGTATAACATGAATTTACTATTGTGTATAGGATGTCATTGAAGGATTGGAAATCATAAAATTGGTCATTTCATGTAATGTATTTTAATATTTAAGATAAGCAAAAGTGAGAAGGTAGTAGATATGAATTTTGAAACATGGAAAATAGGAAAGGGTATGAAGTATTAGGTGCATCAAAATTTTTTCCTATCCTGAAGTTGTATTTGGGGGAAAGTACCTAGGTTGATGTGATAGCATATTCCTTTAGTTTAATAATAACATAACATAGAAGTGCTAGTGTATTCTATGCATCCCCTTCCTTCTATTATTGTCCTCATGACACCTTCTTATTCACAAGATTACTAAAAAATAAGGTGGTGTATCCCTTATTGAAGATTTCCTTTCACATTATTATGACTATGCAATTTCCCTTTTAAAAACCATGAAGACACGGTGGAGAATGCTACCGGTATATTACATAATGATATTATTTTAACAACCACTACCATAATGATATTATTGTAACAACCATTGCATGTATGATTGTGTATTATTATTTTATTAAAAACATATAATGTTACACTTGTAAGGCCTTTAAAGCCACCCATCTCTTCTTCGTTTTCAAGTTTAATAATTTACCTATTGATTGTCACTATCGCCTCATTATAAAAGTATGGAGAATCCAACAACATTGGTTTAGTCTTCATACTCACCATACCAGATCTAAACAATAGTTGATTAGTTATTGGTTAATGACAGGTACTAGTGTGGCTGGATAAGATGAAACTTGACCTGTGTCTAATGAATTATTTACTTAGTTGTTAAACTATAAATCTCATGTTCCCTATATATCCTCCCCAATGAATAAGAATAAAATAATAATAAATATCAATGTTTAACCAACACATGGACAATAAAACACCAAGGATTTACAAAATAAAACTAGGCTAGTTGATATCAAAGACCAACTACCAACAAAACATGGGGTTGTAATAAAAGTACATTAGAATAGTTTAAGCTGATACAATTTTGAAACCTCAAACATATTCTGTAGTTCATCCTCCACAAACAAGCTTTTTTACTACAGGCCAACTTGCAGTTCATCCTCCCAATTTGATTAGTTCACAAGATTCCAGCCCCATATATATTGAAGTCTTAAGCTCGAACTAAAATTTGGAGCATATTTTTCATCTAGACCTTATTCAAGCATGTATGCATACATGTAAGCATGCAGCCATGCAACATGCATGCACTATTGCTGAACACCGTAGTACCTAGACCTTGTTGTTGAATTCCTAGTGCCTAAATCCTTGTCATTTTTTAACCTAATTATCCATTATTGAGACATAAACCATGATATTAGGACCTCATGTGCCTTCTTTCAAGAATTTATCCATACACCACCAGTTACATTCAATTAACTGGGCTATAATTAGTTAACTGGGCCACATCAATTTCATCACTCTAAGCTGATAGTGAGCTACGATTACCACTATTAGTCAACTAAAACTCATAAATTCTCCCCTATATAATTATATATCCTTAATTAACTTCATCATGTGCCATCCAGTTCCAATTACACTCAGTTAACTAAGCACATTCAAGAGTTAGGACTAGTTCTCAAGTCTAGTGATGGTTTCTATGCTAATTTAATCCTGCTTAATGAGAGGATTCCAAATGCCTCCTTAGGAAAACGAATTTATCCTTTAGAGATGTATTTATATTTTGCTCTCATGATTGATTAATAGATAATATGGATTTTATTCACTTGATATTCTTCTAGTATGTATTTTGCTCAATATTTCTTCACTAGTTTTGTTACAAATCTCTGTTCTTCATCTTAGTAGGATTACATTGTGATTTAGATCCTTAGTCATGGAATTTATTTCTGCCATAAAGGATATAGAAATATCACATGGTATAAGATCCTAGGGAGCTCAGTAAATTCAATTAATCCTCAATACAGATTTTCAGAGTGTTTATTTTGTAGGTACAACAACTTCAAAATGGATATGAAAATATTTCCTCCTCTATCACCATTCAATTATGCTTAGTGGAAATTGAAGATGGTTGCATATCTCAAGAGCCATGAGCTCTTTGATTTGTCTATTGGAGCTATGGAAATGCAATAATTCGGTGAAGAGATAAATGATTGGCTAAATGACTGTGATAGTGCATATGGAAAAATGTGTCTACTAATGTCTCCTAATATGTGGTATCTCATTGTTTTTGTTGTGTATCCATTCGAGTTATGGAGCAATCTAGATAGAGATTCTAGTGTGTAGAAAGAAGTAGATGATACTTGGAGCGAATACAACACCTCCTCAAGTTTTTTTACTTCAAATTTCTTGTCCTCGACACTCTATGATTAAGTTGTGTTGGACTCTTTTCCTTACTTATGCGACCTAGGGTTCAACAAAAACACAATCCCAACAAGACACCAAAAGAGATCGTCCCAACAGAGCAAGCTCAGTTGGAAACACCTGTTAGGAAGGCGCAATCTCACCCAAGATATCTTAATGGGTAACTTCTAGAACCATGTTTCCGCAGTTGGAAATGGACTACAGTCCCTTGGTGCACGGCCAAGGTGCTCGATAGGGATAGAGGGATCGAGTCTTTCTCAATGCAACAGAGGTGCAACTGTGTGCCACAACCGGCACACGACGCAACCTTGTCCTTACAACCTCAACAGCTAGCGCAACTGTGTGGCACAACTGTTTCGTTACTTATAATTTACAGAGTGTGACTTATATTATAACTTAGCATCTTAACCATGGATTCATACATAATCTACTGACAATGATTTAATATTCATTCATTTACTGATAGGTAATATTGCGACATATATTCAACAATAACTGTAAACAACACAAGTAAGAAAACATTCACACAACCCTTCAATATTCAACAACATTCATCCATGTGACATAGGAAATAACATGGAAAACCATTTGGAAAAAACCACCAAGGTGCTCTTCATATGGCATGAGAAATGTGTATAGCACCTTGAAGTCTGCAACTTGCAGACTGTTCTTAAGATATGTATTTTATCTCAACTCTTCTCGCTCTCATGCTCTCCGGTTTATTCTTCTATCTACTCCTACTGATCCACACGCAACCTGGATCGACTCTTCTACTAATAGTCTGCGCACTCAGCTGTAAATCCACAGCTTAGTAGCCTTCTACTTCTACTAGACTCCTCTTCTGAGTCAACAATGAACTAACACTTCCTCTAGGTAACTCTCTGAACTACTGAACCGAATCTAACTGAATCTCTGAAGCTAACCCTTATATAGATAGGGTTCGTCCTATTTATACAAATTACAAGACCGCACAGGGTCGACTGATTACAAATCAGTTATTACAGACTTAGTAGCTACAAAATATCTTCTTTTACATTGATTTCAGGCCATACTGGCTGCAAAAGTCATCTATTACATTCACGGCCTTAACTAGCCGCATAAACATCTTTTAGCATGTCTATGCTAGTCATTACTAGCCACAAAATTGTCCTTTAGTCTTCTGCTGGTTCATCCTTCTACAGTCTTATTTGAATTTCACCTGTCCAACCTTTACTCTTCTACCTGCCTCTTCCACCATCTCTGGATGTGCTTTTCCTTGTCGCAACTTCCTTCCCTCTACACTTCCTTTCTGCCATTACCCTGCCTTTCTTCGCCTCGTGCATGTTTTACCTTTCTTGTGCCGGTTCTGTTATTTCCTTCTTAACCTGCTTTTACCCCATCATGTGCACACTTTTCCTCCTTTTCTTGTGCTTCGAGTTCTTCCTTGTTTTCTTTTCCTTCTTTTCCTTGGCCCAACAGGCCCCCAACAATCACATGTGGCTCGTCCCGATCCACTAAGAAAAAAGTGATGTCTCCACAAAATTTCATGTTTCTGTAAAAACTAATGTCTCTGGCATAGGTTGCACCACAGGACCAACCGTATCCTATAACTCCTTCAAAATTTGTTGCACCCTGGAAACATCTTCCATTACTTCCTCTGCCTACTTGGCCAACTCTTCCACATGGTCGAAACTGATGTGTTCCCATGGTCCCTCTTCCAGTGACTGAGTGATATGTTGGAGCTTCTGTTGCACATGATGAATAAGCCCTATAACTCTTTCTACTTTTGAATAATGTTTTGTTGTCTCATCATTCCTTTTTTGCTCCTGGTCGTGGAGAGTTTTCACTTCCTGATGTAGCTGTTTTAGCTCTGTGACCTTTGCAATCCTTTCTATGATTGACAACTTTTTCATGTTTGTCTTTACCATGCTAATTTTCAAATCAGCTTGCCATGCATCTTCCTTTATGTTTTCCATGGTCTCATCCTCCAGAAGCGCTTCCCACATGGCAAAAAAGGCTTCAACTGCCTCAGTGCAGAGTTTTTCTCCTTCTCTTATCCTCTCAATAGCCTCAGACACTATTTTGCTGCGCTCTTCAAGCACCTCAGGGGGTGTTCTTGATACCTGCTATGCCTGAAGCTCTTCCACTTTCTTCTTGAGTTATACCACAATCTTGGAGAGCTGGCCAACTTTGGCGACTGAGTCTTCATATTCTTGACCTACTTTTGGTGGGAACTCTGCGATGGCGCTCTTGATGGATTTTGCTAGTGTAAGCCATCTTTGTTTGTGCGCATCAATCTCCTGGTTCTTCTCCTTAAGATGGGCCTTGCGCTTCTTTTCCTTCCTTGTGTTCATCGCTGCTTGATACAACAATGCATTTTCTCTGATCCACAACTCTAATGCGGCCACATACTGAAGGGAGTATACATTAGCCAATGGGAGTTTTGAGAAATCCAGCATTAGTTCCCCCATCCCCTTGAGAACAACATCATGTTCTTCAATGTCTGGCTGTATTTCTTGCGCAGGAAATTCCACCTTGAGGGGGGGCAACAACATTGGCATGACTAAAGTGTCTATAGGGTCCATGTCATATGTCTCAGCCTCGACAGTGATTTTTACTTCATTATTGGCCTCTATGAGCTTATTGAGGCGTTCAGCTACTTGTCCGGCCACTTGTGCCTACTTCCTACTTAGACCTTTGAGGTTGTTTTTGGCTACTTCGGCTACAACATTTTCTAGGGAGCGAATCTGTTCCTCAATCAACGTGTCAACGTTAGCTGTTTTGCTAGCTTTCCTCTTCTTGCGCGGTGGCCCATGGTCTAGTTTTTTTTCTTATTAACGGTCCCAGATATCCTCATCAATGGGTGTCTCTTCTTTATCACCTCAATCAGAGCCACCATCACCGCCATCATCATCTTCTCCTTCTCCCTCCCGCTACCGATTTTCCTGATCATCGCCTCCATCATTTCCTTGGACATTATCTTGGCCATTTCCCTCATTTTCACCTGCGTTAGAATTTCCACCTTCATTAGTTGGTGGGCCATCTTCTTTGTCCATCTGGTCGTCAATTGGGTCATGCCATTTTGTCGGCCAGTTGTGAATAATTACGTCCACATTCTCATTCTTGATCATAAATCCCGCCAGGTGTGCCTGCTTGGTTGGGTCTTGCTTCGGCTCCAGAATGATGTTATGGAAACCGGCCTAAAAGTTTATGAAGGCGGAATACCTTTTCACTGTCATTGCCCGTATTCTGTTTCGTCACTTTATGACATCGTGCATCGCCTTGCCATGCAGAAAGAACTCAATATTATTGTCTTTCTGTCGGATTGTATCCTTATTGTTCTCTTAGAGGTTCTGGTACTTTTCACCCTGGAAAAACATGGGAATATCCTGTGCCTGGTAATCTCATGGGTCTGACCATACCATGAAAGAGCTCAGGATGAGCAACCAGGAGTAGTGGAATTTATCCTTACCATACACCTGCGGTTGCTGTGCATCGTCTATCAATTCCTTCAATAAAAATTGTGCCCAATTGAAATTTACGCCTGCAACACATTGTTCTGCAAGTTCAATGGCCCCAGCGGTACACTCTATAGCCCACATCTTGTGTAACAGTTTTCAAGATAAAATATTTGCGGTGAATCGCACTGTGTTATCCTTGATGGAGTTAATGAGAAACCCCCTACCTACACGCTGCAAGTCATACTTCTGCTTCATCTTGGTGGTGTGTCTGTTCTAGCACAGATACAGCATGAAGTCGTCTCCTTGGCACGGAAGATCCATGATGAGAGAAATCATTTTGACATTCATAGTATATGGGCGGTTGAGCCATAAGTACCCTCCATGAAAACATACTAGAAGCTATTGCACATAGGTGCTTACCTGTGTTGTGACCAAAGTGCGGCATCAGCAGTGGGTCAAGTAGACCCGTGCTGTCGACATTTTGAGTCCATTGCATTGGAACAACCAGTATTGGGTTGGGCAGCACAGCGGTTGTCTCGACCATGTAATTATTTATTTCCAAGCTCAGCTGCTGGCGGGTATCATAATCCTCAAACTGAAGCTTGAACAACTTTGGGATTATGTTCATTCGCAGTGGTACTGTCTCAGTGATCTGCGACAAGATTAAGGTAGAGTGTTCCCTCTACGTAAGATTTACCTCAAGCACCTTGGCTCTCCTTGGCCAAACATATGGTGGAAATAGGTTCTCTTCCTCAATGGTAGCATTCAGATCCTTGCGCGGTGGTGACTCTGGTTCTTCCTCAAGGGGCATGTCTTCACCAGCTTTTCGCTTATTATTTGAAGGATTTGGAACCATTCCCGGTGGTGTAGAAGTTCCTAGAATGTCTATGTCCGAGATGAAAAGTTTCAATCTTGCAGCTGGGGAAACATTGGGTGGATTATGGACCGAGGCCAAACCAAACGGCGGTGTAGGGCCTGAACTGGCCACAGGAACTTTCTGGGGATTGGGTCTCACCATGGTTTCAAATTCTTCTTCTTGCTGCTGTGAATCAGGAGAGTCAATATCCTATACAATCGGGCATAATGATTCAACTGTTACATTTGATAACTCACTAGCACTGGAAATATCTATGACCATGGGTTTCAGCTCTCTCCGCTACAGGCTTCGACTCTGTTAACTGTCCGCTCAGGTTTTCTCTTCTTCGCTGGTGCAAGTAAACTGAAACTTGACGACGAAGCTCCTTTTTATAGGCGCCATCCCATCTTGCAGTTGTAATTCAATGGGAGATCGAGGTATTCTCAATCACATGGGATTTCCATTCGAATCATTCCATCATTCACGCATATACTTGAGTGCTAATATGTACTTTCTCGGTAGTTGTGGAAATGGTGGCTGATGGGACCATAAAACATACCACCATTTTCCTTGTACTTGGTCAAATTAATGATGCTTCATTGTCATAACTGCCTCAATATTTGCTGGATATTCGCACTTTAATGTCATCCAGCCTGTCATTCCCACTTTTTACAGTAATTGGTATTTTTTTTACGCTGTGCGACACAATAGTTTTTCTCTTTTTCTCTCTTCTGTTTTTTTTTCACGGCGCTACCTTAGCCAGGAATGTCACAACCATCATAGTAAGGTTTCAGGTGACTGCAATTTACCATCCCTGCAACATATGTCCCATCTAGTTTCTGCAATTTTACTGAGCCCGCGTCAGTGATGTTCGCGATCAAATATGGCCCTAGCCAATACGTTTTTAATTTCCCTCGATGTTTGAAAACTTTGTTGTCATACATCAACACAAGTCCTCCGACTATGAATGGCTTAATCCGGATATGGCAATCATGCCATGCTTTCTACCTTTGCTTCTCTATGTTTTGATGGAATTATGTGATGAAGCGTTCCTCTTCCATTTGAACAAGCTGCAAAAACCTTTGATCGACAACATCTTCGTCGGTCATTTTCGTCAATGCGACAATTTTGAGGCTCGGCACAATGTACTCCATCGGTACAACAACTTCCTGTCCATAAACCAGTCTGAATGGGGTATGTCTTGTCACTTGCTTGCAAGTTGTGCGATATACCCATAGCACAACTGAAACTTTCTCATCCTAATCATCGCGGCATACGTTGCATACATTGGTTAATGCATTTTCCAGAATCTTGTTGATGGCTTCAACCATTCCATTCACCTAAGGATGATAGGGTGTCGTCTTCTTATGTTGAATATAGAACTCTGCAGTAATCTCAGCAATCATTTTGTTAAAAAAATGTGTACCTTGGTCACCGAGGAGAATTTTTGGTTAGCTAAATCTGGTTACCACATTCTCAAATAAAAACGTCATCGTAGTCGCAGCAGTGCAATCTTTAACAGGCGTGGCTTAAGCCCATCTGGTTAAATAGTCTGTCGTAGTGATAATGTATCACACGCCTCTCCTCTTTTCTGGTGGACTGATCGATCCAAATAAATGAACAACCCATTTATCAAAATCCTGGAGGGTTATCTGCGGCTCAAGCAGCATCTTGTCGCGGTGCAACGGTTTTCTTGTTCTCTAGTAGATATCACAGCATCGACAACAGCTCTTAGTATCCATAGGTATGGTTGGCCACCATAATCCTGGTTGCAATATCTTGTGCATAGTTTCCTTTCCATCATAATGTCCTCCTATGACACTAGCATGTGCTTCACTCATTACCCACTGTCGCTCATGGTCAAAGACACACCATCATAATATTTCATCTGCGGTCAATTTGTATAAGTTTCCTGCAATTAATGTATAATCAGCACCTCTGACAATAAGATGTTTCTTCTGGTTAGTGGAAAATCCTTCAGGCGCATATCCTGTGCTCAAGAATTGAATGATGACGTTCATTTCCTTATCCTAATCATCCATCATGGTGACTGCAAACAGTTGCATGTCGGGCAAGTTATCCTCCAAAGTAGTTGGTTCTTCACCGCTTTCTATCCTTGACAGGTGGTCTAGTCCGACATTTAGTCGACCAGTTTTAACGATGACTTCAAAGTCAAATTCTTGAAATAGGAGGAGCCATCGACAGATCTCCCCACCCCCCAACACTGGCTTGTTGACCAGGTACTTCAATGCTGAATGATTAGTGTACATTTGAAAATGTCCACCCAACAAGTAGCGTCGGAATTTCTACAGAGCATAGACCATTGTGAGGGCTTCCCTTTCTGTTGTCATATAGTTTTTCTCTTCTGTTGACAGTTTTCTGATAGCAAAAGCAATAGGGTGGTCAAGTGCACCCTCACTTGGTTGTGTCAAGACTATGCCAAGTGTGACAAATGACGCTTCAACATGAACATGGAACTCCTTCTTCCAGTCCAAAAATACAAGTATTGGTGCAGTGGCCATCTTGTTTTTCAATTTGTCCAAGCTTTCCTGGTAAGCTGCTATCCATTGAAACTTTGCATCTTTCTTTAGCAGTTTCTCCATAAGTACAGTGATCTCGACGTATCCTTTGATGAACTTCCCATAGTAACCTGTGTACCCTAATACCGATCTAAGTTGCATGACTGATGTAGGTGGTGGAAAGTCAAGGATAATCACAACTTTTGTTGGGTCGACCAAAATTCCATCGCAACAGACAACATGACCCAAGAGCAAACCAAATGGTGTGTAGAAAACACATTTCTTGGAAATAAGAGTGATTTGATACTGGTGACAATGGCCCAACATCATGTAGAGACTGTCAATATGGTCTCTTACTAGACGAAATACAGTCCAATCATCAAAGTAGACCTCAAGAAGTTTATGTATGAAATATTTAAAAGCACACTACTATTCTAGAAAAAAATAGCAGGTGCATTCTTGAGTTTAAAGGGAATCACCAGATATTGGTAGCATCCCCATTCTGTGACAAAGGTCATTTGTAGTGATATTCCTTTGCGATTTTGACTTGATGATAGCCAGAGAAGCCGTCTATGAATGAATACATTTCTTGTCCTCCTATGATTTCCAACACTTCATCTGTAAATGGTGTCGGGAATGGATTGTGCAGGAATGTGTCGTTCAGCTTCCTTAGGTTGACACAGATCCTAATTTCACCTATTGTCTTCTTATCTTGGATCACTACAGGGCTGATCCACTCTGATTCCTCAATAGGTTCAATGATTCCTGTGTCGAGCATGCAATCCAATTCATCTTTTACCTTTTCTTTATACCATGGATTCAACCTATATGGGCACTGCTTAAATGGTCTAGCATCTAGTTTCAGGGGTATTTTCATTTCTCCCAATCTCCTACTATTCCCTTCATCTATACAGAATTGGTTGAGAATAGATCTAGACATTCATGCAGTAATTCTGTGATTTTCGCAACTTTCTCTTCATCCCAATAATCCCCTATGTTGGCGAACTTTGGGTTCTCTGGCGACCCAATGTTTACTTTCTTGATTTTTAGTGGCTTTAGGAACTGGTCACTAGAAATACCACTTCCTTCTACTGCATGTGCATCCTCTGATTCCGGTATGTTTATGTTAGTCAGATCATCATCTGGGTCTCTGGCTAGATTATAGTAAGCCATCCATTGTTGAACGGTCACACTGCATTGGTGGGAATTTTCCTTCTTGACAGGGATTTCAGAAAATATCTTGTCTCTGATCGTTTGAAGTGCAACATTGAATGTAGGTTTCTCATCAGCAAATTCAAATGTGTGTGAAAATTGTTTAGATACCTCTTCCAAATCCTGAGTTCCTTGTCGCAATTCCATAGATGTATACCAACTTCAGGGTGTCATTTCCAATGTGTGAATGAAATGATGGGCCCATTACTGTCGCGGGTATTCTGTAAATGTGGTGTGACACTGATTTATGTGCTCGACAAGGTTTGAAAATCCTGTGTACTCGTGAATCATGGCGGTGACTTCTTCACCGAATCAGACTTTCATCATCCTTCTACACTGTGGCCATTCTGATATGGACTGCTTATGTGTTCCCCACCATCCAGCAGGCGTAGAATTTAGTACAGGTTCTAACGCAGATAAGTGTTGCGACTCTATTATGAGTCCTTTAAACTCACTTAGGAAGGTCGCAAGATTAGTTAGACCCTCATAGGTGGGAAAATCTCTTAAATTATTCTCCACCCGTCGCACAGACCTTGTAATTCTAGTGCATTTCCTCATAGAGACCTCATGCAACCGGTTTCACCAATTTTCTAAGGCCTCTTGTGAGTTAGATGTGTAGGAACTAGCACTCTTCCAGCTCAGGTTTCCATATGCTACCGGGTTGATGTAATATTCTTGTAAGGAAGTGACATTCTAGATCTGGTCGAGATAATCACCCTATCCCTCATTGTAGACAGGTTCGACGTATCTTTGTCCATCTAATGGATCAATGGACGACACTACCCTCATCTCATTATCCTCAAATCATAGTATCCTTTTCTTTAAATTGATAATGGTCTGATTATCTATATCTCAGTCTATCCACAAAAGTGTGGGATATGGGTTTGTGTCATTGACAATGTTAATGACTTCAAAGTCTGCAAATGTGCGCAATCCCTCAATGTCGATAGGGACTTGGGTCAACATACTAATTGGTAGTACCTTTTCCTGATTTGCAAGTCGCAACTGGCCAAGAGACCAGTCCAAGCACGGCTTGCCCATGTTTCCCCAAGTTTGTTGCATAAAAATATTGACATCCGAGCCCACGTCTAAAATAATGTAATCCATGTCGTAGTCACCTATTTATGCAATCATTCTTAAGTCGTGCCTAGGTTTGAATTTTTCCTTGACATGGTTAAACTTTCATCCAAGTTGCGACTCTTCTGGATTTTCTTCTATTAGTGCTTGTAGTTCTACGATGGCATCTTTATCTTGTAGTAACGCTAAGCAACTTGACATAAATGACTTGAGCTTACTAACCTTTTGTGGGACCTTCTTCTAGAATTTCTGTTGGAAGTGTTCAGGAATATCCCTTAATTTAGCTGAGGAAGATGGTTGTTTTAGGTCCAAAAAATCTGTTCGCATGTCTAAGAATACTTGCTTCTGCTTTTGGACGTCGAATGACACTTTGCTCTACACCGCGGGTCGCACCTTCAGTTGCAGTTGTTCTTGTGGTATATCCTGATCAGCTCCAGTCGTAGCACCTCCTCGTGTTATGACATACATGCTTGGTTCTCTTCGCTCAATAGCAATCATTTGTATGTTCAAGTTAGGATTTGGATTTGGGTTCAGATTCTACGTAGGGTTAGGACCTACGATGGTCTGAGCTTGCCACTTTGCAATCAACTGAGGACAATGATCCACATTATGGTCCCGCGCTTTACAATATGAGCATGTCTTTATAGGCTCTTGGAAATATCTAGTGTAATGGCCCAGTTGTCCACAGTTATAGCATGTAACTTAACCTCATCCTCTTCCAATTCCTCCTCCTCCTCTTCCTCGGAAGTTTCCATCCCCCCGTCCCTGAGGGTATGGGTGCTGTGGTGGGTACTGATTCTACTGGTATTATGGATAATACTGATTCTATGGTGCATACTGAGGCTGATACTAGTTCTAATAGTGATTATGTGGGAATGATGTAGCCTGGTAGTGCACTTGTTCCTGTTCATCCTGAAATAGCCCATCGTTCTTCATTAAGTAGGTGTCTCCTTTATTTTCCTTCAAGATTTGGTATGCTCTGTAGTCCTTCTCTTCATGCCCTACTGACTTAGAGAATGTGAGAAATTCCTTCTCAATTTAGATCTAGGAGCTAGAACAATTTCACCATTAAATTTCTTGACAAAACATGCAAGATAAAACAAAGAGACTGAAATAGCTTGAATAACACATGTGAAAGGTGCTAATATCTAACCATTATATTTCAACACACCTTGAAGATGTGTATGATACATATTTGTATTACATTGGACAAATTTGAGAGGCTCTGGAATCCAATTGGAGTGGTACATGTGTCATGGTGAGATTTGACCTCAATCCCCCCTAGGTGGACCAATGGAGACCCAACTCAGCCCAAACAATCACGAACCAAGGTGTGAACGTGGGTGAGGTGTGTTGGGTCATTAATGAGTCCTAGACAAGCATGGGTGAGAAGATAGAGGTGAGTAGGAGGCTCTAGGTGGCAATAAATGCTCCTAGCAGAGCCAAAATAGGCCAAATACACCACTAGTGCACTTGGTCACTGGATCCCCCAAATCAAGGAGGTAGTGCCCCAATGCATTAATGAGGGTGCACATGGTCTAGGTTGACCAACTATGGAGTTGTTGTAGGTGTGAACATGCCAAAATAACTAGATATATTGTTGGATTAACTCTCCTAAGTCTAAACCATAGGACATCATTGCAATTTAGGAAAATGAAGTTATCCTAAGGTCTAAACTATGTACTAAGGATGTATTACTGCTCCAACATAGAATTTAAAGAAAAGGATTGATGGGGTACTTACAGTCTTTTGCAATTATAGGCACTGCTCATAGCAATGTCCTTTAGTCTGGAATATGCGGCACCAGGGTAGGCCGTGGGCACTCAATGGGTTTGGCACACACGACGAGATGTAGTTCATGTAATTCAGACAGTTATCCTTGGTGTATCCATCCATTTTGCATTTCATACACCATAAATGTTCTTGGGATTCTTTGCCCTTCTTGATATCCTGAAGCTGTATCGTCAAATTATCCTGTTACGACTGAATCTGCACTATTGCTACGGCACTGTCGTCGATTGGTGAGGCTTCTAGCTTCATGACCAATTCTAGTGCTTAAGTATGTGATTCGATCTTTTGTTGCATTAAGGGGCCTCGTATGTGTGGTAATAGTGAAACAATAAAACACTCTTTATGCTATACATCCGACATTTGGAAACTTACTTTGGCCAGCAAAGTTTTAAATCGCTGGTCAAAGTATCATACAGATTCTACAAATGATTGTTTTATTTTCTTGATCTTAGTGATATACTGTGACACCTATTTAGGTTTTCTAAACTTAGAAATCATCGTGAGCTGGATCTCTTCAAGGGTCTTCTGTGGTGTTCCTGGTGGTACTACGCACAACTTCATAAACCAATCCAATGTGCGACCCCTCAAAGTCGTGATCATCTGTACTTTCTTTAGGCCCACATTGTGAACTAGGTGAACCATCCAAACAACTTCACAGAGGACCCAATTCTGCTCTAGATCCTCTGGTCCATTTCCATTGAATGTGGGTAGTCTAATGTCTACCCCAGCCATTGAGTTGCCATCGGGGTATTCTGATGAATAATGTAATGGAGGTGTACCCTCTTTCGTGCTAGTCGCAGTACTAGCACTATTAGTATTAACAACTCTTTCAGGAGATGAGGCTCTAGACCTTACCTGTGGCGATACTGCTATTGTGATGTAGTCATGTCATGTTCTTGGTTTCTCTGCAGATTCTTCAGAATCTTTCATTCCTTCTGAAATTAGACTATAGTCCTCCTCTTTATCGCAAGATCATTTGTCTATATGTGACTGAAGTTTGTGCTCACTTTATTCGAACATACTAGGAGTTCGTCGTCCTTTTTTTGTCTTTCTTCTTTTCCCTGACTTGAATCTCCTTCCACTCCTTAGGAATCTAGCCTCTAGTTTAGGTTCTGTACTTCCTAGGAATATTTTAGCTTACCATTCCCCATTTTCTTTATAGGTCATCCATGACGTAGCCTTCCTTCTGGGTACATGACTCAACTACTCAACTGCAAGATTCCCTTCTCATAAACTAGCATTTTTATCCAAATACTTATAGCCAACAAGTATCTTCGTCGAGGTCCTTGGAAAAAAATTCTTTCAGCCTCACTATATGAGGTCATAGTCTCTATTGCAAACTCAGTAATATATCCTTGCAAAATACTGTCAACCCAAAAATCAACAACTCTAGAGATGGTTTTACTTACACTAGTTATCTCGTGAACCAACTGATCACTCCACTCGACCGTTTCTCTTATCTGGAAATTTATTTGTCCATTTTCCAACCTTGAAAACCACTCATGCAACATAATAGAGAACTCTACAAAGAATATCTTGTGAATATCAAAATATATGTACTGATCCAACCAGTTTTCAGCACTCAATCGTGATCCCGTGCTCTCTTCTTGCGCAAAGGTTAGCATCTTAGACTCCATCCAATCCTCTATCTTGTTCCTTGTCGGATGCCAAAACATATCCCTTGACTCAAATGCTTATGGGTCCCAGCAATGAAACCATTTTTTGGCCTCTTTTCCTTACTTATGTGACCCAGGGTTCAACAAAAATACAATGCCAACAAGACACCAAAATAAATCGTCCTGACAGAGAAAGCTCAGTTGGCAACAACTGCTAAGAAGACGTAGTCTCACCCAAGATATCTTAATGGGTAAGTTCCAGAACCATGTTTCTGCAGTTGGCGAGGGATTATAGTCCCTTGGCGCGTGACCAAGGTGGTCAACAAGGATGGAGGGATGTAGTCTTTATTTATGCGATGGAGGTGCAAATGGGTGCCACAACCGGCGCGCAACGTAATCTTGTCCTTACAACCTCAACAACTGGCGCAAATGTGCAGTGCAACTATTTCCTTACTTATAATTGACAAAGTGTGACTTATATTATAACTTGGCAGCTTAAACACAAATTCATACATAACATGCCGATAGTGCTTTAAATTCATTCATTTACTGATAGGTAATATTGTGACACACATTCAATAGTAACTGTAAACAACACAAGTAAGCAAACATTCACATAAGCCTTCAATATTCAACAACATTCATCCATGCGACACAGGAAATAATGTGGAAACCCATCTGAGAAAAACCACCAAGGTGCCCAGATGAGAAATGTGTATAGCACCTTGCAGTCTGCAACTTGCAGAATGTTCTTAAGATATGTCGTTTAGCTCAACTCTTCTCACTCTCATGATCTCTAGTTTATTCTTCTATCTACTCCTACTGATACGCACATAGCCTCGATCGACTCTTTTACTAATAGTCTGTGCACTCAGCTGCAGATCCATGGCTCAACAACCTTCTACTTATACTAGACTCCTCTTCTGAGTCAACAATGAACTAACACTTCCTCTAGCTAACTCTCTGAACTACTGAACCAAATCTAACTGAATCTCTGAAGCTAACCCTTATACAGAGTGGGTTCCTCCTATTTATACAAATTACAATACCGTGTAGGGCCAAATGAGTACATCTCAGTTATTACAGACTTAGTAGCTATAAAATATCTTCTATTACATGAATGCCAGGCCATACTAGCTGCAAAAGTTCTGTATTACATTAACCAAGACCTTAACTAGCAGCGGAAATTTCTTTTAGCATGTTTGTACTAGTCATAACTAGCCGCAAAACTGTCCTTTAGTCGTTCGTCGGTTCGTCCTTCTACAGTCTTCCTTGACTTTCACCTGTCTAGCCTTTAATCTTCTACCTGCCTCTTCCACTGAATCTAGATGTGCTTTTCCTTGTCACACCAATCCTCATCGTAGCTTCCTTCGCTCTGTGATTCCTTTCTGTCCTTACCCTACCTTTCTCCGTTGCACGCATGTTTTACCTTTCTTGCGCCAGTTCTTTTGTTTCCTTCTTAACCTTCTTTTACCCCGTCATGCGCGCACTTTTCCTCCTTTACTTGCGCTTCGGGTTCTTGGCCCAACAAGTTCTTCAAGTTAAAGAAATGGATGAATCTTCAACTCATTCAATTCAAGTTGGTGAAAGTATCATTGTAGTGACTCCTCATGTTGCTCTAGAAGTTTATGAGAACTTTGATGTCTCATCTTCCAATATAGACACTCCATCAGAGGAAATTTGAACCACCATTGTTGACGAACTCTCTTTCCATATATTCTCCAGTGATTCTTCTATTCTGAATTCCAAGCAAAGTTTGTCGGTGATTACTCAAGAAGCTGAAGAGGAATTCAATTAATCTCTCTCCAATGTTGTTGATGATGTGAAAAAGTTATATTTTGGATTAACATCATATTTTCCAAAGTGATCCATTTTCCCTCACCATTCCAATGCTTCCATCAAATTCCTACTTGATTTCTTGCAACAATTCTCATAATTTTATTAAAGATGGAGAAATATATGAATTTGCTCTCTTAGTGGCGTAGCTGGGACACATGTCTCAACTTTTTGGATCTTATTTTAACTCTCATGATTTTATATTAATGCTCCAATACCTTCCAGTTGTGCTTGGGACTGATCTCATCACTATTGGTGTAAAAAATCAAGCACCTCAAGTCTCCGTAAAAAATTCTGCTGCTGGGGATTCTCAGTATCAGTTTCTTCTCATGAGTGTGATGATATGAAATGTTGTGATTTCTTGGATAATTTGGATTCTATATTAGATTATGGATCTATACATTCTCTCTTCATGGTCCAATGCATCCTTTTTCTCCTACATGGGAACATGCCCATTTCCTCAAAATGTTAGTAAAAATGGAGGACACCACCATTCGCTTGGAGCTGATATAACCACCTTTGGTTCAAGTTCTCAAGAACCTAAAGAACCATTTGGACCTGATCTCACCTTCCTTGTTTCGAATTTCGAGTCTTAAAATCACCTACATTCTCTCTTTTCTAGATTATATCAGTTGCTCTACATGGTTCCAATCTCCTTTTTTCGGTTGTCTATGTTCCTGATCAAGTTGAGAATATTCCTCTTATTCCAAAGAGGAATATTCCTCCATACATAATCATCTATTATTAGAGAAGTACTTTTTTTTGGTTTATTTTCATGTCCATTTTTTAGGAAGGATTTTCCCCATGTTTTTTTCTTTTTCCTCACTTTACATGGATGAATAATGTAAAGGGTGACCATAGGCCTAGCTTCATAGGCCCTATTTTTTAACTTCTCATAAGTTAGGATTAAGGGAGCATGTTGGAGCAAAATTTTCATCTAGAACTGATTCATGCATGCATGCAACATTATTGAACACCCTAGTACGTAGACCTTGTTGTTGACTTCCTAGTGCCTAAATCCCTATCATTTTTTACCTCATTATCCATTTTTTTTCCCTTAGACACGATTTTAAGACCTCATGTGCCCTTGTGCATGATTTTATCCATCTACCATCAGTTACATTCAGTTAATTGAGCTACAATTAGTTAATTGGGCCACCTTTCCTAGATTTCATCACTCTGAGGTGATAATGATGTTGATTTTTGTACCTAGGAAAGTGATCCTCTAGTAAAAATTTTCCTAAGTCACTTGAAAGGGGAAAGTAACATGACCCTTGCAATTAATGACTTGAGATGAGTTTTTAATTTTCACTTTAGTGATTAAAGTGACTTTTTGGAAAATTAGGAGGGAAATAATGTGCACATTATTTTTCATCCGTTGATCTAAGTAAAATTGGGCCCTTGTACTAGATGGCAATTCATATTCCTCATTAAACACAAAAAAGGAAAGGGAATGCAAGTGAGACTCATTCATTTTTTCCATGAGAGTTGGAGAGCTGAGAAGGAGAAAAACGCAGACTGAGAGAGAGAAACAATGGGCACAATTCCCAATGACCGCACAACAACATTAAATGCATTTCCATACAAAAAAAATCTCAAGAAATTTTATGGGAATGAGAATCTAGGTCAATAAAAAAACATTTATTACTGAGTTCATACAACAGAGGCATGAATTTCAAGACTGTTTTGGGAACGAAAATCGAGACTGCTACATATAGCAGTGGGCATGAATTTTGAGGCAGTTTGTACAATTTTTGAGGAAAAAAAATCAAGTTGATTTCATATAGTAGGGAGCATGTAAGTTGAGGTATGTATAGGTCATATGGTATAGTAGTGGGCATGTAATCGATACATTTCGTATAGTCAAGTAGTGACACTGTTTTCGAGGCAGCTTGTTAACTGAAAAATTTCAGAGTGTAAAATATCTAAATTCTATCATTTTAGTGAGAATTATGGAAGAGATAAGTTCATCTATGTTTTAAAATTACTATACTTTAATTTTATATAATAAAATAAAACTCTCTCTCTCTCTCTCAAGAACAATTTTTCCCTAGAGGTTGGGATTTTTCCTAGGTCAATTTGACCAAAAACAAGTGTGTCTGATTTTTATGTGTGGATGTTTTTTATTTCTACCCATTGAAGTTGTAAAATTCTTCATGTGTTTCTGTCAAAATTATTTATGATAAAAAGAGCCGAAATTAACTTGTATTGGGCATTAAGCAATGATGAAAATGGTGGCATGAAACCATATTGGGGAATGGGCTGAAAAAATTACAAGTGAGCTCTGATGACCACTGTTAGTCAACTAAACCTCCGAAATTATACCCTATATCATTATATATCATTAAATAAGTCTCTCATGTGCTATCTAGGTCTAGTTACCTTTAGTTACACTTAGTTAATTAATCATATTCAAGATTTGGGACTAGTTCTCAATTCTAGTGATGGTTTCTATGCTAACTTAAGCCTGCCCAATGAGAGGATTCCAAACGCCTCCTTATGATAATGAATTTATACTTTGGAGATGTATTTTATTTTACTCTCATTATTGATTAATAGAAAATATGTATTTTATTCAATTGAGTTTCATCTGATATGTATTTTGCTCAATATTTCTTCACTAGTTTTGTTGCAAATCTCTATTGTTCAGCTCAGTAGGATTACATTGCGCTTTAGATTCTTAGCTATGGAATTTCTTGTTTCCATCAAGGATATAGAAATAACACTCTAAATTCATGTTTTTCTACTACCTCTAAGCGACAAGAGTACATCTAGAGCTTGTACAGAGATGCTTTTCAGATCCGGTCCTCTTGATTGAAATTGATATTCATTTTTTATGATTGTGAATTAATTTCTAACCTCATTGAAAAAATTGGCCTAATGTGAATACCAAATATAGTATGATAAACCCAAAAAAATTAATCTAAAGTGTCTTAAAGGTTCATTCCCTGATTAAGCTTGACCAGAAGGACATTATTACTTGATTAACCTTTGATAGCAGGTTGATGAAATACTAAAAATTAAATCAATTCATTAACATTGTCATTGAGGAGACTTTTTTCAAAACATACCCTAGTTTACAATTACAGGTTTATCTTTTCCCTTTTCTATGATATGCCATCAAATATCACCTTTAAAATTCAAATCAATGAAAGGATATCTCTATTAATTATAGATAAGATGCAATTTGGCTATAGGTTTATCTTACTAATGACTGGTAAGGTATTAGAGGATATTAAGATTGGTATATATAGTGATTAGATATAGATAAGATGCAACTTGTCCAGAGGTCTAGATTACTAATGACCTTAAATTTATTAGAGGATATGAAGACTAATATACTTAGTGATTACATATAGTAATAAAATTCAGTTCCGGGGATGAAAATAACAATCTTATAACTAATGCATAATTTCTAGCTAACATTCTAATAGATAGTCCTTAGGTTGATCCATCAAATTGTAGGCTCAGTCGCAAGGAATGATTTACTTTCATAGACAATGTCTAGTGTCCTGGATATGCATTCTTTGTAGTGAGTTTCTCCTATATTAGAATTCCATGACACAATAAACTCCAAGAGAGTGCTTCTTCAACAAATGTTCTCCAATTAATTACTTTTTAATTATTGTTTTAGAAAGACCCTTGTTGTGTATGATTAGAGACAATGATGTTGGAACCATGTCTACCATTACTTCTTCCACAAATTCTTCCCTTAGAAATGTCACTAGATAGGTACTCTTCCCTCAATGTTCCTAGAATTATCCCCGGATGTTTTTATTGCTAGGATGCATTAGAACTTCTCCAAATGCCAAAATCCTTATTCCATGAGGTATGTGATGATGGTTTTCAAGAAATTTCAGGACATGGCACATGGTTGGTCTCTTGGAAGGACGAGGATTGAGACATGCCTTGGATATAATATCCATGGCGTATACTTCCCCTAGGAGGTCCTCATATACAATGAGATAAGGATCAATGATTCAAGCAAGAATATCCTTGTCATGAATGTCGATCAGGGTAAAGGAATGGTCTACCCATGAAGACTCTTATTGGGACACATACGCCATGATTGGGTAACCCCGCGGTTAAGCAGAAAGTTTGTAAGTGGAACTACGGGTCAAAATAGTCTTAGGGGTGTCAGGGGAAGTTAAAACTACTTTTGTTTGTAATAAACCCTTGGTTGAAATCCAGGGTTTAGGGTTCTGGGTGCCCATGGTTTTGTAAAATCGCGCAGTATAAATAAGCGCTTGTGCAAAGAAGATAGGTTAGGTTTTTTTGATGTAAAGAAAGGTTAAGACGAAGCTAAGGCTGATATTGTAAGGAAAGGTTAAGTCCCAGCTGTGTGCGTGGACGACCTCTGCAGCTGTGTGCGCAGAGGGATTTTGTAAGGAGGATTGAGGAAAGACCTGCAGCTGAGTGCGCAGGGGCTTGCTGCTGTGTGCGCGGATTTTAAGGATTGAAGGGATCTGCAGCTGAGTGCGTAGATCAAACTGTGGATTTTGTAGCAAGTTGAATAGACCACAGTTTGTGGACGTAACCCCTACACTGGGGGTGAACCACGTTATATCCGGTGTTGTGGTTTCTTGTGCTGTTGTGTTTTTGTTGTCTTTTATGCATTAATAACTGTATACATCTGATAAGTTAAGATCGCTTCGCTGTGAATTCCCTGGAGTGGGTTGAGCAAGTAACGACTGTTTATTTATCTGCAAAGTTGTATGTGAATGAATGGTAAAGCTTTTATAGTATTGATTAATAATATTGTTAAAGGCTAAGGTACAGTAATCCCCCTCTCGGCTTGCAGAAACCTGATTCTGTGGCACCCCATAGCTGTTTCAGGTGAGACTGCAACCTGCGCGCAGGTTGTTGCCGAAAGGGCCAACACTGTGGGTCTTTTTGTTGGTGTGACACTAAAGGTTTAAACCCGGGTCTGCCCTATTGCCAACAAATTGGTTCCGTTGCCGGGTGAACTCAGTACCTGCTCAAGAGGGGCTTACATTGTACCTCAAGGGCTATGTTCTGACGGCCCTTGGTGAAGGAAATCAGTGCTTGATTTGCTGAGGTCGGTCTGAAAACTGTGCAGCAAGAGAACATGAATTTTTACAAAGGTATGTTTTTGTGATTGCCCCGAGAGGCGCATTCTATAGCCCAGTATGAGGTAGAAGTGTAATTCCGTGCTCAACGTGGAGATGACACGTGTCACATAAAAAAGTCGACTTATATATCTATATATATATACAAGTCGGCTTAATAATTAATAATCTTAGGTGTATATATATATATATATATATATATATATATTTGTAAGTAAATCAAAACACCTATACACACTTCAAAACAATACCTACAAGCTGGACCTTCGGAATAACGCTGAGAGCAATTACAGATTTGTCTCAAGTATGCGAATGCGTATAATTTAACTTCTCATAAACTTCTTGCTCTTCTTTTCTCACGATAGTTGCGGTTTTTCTTTGGTTTGGTTTGAGAAACTGGCAAACTACATTTCGACTTCTGTAACATATCACACACTGTTCAAAGTAAAAAACCACAGTGACTCAAAATCATTGACATAAATCGCAGTTGGCAAATTTAGAGAAACAATGGGATGACTGTCTTGAGAAGGCGAAGACCGGAATTTCAAGAAAGAGCTGAGGGTTTGAAGGGAAATTAAATTAAATTAAATACCAGGCTATGGATTTGGAACCACTTGACTTGCATCAAAGATCGCCTTGACTCTGGCATCGCCATCTACAGATGGCCGACATTGTAACGTCGAGACGATCAGCTGCACCGAAGCCGAAATGGAAATCGCAAGGTGGGGGGGCGTGAGGTTGGATCCCTCGACCTCTGAAGGAACAGGTCCATTGAAGACCCTAAAAGCTGGAAGTGCGGGAATAAGATGCGCATGGAAAGGCAGAGGGCTCCCATTTTGATGGCTCCAAAGATAGATGGCAATAATTAAGAGAGTACAGCTTAGATCCAGCAAAGCACATTATCTCTTTATCTGCAATCTGCGATTTTCACTTCAAGAGATTATATAAATTTGCTTTTCTACTAAATGTATATCGATATATGCATATATCAACCGGGTCGCATCTAATTATACAGTCATTTTAAAGTTGGTATTGGATCTAGCTTATGTCTTCTCCGCTTTCTGTCAAGAAAAAGACTATATAATTAAATTACTTTATAAGAAGTATGTTTCTCTGAATGACTTCTTGGATTTGCTTTTTTGTATCGAGGTGACTTCTTGGATTTGTCTCAGGTATGCGAATACGTATAATTTAAGTTTCTAATAATGCAGCAATTATGAACTGATCTCCAGCAGTTGGATCATCCCCACACGGCCCTCCATTGGACTGAAGGGAGCTCCCCGTCGTCCACTTCTATCTATACAAAGAAACCAGAAATACTAATAAATCCTCACAAACCATCAAATAGCTCATGCCGAGCTTAAACATGAAAGACACAATAGAAGAAAATATAACAACCAGGACAAAAAGCAGCCAGAGATATAACCAAAGGCGAAGCAATAAAGAACCAATTTATACCATCAGAGTTAGTTTTGACGGTAGAAAAGCTTGAAGCAGAAACATATAACAGCACAAAACCCACATGAGAAGATTATGCTATAATATTTTAAGACAACATTTTGAAACCTGCTCCGTGCAAATACAAAATTTTACAAACTAATGCGTGACAAGACGAGGTCAATAGAAAAGCAACGTGATTGCTTCTTTGAAAAACAATCCAACTCGTTATCATCTCGCTCTATGATAATAACACCAAGCTTCGTTCGATGCAGTGACATTGGAGAAGCTCGAGAGACTTATATAGAGCCTACACACTCACTAACAGATTCGCTTGAAGTAACAACAATACGTTTCACATTGTGAATGACAACTATTTTGACATTACCCTCTCCACTCAGTCGAATCCAGTCCCATGAACAAATCCTACTATTATAGTCGTCCATGTCTAAATTTCGCTTTTGATTTGATATTGGAATCCACCTGTCTGAGCATCAGTGATGGATCATTAGTTTATATTACTCAATTGAAGGCTTTATGTCGTTCATTTTAGCTTTTGTTTTGTTTTTATAAATTTCTTTCCTTTGACCAACCAAATCCGATCATCTTTTTAAACTTTATTAGAGTGTGATCATTCGAAAGGGAATAACACATAAGTCAAAGCGGAAATTATTTTAATTAACTCGTTGTTCGTAAATCATAAAATAGGTGACACGATGTGTATATATCTGTTCCTGAGTGCTTCAAATTATAATCATGTACTGTGACACCAAATATGTGAGTGTCACTGTATATCATTGAATATTTTAATAAACTTAAACATGGTGCATCTGGAATCCCAGTAATGCTATCTTTTGAGGTATTATCATTCCATTATAATCATATAATATAAACTCATGCATCCAAGGTTTTGAATATTTTAATAAACTTAAACATGGTGCATCTGGAATCCGAGTAATGCTATCTTTTGAGGTATTCTCATTCCACTGTAATGATATAATATAAACTCATGCATCCAAGGTTTTGAATATTTAATTGATATTAGTGGTTTTAGGATATTAACTAGCTTAGATCCAGTTTTACCCGGCTCTATCATGCGTCGAGAGGGATCAAATATTTGGAGGTGCAAACCCTGCTTCAACAATTGCACTCCAAAAAAGGGTTTGCACCTCGAAATATTTGATCCCTCTCGGCGCATGATAGAGCCGGGTAAAGCTGGATCTAAGCTAGTACTTATGAAATTTTCTTTGGTAGTATCCACATAGCGTTGCACCAGTGGTTGTCTAGGTTAACAGTAAGCAGGACGAACTTCCAAGCTCGAGGGGTTCCCGCGTGGAAGCTTCAGCGAAGCCGAACGACAGTTCTCTAAAGGGCCCCGCGGTAAGTTTTTCAATTTATTAAGCTTAAGGATTGAAATAATATTGGCTGAAAAAGATATATTGCTATTCGCATCGGACTATTAGTTAGTCGTGCTAACATATGTTTGCAAGTGACACTCCTTTTGATGAGCAAAGTGGGTTGCTGCGAAACGGAACAAGGTATAAGAGAGGTTTTGAACCCTCTCCCTTGGGTCTGGCTACCACGTCCACTCCTGTAAACCCTGAAGCATCAGAGTCCAAAGAAAACCCTCCGGTCACCCCACATCGCCGCTCCGCTACCCCTGACATTCCATCGCAGTCTGAGAGTCAACCAAGCCCGAGCATTCTGGCCACAGGCCAGCCTGCTCTCGTAACTTCCCCCCCGTCGACAGCCTGCCCCCCTCCCAATCCCCCCAGAAACTCGATGGCCCACCTCGTTGACGACATTAAACTCCCAAATTTTAAAGGCACGGGATCAGAGGACCCCGAACAGTTCTGGTTTCTCTACGAAGCCGTATGGAACGCGAAGAAAATTACAGATCCAGATGTGAGAGCCGCGCAGCTCATTACTTCCTTTCAAGAACGAGCTCTGACATGGTTCATGAAATTCTCCAGCACTCAGAGCCCTACCTTAGGTGAGATCAAGGCGGCTATAATCAAAGAATTTAAAAAGCCTAAATCGGAGTCGCAGAGCATCACGGAACTCAAGGAAATTCAACAGCGACGTGGCGAATCAGTGTGGGACTTTGATCAGAGATTCAAAGTTCTCTTGGACCAAGTGAGCTTTACTATTAGTCCTGCGCAGCACAAGGAATGGTTTATTGCAGTACTGTTATCACATATCAGAATCCCACTTATGCAACAGAAGGTTGCCGACCAACAAGAGGCCCTAGAAATCGCAATGAAATTGGAAACTGCCCCTGTCGGAGAGGACTCTGGCATTGCTCAAATCCAAGCGCAGCTAGCTGCGATGGCCCTAGAACTTCGTGAGATGAAAAAGGGAAAACCTGATCGCGAAGAGATTTGGTGTACGCAATGTCAGACCGAAGGTCATGACAAGGAATGGTGTCCTCTGGTAAACAAGTACTTGCAGACAGGTGCGCCGAACCCCTTTCCACCACAGGTTCTCTATTGTGAGCTCTGCAGAATGACAGGTCAGCACCGACCTGAGAACTATTACCTGCTGCAAAGGTATGGACAGGGAACTAAGAATTCCTACTGTAATTTTTGCAAATCCGTAGGTCATAATGAGGACGAGTGTCGCACCTATGATGCATACCGGGTGCACACGGAAGGTCCAAATAACGATAGTTATGGTTACCAGGGGGGTGCCTCGGGACGAGGTACTTCTGGAGGCCGTGGTGGCATGGTTGGCCAAGGCCGAAACCAATTCGTATGTTACAATTGTAACCAAGCTGGGCATTTGGCTCGTGACTGTCGGAACCCCACTACGACATGCCAGTATTGCCGCACAATGGATCATGTGATTGAGCAGTGCCCCCAGTTGATAGCTAAGATTCAGGCACGATAGACCACTCCTACTTAGAACCTTAAGATGATCTCTATTGAGCCCCGCCCTGTTGCAGCCATTAATGTCGTTACAAGAAGTGGACTTACGACACACATTCAACATACGCCAAACCGACCTGCCGAAGCCCTAGTTCGGAAGGCCCCTGAGAAAGTCCCTGCATTTGATATCCTCAGAGAGAAAGAGACATTCCTGGAAGCCAAGAAAGACTTTACTGGACCTAGCCCACCCAGTGCACCTGCGCAGCCTCAGTCCCCGTCCCGCGAAGCTTCGATGGATAAAGTAAGTATATTGTCTACCTTTTTACAAAATTGCCTTAAACTTTTAAGAAATCAAGATGCTATGAATGAGCTGCAGAACATCATTGCTTCCTGCAAGTCTCTGCAGAGCTGTGGTCGGGACAAAACTGTTCATCGAGTCAGCAGGACCGGCAAGGAAATGCGATTGAATGCTCAGATAGGAGCATATGATATGACCGATGTTATTCTGGACTTAGGGTCCGATGTAAATGTGTTAACCAAACAAACCTGGGAACAAATGGGGAAACCTACCCTTGCCTGGTCTCCTATACAGTTGAGGCTAGCTAACCAGCAAAAGATTATACCTTTAGGAAGATTCCTGGATCTCCAAATAGATATTGACGGGGTCAGCACCTTCGCGGACTTCGAAGTAATTGAGATCATTGATGATAGCAACCCTTACCCGGCTCTGCTAGGAATTGAATGGGCAATGGCAAATGCCGCAGTCATCAACCTAAAGAAGAGACAGATGGTCTTCGAGGGGAAAGAATTCAGGGTCATCCTGCCCCTGGATCCTTCACAAGGGGCACGGTACACAGAACCTCTCCGACATGAGGATCAAGCGGATGCGGAACCCATCTCTACTATCACTACGCAGGCAGAAGGATATGAGGATCCTCTGGCCGCAGGATGGGAGTCTGGCAGCTCCTGTATGACGGACTCTGACGACGACTTAGAAAACTGGCCACACCGATTATCTGAGAACCATAGGGGCCGCAATGACTGCCCTACCAAATCTCTCAGATGGATCAACTCACAACTCAGAACTATACCTGTATATGATGGTTCAACAGATCCTGCACCATTTATTGTTCAATTCTCGGATCAGATACCTGACCCACAGAAAATGGAGGCCTTAGACTCCGCATTCAGAGCCACAGCAGTCAGATGGTGGACGAGCCATAAGAAGCAGATCCCTACCTGGGAAGCCTGTCAGAAGCTCCTTCGCCTGAGATTCTCAGACCAGTCGGCAAAGACGCAAAGCAAGTTTGAGGGAAAAACTTGCCCTCAGGATCACTTAAGCACATGCTACGAGACATGGAAGTATGTACCTCAGCATGAGTGGGTACATAGATTCGTGCACACGCTGGGACCACTAGCGAAGAATTGGTACGCGGAGGCCGAACTTCGCCAAGATACTGTAAGTTGGGACTGTCTTGCTCATAGCTTTATCAATACTTTCTCTACTAATGATGTCTGTCCAGCCCTAGATGCAGCTATCAGGATCATCCATACTAAGGTATTTAACGAACCAGCAGTGACAGAAAACCGCCCCGACTGGGCCACCCAAGAAGCCCTCGCAGTCGAATGTTATAACTTCACAGTCGACGAGGAGGAGGACCCGCGCTGTCTCGATATCCCTGAGTCAGAAGGATACTGCGACATGCATGGACCAGTAGTCGAAGTTCCTGAAGTAACGCAGCCCATGAAGACGCGCACAGTTAATATTGGTTCCGATGAACAGCCTAAGCTTGCTACCATTGGCGATTATTGGGATGATGAGATGGTAAGCAAGGTAACTCAACTTCTCCATGAATACCAAGATCTTTTTTCGACAAAGTTCTCTGAAATGAAAGGTATCCTGGGCGATATCGGTGTAATGAAGATCCCGCTGAAGCCTGATGCGAAGCCTATGAAGCAGCGCCCTTATAGATTGAATCCAAAATACAAGGAAAAGGTTAAATTAGAGTTGGATAAGATGCTGGCTGGCGGAATAATCGAACCTGTTGAAGAATCTGAGTGGGTCAGCCCTATGGTCGTTCAGGAGAAGAAAACTAAGGGTGAAATCCGAATCTGTGTCGATCTAAGGAAACTCAATGATGCCTGTCTACACGACCCTTTTCCCACTCCCTTTACAGATGAAGTGCTCGACAATGTCGGAGGCCAAGAAGTATACTCTTTTATAGATGGATTTTCTGGCTACCATCAGATCCGAATTGCTCCAGAAGACCGACATAAGACAACCTTTGCTACCAAAATGGGATCCTTCCAATATACTGTCATGCCCTTCGGGTTGAAAAATGCACCTACCATATTTTCTCGAGTGGTCATCTCCACGTTTAAAGAATACATCCATAAATTCTTAGAACTTTACTTCGATGACTGGACTATTTTTGGGCTCGTAAAAGACCATCTAACTAGTTTGAGACTTATGTTGGACAAATGCAGACAGCACCAAATCTCCTTGAATTTAAAAAAGTGCATTTTCTGTGCACCCTTTGGCATTTTACTTGGTCATGTGGTATGTAAGCAGGGATTGATGATGGACCCTGTGAAGATCGCTATTATTGTGAACCTGCCACCTCCGAAGTCTGTTAAACAACTTCGCACAACGCTGGGTCACACCGGTTATTATAGGAAATTTATCCAAGGATATGCCAAGATTACCGCCCCAATGGAAAGACAACTAAAGAAAGATATTAAGTTCGAATGGACCCCAGAATGCCAAGCAAGCCTCGACATTCTGAAAGAAAAAATGGTCAATGCTCCTATCTTAGTATTCCCTGATTGGAACAAGGAGTTTCATGTGCATGTTGATGCATCCTCTATTGCTTTAGGTACTGTGCTTGCTCAGCCAGGTGAAGGTAATATTGATCACCCTATCTCTTTTGCTAGCAAAAAATTTTCTACAGCCGAGAAAAATTATACTACAACAGAACGCGAAGGTCTTGCTATGGTATATGCATTACAAAAATTTCGACATTATCTGCTAGGATCTCACTTTAAGATGTTTACTGACCATTTTGCGTTGAAGTATTTGGTTAACAAACCTGTGCTAGGTGGAAGAATATGCAGATGGTTAATCCTATTCCAAGAATATGATTTTGAGATCATTGTTAAGCCTGGAAGACTTAACCTAGGACCTGACCACTTGTCAAGGCTCGAGTCCAGCGAAGAACCTACCAATTTGGACGCAGGCCTCCCCGATGCACAGTTATTTGCTATCCACATAGTTGATGACTATTTCCAGGATATTGTTCAGTATTTGTCCACAGGTATACCCCCTCCAGAGATGACCACACAGCAGAAAAAGCAGTTGGTGGTTTGAGCCGCGGACTTCACTTTAATCGCAGGACAGCTGTATAAAATGGGATCAGGCGAGATACTGCGCAGATGTGTTTTGGAACACGAAAAACCTCTAATATTGGCTGAAGCACACTCTGGTGCCGCAGGAGGTCACTATGCAGGCAAAGCTACAGCACAGAAGATTTTGACAGCCGGTTTATGGTGGCCTACATTCCACAAAGATGCAAGAGAATATTGCCATAGCTGCGACATATGCCAGAGGACAGGTAAGCCATATAGGAGGGATGAAATGCCTCTAGTTCCGCAAGTCACATTACAGGCCTTTGACAAATGGGCCATTGACTTTGTTGGTCCTATCAACCCCCCATGCGAAACATTCAGGAGCCAGATACATCATTACAGCAACTGATTATCTTACCCGTTGGGCCGAAGCTCAACCAGTCAAGACCTGTAGCGCTGCTACTACTGCGAAGTTCATCTTCGACAACATATTATCTAGATTTGGGTGCCCCAAAGTTCTAATGAGTGATCAAGGGTCACATTTCTTGAACAGGACTATTGAAGTATTGACTGAAGAATTTCAGGTGTATCATCAAAAGAGTACTGCATATCACCCACAAGCAAACGGGACTGTCGAAGCTTTTAACAAAATCCTTGAGCATGCCTTGACAAAGGTTTGTAACGCTAACATGAATGATTGGGATCTTCGCATTCCCG
>LPNX010063041.1:82200-115721 GCA_001517045.1 Pseudotsuga menziesii | reverse complement strand
AGGCCATACACCCTTTCGACTAGTTTATGGGCAAGAAGCTGTCATGCCCATGGAATACATTGTTCCCAGCCTCCGGATATCTGCTTTCACCGACATGGCTGACCTAGACATAATCACAGAGAGACTGAAACAGATATTAGAACTTGAAGAGGATAGATTTGTCGCAGGTTTCCAACAACAGGTGCAGAAAGCCCGAGAAAAAGCATGGCATGATAGACACATTAAGAAGAAACATTTTCAGCAGGGTGATCTTGTGCTCTTTTATGACAGCAAATTCATGAAGTTCCCAGGAAAGCTTAAGACACATTGGAAAGGCCCGTATGTAGTACAGAAAGTTACTGATGGGGGCGCAGTCCAGCTAGCTAAGTTAAATGGTGAACTCTTTCCCTCTATGATAAATGGGAGCCGCTTAAAAAAGTATATGGACAGGCCAGATACTCAGAATAGGAGGTAACACCAGGTAAATAAGCGAAGATGCTCGTAGCCTTATAAAGTATTGTAGTCTGTTTTGTCTAAAGGATGCAGAGCTTTAGGTTGGTTGTAGGTCGCAGGGTCAGATGGTGTCGAAGTCGAGGGTTATCAAGGTGTGTCGCTGTCCAATATGTGACGGATGGGACATACTGCATTCGGCGGTGCTGGCACGAGCGCTGCTCTCATTACTTGTCATAATGAGATTTTGGGCAAATCCGGCGCTGTGCGGAGAAGATTTTTGGAACTTCATCAGATTTCGCGTCATTACTACACCATGATGACCAATTATGCCTCAGGATTCTATAAGAAGCCATCTCGACCTGTGCCTCTGTCTTAAGCACATCTGTGAGATATTCAGCCCAAACCATGTCAAACGACTGTAACGTTCAGGAGTTAGTACGAGAAGTAAGGGACAGAGGTTTGCAGCAGCTTCTCAGTACTTCGGCAGCACAGCCCTACTTAGCTAAGTACATCGGCAGGCAGGAGTTTGCTCTAAAATTACAAAGGCAGATAGGAGTTTGCTCTAACGTAGAGAAACAAACGGCATGAGGCCTCGCAGAAAGACCCTGGGGAATTCTGCCATGAAATCGTGCAGCGTACTAGAACCATGGCAGCTATATTCCTTTTGCAGTGGGACACGCAATCCCAGGGGACCCCAAAGTTGTGGATGGTCAGACATTCGCAATTGAAGAGAAGGATGGTGTTGCAGGTGGATCGCGTTGGTCTTCATCAGCAAAACTTCTGAAAAGGGCACAAGTAGGCAGCCGGTTGCAGAACGCAGAGCCTCAGTAAGCAGTACAATATGCTTCAACAGCAGAAGTCTGCCATCTGCGAAATTGAAGGTGTCCCGGGACGGGCCACTAGTGAGTCTTAGGGGCCTGTTGGGACGCATACGCCATGATTGGGTAACCCCGCGGTTAAGCAGAAAGTTTGTAAGCAGAACTATGGGTCAAAACAGTCTTAGGGGTGTCAGGGGAAGTTAAAACTACTTTTGTTTGTAATAAACCCTTGGTTGAAATCCAGGGTTTAGGGTTCTGGGTGCCCATGGTTTTGTAAAATCGCGCAGTATAAATAAGCGCTTGTGCAAAGAAGATAGGTTAGGTTTTTTTGATGTAAAGAAAGGTTAAGATGAAGCTAAGGCTGATATTGTAAGGAAATGTTAAGTCCCAGCTGTGTGCGTGGACGACCTCTGCAGCTGTGTGCGCAGAGGGATTTTGTAAGGAGGATTGAGGAAAGACCTGCAGCTGAGTGCGCAGGGGCCTGCTGCTGTGTGCGCGGCTTTTAAGGATTGAAGGGATCTGTAGCTAAGTGTGCAGATCAAACTGTGGATTTTGTAGCAAGTTGAATAGACCGCAGTTTGTGGACGTAACCCCTACACTGGGGGTGAACCACGTTATATCCGGTGTTGTGGTTTCTTGTGCTGTTGTGTTTTTGTTATCTTTTATGCATTAATAACTGTATACATCTGATAAGTTAAGATCGCTGTTAATATTTAGCTTCGCTGTGAATTCCCTGTAGTGGGTTGAGCAAGTAACGACTATTTATTTATCTGTGAAGTTGTATGTGAATGAATGGTAAAGCTTTTATAGTATTGATTAATAATATTGTTAAAGGCTAAGGTACAGTAATCCCCCTCTCGGCTTGCAGAAACCTGATTCTGCGGCACCCCATAGCTGTTTCGGGTGAGACTGCAACCTGTGCGCAGGTTGTTGCCAAAAGGGCCAACACTGTGGGTCTTTTTGTTGGTGCGACACTAAAGGTTTAAACCCGGGTCTGCCCTATTGCCAACAACTCTCTGGATGATGTGTCATTGCATTAAATGGTGGCAATGTTCCCTGAAAAAATCTCTAGAAGGAATTTTCCAAAAAAGTAAACATCATGTGCACATGTATTGGGTGATGAACCTAACTTTCCTTGGTCCTATGAACTGCATTTGTGCAACTCAACAATATTATATTATTATTAAAACCCCAAACCTTGTACCTATGACAATGAAATGTGTGTACAATGTTTTTACAAGGCCATATTATAGAAATAACAGAGAGATTAAATATCATGGATTCTTCATAAATATAAAGTGAAATACGTTAATGATTGGAGATGGATGAAATATCATTATAGAGTTTAGGGATTAAGGTACATAAGATGTTGAGCCATAACTGCATTGTTTGAATAGATTTGAAAAAAATCAAAAGAGCATATGAAAATTCTATATATTATGCCAAAAGGCCATGGGATACGTATTGGGAAATGGCCAAGAGTTGTGCAAACATAACAGGTTGAGAGTATCTATCTTAAATGCCTACAAAACTTAAGTTTCTAAGACATACTTCGAATTTACCATTGAGTAAAATGTTTCTTTCCTTAATTTCCTTGATAAACATCAAGAAAATGCACTCAGTTTATGTCACATTTCAATAAAACATTATTGTTAATAAGAATTGTTAAAAATTATTTAAATGTTTTAGCTTCAACATATTCCCTGCACTCTGTCAATATGGCTTGACATTGTTTTTCATGAGGTATCAAGGAAAGAACTCAAGATCATTCACTACACTCTAGGATATTTCATTCAAGCCCGAAAAAAAGAACAGATACATAGAAAATAAAAACCTTTGTAAAGAGAGTATATTTCAACCCCCAAATCCAAGGAATTTAAGAAAACAATGACTCCCTTAGCGAGTCAGGCCAAAAAACCTTTCACCTTGGCTAGAATGGGATCTCCAATATTTGTTTCTTGGTCGGTATATAGAGTGTTTCCTCATTTGTGGCTAGGAGCAATGGTAAAATTATACCCTAAGGGATTTGAACCCGAACTAGCTAAGGCAATAAAAACCTAATGACATTAGAAATGAACCAAAACCTAGAAATTCCTATAATATGCACTCATTGGAATTATTATCATTTTATAGTGTCATACGTCGAGGGAATTAGAAAGGCTACTAGCACTCTGATCAGTTTAAAATCGAAATTTCTTTGAATTTGTGTATAATTTTTTTGAGGGTGTAATTCAAGATGATTTTAGTTTCATGGGAACTCAATGGTTCAATTTCCAAGGATACACCATGGCAGATGTAGTTGAACTCGATAATTTTTCCATGCCTCCTAAGTCCACATCCAAACAAAGGTGTTGTGAAAGTTTCCCATAAATTTTGTATCAAGGTCATTCATGAAGTGTTGATATCCTCATTCATGAGTTTTCAATTGAAATTACCATGAATAATGATGTTATTTCATGCTTAAGTGTTGAGCTATGAATAGATATGTTATTTCATTATTTTGAGTGTTGAACCATGTTAAGTTATGGGGAGAGTCGTCACATAATATGTTATTAGGACTTAGGTTACAAAGGCTTGGGAGCCTTATAGATATATATGGATGGATAGTGAATTTTTCCATTTTAGCTTTATAAATGAAAATCATGTTGCATAAGTAGTCATGTGTTGTCCCTCTATTTTCTAGAATACCCTAGATGTATTATAGGAATGATATGATAATGTTTCCATTGTTGAATCTTCTCAGCTTCATTATTTCATCTAGGTTAAATTGTCAATCCTCTTAATGCAACACTAGGATTTTATTGAGTGCATTTTTACTCCCCGTGGACAATTCATTTGTTGTGAGCCTCAACGTTTTTCTGAATTCTGGAGCCTCTTGATGCAACACTAGGATTTTATTGAGGAAATTAAACCCTTCCCCTCAAAATGTGTATGCATTAGGGTTAAAATGTCTCAATCCCTCCATGAACAAGTTTACATTAAGGTCAAGGCTAAGTTCATTTGTCACCATGTCAGGTACAACAACTCCCTAAATACATATGTTTGTTGATAAATATCAAACCATAGGATTAGATATTTTCCTATGATTTCCAAGGTTGATTCCTTGAATTAATACACCCTTATGTTGTTAACTAAAATCCTCAAACTAAAAGTATGGCTTTTGTTGAAGGTAGAAAGTGAATTCAACTAGTAAAAATACACAATAAAACCCATGGCACCTGAAACATTAAGAAGGAGATGGTGCACCCCTCCCAATCCACCTCCTCTCAAAGGAGGGATAAGAGGCTGCACTCCCAACCACTTGTTATAAATCCATATAATATGGTTTTGGACCATGAAGGAGTCCCAAAAACTCCCAATATTCGTGATCCAAATTTTAGGGGGAATATGGTCTAAATTTAGATGTATAAGTAATAAAAGCATTAAATGGAGAGGTTAGCCTCTTACACTCATCATAAAAACATTATTTGGAGAGGCTAATATCCCCCAACCATGGTATTTGGTAGCCCATGGTTTTGTTTCATGGTATGGATTCAAGGCACATTGTCCATGGTATTTGGTAGCTCATGGTTTTGTTCCATGGTATGCCTTCAAGGCACATTGTAATGATATTAGATAAAGTATTTATTCATTCTAAATAAAGCAAACTATTATTTATGGATCCTACCTTTCTCTTATTCTATTGAGTTATTATTGGGTTATTCATCCTGAGTGAATTTCTTAGTATAGTTTGAGAGGTGAGGCTCAAAGAACCCTCTTTGAGCCTCACCCCTCCATGTGGCATATTTACTCTATGTTTATCTATGTTACTCTATGGATCAAATGTTAAAAATTTTGCATTTTTAATTTCCTCCTCTCTTAGCATTCAAGCATTCAAGCATTATATTAGGTTTTGAGCAATTCCTTTACGGAATTTATGTATGGTGTGATTTAGGCTTGTTGCTATTGTTTTATTGATGGTATTGTGGGTTTCTTAACAGGGAAATTGTGGATTCATATAATACTGAAATTAAAAGCCTTAATGGGAAGTTGTTGATTTTAATTATGAAGACATTTCAACTGAAGCATGCTTTATTTGAGAATTTGGGAGATGCATACCAAATAATGACAATGAATTACTATCCTCGGTGCCCATACCATATCGTGTTTTTGGACTGATCCTGCATGCAAAGATGGTTGTCATTGCACTCTTATTGAAATATGATAAAGTGATGTGATTAAGTGTCTGCAAGGGTCACCAATTGATAGATGTGCAACCAATTCTATATTCTTTGGTTATTAATGTTGGTAACTTGATAGAGGTAAGATTCTTATGATCCTTACATATTAATCTCCCTCTTATCCTAACTTCATACAAGAAATGTCTTAATCTTTACTATTGGGTTGGTTTTCCAGCTAATGACTAGTGGAAGATACAAGAGCGTATATAAAAAAACCGTTGTAGGATAGCCTATTGATTGGAGTTTTTTATTCTCCTAAATTCAAATTAGAGATCGGTCTAGCTGTCGAACTCATAGATGAAACTCATCCATGAATGCTAGAGTGGTTGTAAGTATTATTTTATCTTCATAGAATAATAGTACACTTGCTCCCAAATTTGTGTGCAAATTATACCTAACTCAAGGTTAGTTAGAATGGTTAAGTATAGTTTTATATTTATAAGATATAGTCACTTACTCCCAAATTGGTGTATAAACTATAGGTAACTAAGTCTTTAAGTTAGTTGAAGTGGTTAAGCATAATTCTAAGGGATCTAATGAAGTAAAGAGATCTAAGCAAGTTTTCTTAAGAAAAATAAAGAGAATAATTATATGGGAGTATCTTTTGATAAAAGTAAATGATATTGTTATTTTAGTAGGGTTTTATAATTTTGATAGAATTTTCAAATATTAAAATTTTCAATTTGAAAATAATTATAAACACATATAAATCTAAAGTAATGATAGCTAAATATAAACAAACCTTATATTTTAATTTTATTTAAGATAGTGACACTTTAGAAGTTTATTTTTATAAGTATTTGAAATTGATTTTCAAGATATGGTCCTACTAGATCTAGGATCCAACTAAGTATACTTAAGTTTTAGGTTGAAGTGTATTTTTTTCAATCTTCATCATCTCCTATCGGTTTTCACCAACCACACATTATTCTAGTTATTAAGAGGATTTATGAGAACATAGGGACTGTCTCTTTTACCTATTCTTATGGTGGGCATTATCAGCATTGCTTACTTGAGGTAAGCATAATTTTTTCATGTATTCGCTTATTTTTCCAATAAGTCTTTTCATAGGCAGAGAAAAATATAACAAGAATTTCAGATTCATGGCGAACCTCGATGACAATGCCACCTTTCCACTAGTGAATTTCCCCACTTTGATGAGCATCTTAACTCTTAATATTACCGTCACTATAGGCCACCTTTTAGTACGAAATTTCTCCACTTTTACAAGGAAACTGAAATGATATGAATTTGGTATGAACTACTACTAGTGATGTTGGACCGAGTATGGGTGTATTAGCTAGCCATCCAATGAAATGTATTTTCCTCCCTTCTTTGTTTGATGCTAAGGTTAGCATGCCCTGGAGCATATGGCCTCCTTGTCTTTACATATCAGAGAAATTGTAGATACCATAACAGAAAAAATGGGGTTGGTACGGTATCCATGCGATGGATGGTCGGGTTAGTTCAATGGATGGCTAGGGAAATTGAGTCAAACACTCTTCTATATATTACAAAGTAGAAAAATAATTTCAAAGAACAGTGCCTTACCTCTTGGATAGGATCGATGGATAGGGACATGCACATGTCTATAGTCGAGAAGGAGGGTCTTTTAGTCACTACTATTGGGGTTTTAAATGGGGCTATTAACAACTACATTCAAAGAAAAGGTACAAGAAAAAGTGTCCCAATTATCTGCATTTGTATTTTTTCAATGAAAAAATTCACAGTGTCAAGTTTTGATTATCCTCCATTTGTATTTTTCACGACAATAGTAAACAAGGTATCTTTAAACCACTTGACTAGGTCCTATGTTATTAGATAGAATACCAACCATACAAATTCCACACTGAATAAGTCGATCATGGAAATAAGAAATAAATGTTTTCATGCAATCCACTTCAAAAGTACATAGTGAATTTGATTAATGAAATGCAATAGTGATTGAAGGCACTACAATAAAACCCTGTGATTAGCGTCTCTTTTAGCTTCCTTTTTAGCATCCATTATCACTTTTAGTGTATTTTTCATCATTTTTTGGAAAAAGTGGGCGCTTTTACATGGGATGGTGCTTTTAATGGCCTTATTTGTGTCCCTTTTTAAAATATGGCTCTATTTTGGACACTAATTAGCATCCCAATTAACGTCCCCATTAGCATCCCATTTAGCGTCCCAATTAGCATCCCAATTAGCCTCCCAATTAGTGTCCATTTTTAAAAGTTGGCGCTATTTTGGACACTAATTCCCATCCCAATTAATGTCCCAGATATCGTCCAGTTAGCATCCCAATTATCATCCCAATTAGCGTACAAAAAAGCATCCCATATAACTCCTAGAATAACCTCCAAAAAAACGTCCTGAATAGCGTAGCACCATATATTAATCCAGGGTTAGCGACAGGAATTGTGCCATCAATTTCGGCAAGAAAAACATCCAAGGACCAACATAGCACCAATTATAAATCTAGGAATTATGCCTAGAAAACATCCAACATAGCACCAGGTATAGCGCTTAGAATAATGCTAGAAATTTCGAAAGGAACCACGCTAGGAATTACACTAGGTTTAGAGCTAGGAATTGTGTTCGGAAAATGTTCGACATAATGTTAGATATATCAATGTCAATGTCAATGATCATGATTAATGTGATAGCACTTTTGGATCTTGATTTATCATAGTGGCACCTAAATGATCGTAATCATGGCACTTTTGGATCTTGATTAATCCTAACGAGGGGTAAATTACCTTAATGTCACCTAAATTGCTCTAATGTAATTTGAGTGTCCCCAACAACATTTAATAGACCCTAATTGCATCTGATTGGCCCTAAAAACATGAAGACACTACAACAAAATACCCTTTTGGGGGTGGTTTTGCTAACCCCCCCCCCAAAAAAAAACAATTAGGTCTTTGGGGGCGGTTCGTAAAACCCCCTCTCAAGAGTCCAGAGAATTGGACTTTAAAAGTCCAATATTAGGGAGTTTGGGGGGGGGGGGGGTGAGGGGGTTAAAAAGACCCCCTAAGGGTGTTTTTGAAGGCATTTTTTAGAACCCCCCCACCAAAAAAGTCATGAGAATTAGACTTTTAGGGGTGGTTGTTTTAAATAAAAGTTCAATTTTCATGACTTTTGGAGGGGGTTTTTTAAAGACTACCCCTAAGAAAATTTTTAAGGTAGTTTTTAAAAATTTATCCCTCTAAAAGTATTGAGAATTGAACTTTTGGCGATGGTTTGTAAAAACCCGTCTCCAATTGTTAAATCATCATGATGTTTAAGGGGGGGGGGGGGGGTTTAGAAAGACTACTCCTAAATATAGGTTTGAAGGAGGATTTTTTAAACCCCCCATAAAAAATAGAGAATTTTACTTTTGGAGGTTTAGAACCAAGTGTTGTGAAGAGTACTTGATAGCTTTGAATGCAAGGTATGGAATGTATCGGTGTATTGGGTACCCCTTGGTGGTTCCCCTCACAAAACGTTGTCCATCTTGCATAATGGTCCTTGTAGTTTTTCCAATATGGAAGAATTCCTCCTTGAGCACATAAAAAAAGTCATTCAAGTAGGTACATCTTTGAAATGTTGCACATAGTAAATGTCTCACCTGTCTTTGACACGAGGAAGGGACTTAAGGAGTGAAGGTGATATTCTCACCACTAGAAAAATATTTAACAAAGCAATAATCGCCTAACAAACTTAACCATTTCTCTAAAGCATAAGCATCTAAGTTTTCCTTCAAATAAAGGAATGTAAAAGTTAACTTGTACCTTAAAGGGCATAACACATTTGAAGTGGTTTCTTAATGAAGGTGCCCTTGTTGCGATATTGACTTGTCGTAGGATTTGCATAAAATTATCCATAATCTCATTCTTTTGTTTACCAAGGGCTTCCGTAAACAACACATTGATTGGATCTCCTAATTTGTTTTATTTCTTTTCATTTGTCATGGGAGGCCACTTGGGCCCAAGCGAAGTCTTCACTATGTTTGGTTAGTTTGAGGCCCAACTCCATGTACCTTGACCTTGTTGGATACATGCACATAAAAAAAACAAAGACCAGATTTCTCTAGTTACAATAATCTAGATGATGTTGTGAATGAAATGAAGAAAACAATAATAAATGAATAACACAAACATATTGCAAAGAGGGTAGTGCTATAGGGAAATCCAAACTTGAGTTAACAAAAAGGAATTGCAAAGATCATAGTGCAATAGGGGAATCCAAACTCAATTAATGAATGAAATAGTGAAAACAATACAATATTCGAAGTAATACAAATTGGCTACAACGGTGGTAGCTTATCTACGAGAAGAGATATGTTGCTTATGCTCATTCACAAAATTGCCTTAATAAGGGTTTGAAACTAAATTTTGACATAAAATTTAAAACCCTAAGAGCCATAACCCTTTGCCTAGGAGATGAAGTGGCAAAAGGATTGCGGATTCAAGGAGCCTAATGGAAATACAATAACTTGAGGCTCCAAGTTTCACATTTCAACTCCATTTGGGATTTTCTTGGGCCGTTCCAAAGCTTATTTTGAGCTCTATGTGTTTGGCTAGCTTGATAATCATAAAAAATGCACGAGACATGCTAGAAAAGTGCCTTAAGAGTTTAGGTCTTGCAAAATTGTTGTAAAACTCACAAAGTGTAGGACTATTATGAGTTGGTGGAAAATTTGGGTGGCCACTTGAATCAACCACTTATATTTTTTTTGTTTTGTGAGTCTCCATTTCCTATAATTTTTTTTGGGTGACACTTTTTAAAACCAATTTACTAAATTACATTGACATATTTATGTAGAATATTTTGTTTAATTCATTTTCAAAATGTTTTGTTTCGCAAATAAGACTATAAACCTAATTTATATTCAATGTTTCAAAAGTAAAATCAAAATCAAATTATATATTAATATAATTGGGTAATTTATAAACCCAATTTACATGACATTTTGTTTTCATTACATTGATAATAAAGTTTTAGAGTGATTCTAAATAGGCACAAATTAAGATGCCCCAATTTTGTCATGTTTTGCATCATAAGCATTTGAAAAAAGGATGCCACGTGACGATAATTTTGATGCAAGGGCCATGTATTGAAGTAGTGCACCCATTGGCACAATTTTTTGTATTTTTAAAGGTTAGTGTGTTTTTTAACATCACCGTTGTTGTGAATAATCCCACAAACATTGCAATGGTGAGATGGAGACAGTTTATAGGGTGTCTCCCACTCCAAAATATTTGTCGATTCAGAGGTTGTATTTTGGTGCTAACATCATCCACGGTTTTGGTGTCATGCTTTGTGGGCCAATTTTGGCTTGGGGTTGTTATCTTTTTTCTACCTCAAGAAAAACCTTGGCAAATTCCTAATTCTTAGCTAGAATATCTTGATGGGGAGTGGAAACAATGCTCACTAATTGATTGACCCAAAATTAGAAGCTTGTGGTTGTTGGCTCTGTGATGCTATAATCTATATTGCTGAATTGATATATCCCTATGTTCACATACAAGTCACCAATTAATGTGATAGTGTCCACTCAATATATTGTTAATATCATTCATGATCTTAATGCCATATTTAATAGGTCAATTTTAGCTTATGGTTGTTATCTATTTGATGTTTTTTCGTAAGCTATAATATATTTATACTAATAAGAAGGAAATCTAAAAAGAATTAGGTTTATGTTGTACCACACGGGAAACCAAACCAACTATAAAATAATAAATTTTCATTTGTGACCCACATTCTCTTACTAGTCTTGAATGTAGTTTTCCCTATGCCAAGAGAATAAAAACAATACTCGAAAATAACTTGGAAAAAACTATGATAATTGTAAATAAAAAATGAGACCTTAACAGAGACTGATCTAAGAAGTTGGATTATCATTAGAAATGGAAATCATGGGAACCTCGTGGCCTTAGGCAGTTTTAGCTTCTTGCTACAAAGTCCAGACCAATGGCATATTTGACCAAAATCTTGAGCTTAGCATCCAAATTTCTAATCTATTTTTGTATTTCATCTATTTGCAATAATAACTCATTTCGTTCCTCTTTATTGTACAATAAGATTTTTCCCAAGAGCGAATTATAGGGCCACTGTCTTTAAGTATTTAGTGTCCCTACAGTGAGAGGTACCCACATCCGAGACCCAGGGTCCCATCTCTATCTCAATCTCCTTCACCTTGATATAATCCTACTTAGTCTTAACCTAGTCTTCAACTTGAGAAAAATATTTTTGAACCTTGGTTGGAATTTATTGAAGGTAGGTGGCCCCTACTTCCATTACTTCCAACTTGACTATAGGATGTGAATTACAGCCCCGACCTCTCCACATGTGTTTCCCTTGACCTCGCCTTGCCATGGAAGTTGAAGCTCAAGACAAGCTACCTTCCTAGGGACGAAGAACCCAATTAATGGGGAGATAATTGACGAAGATCTTTTGCAATTTTTAAGGAAAAGAATCCAACATAAATATAGAGACGAAATTAATAGCGAACTAATCAAATTGAATTACAATGCCAATAGAGCATTCCCTTGGTGGATAAAATCACCGTATAGGATACTTCCACCCCACTCAAAGAGGAAAACCCAATGAAGGAAAAGAGGGAGAGGAGACATTACGAGTCGAGGAAATTGTGCTATGAACCCTCGATAGTCTGCATCTTAGGTTGGTGAAAGCCCAAATGCTCCTCACTCAAAATGATGAGTCCACTCAGTTAGTTGTCATCACATCTTGCTATTCCAATTGTAATTAACATGCATGAATGACAATAGCATCAACCAACTTGTCATTATTCAAATCGCCGTCATGGAGAGAACTTGCATAGAAAATACCTAGAGTTTGCAGGCGCATGCCTTTGTAATCTTGCATGAGAGGTACAGAGGTCTTACGGTAGACTACTAAACTTGTACCTTTGCATGCCACCCTCTTGCCTACTTCCTCCACTATGTTATAAGGTTCTATGCTTAGTAAATACCTCATGACAACACTTGTTTGCTTTGGTCATCAAGTGGCCTCATCTCTCTTCCATATTACCCCATCTCAAAAGGCATCTACTTAATGTTAGTGTACCCATATCTTAGAATTTCATTACACATTATTATCTTATTTTCATAATTTTAATAAAGAAATATGTTATCAAAATGAAAATAATGTGAGGTTTTTACTTTTATTTTATTTTTAACAAATATTATTTCATAAAAATCATAAAAATCTTAACATTTCAAATTTTCATAATGATTTTACAATATATCATATGTGTTTTAATATATAAATTTAATTCTAACTAGTTATGAAGTTTTTTAAATTTATAATAGATCAATGTATGTGTATTTGTGTTAATTATTGGAAGTTTAGGTCTCCTTTTTACTTTTATTAGTGTACTCATATCTTAGAATTTCATTACATATCATTATCTTATTTTCATAATTTTAATAAAGAAATATATCATCAAAAAGAAAATAATATAAGGTTTTTATTTTTATTTTATTTTAACAAATATTATTTCATCAAAATCATAAAAATATTAACATTTCAAATTTTCAAAACCATTTTACAATATATGATGTGTTTTTTTAATATATAAATTTAATTCTAACTAGTTATGAAGTTTTTTTAATTACTCATAGATCCATGTATGTGTATTTGTGTTATTTATTTTCATAATAATATTAGTTTCGATGAGTTTGCAATATCACTTATTAATAGGTTTCAAAAACATTATTCCACTATATAGCAATCTTGGATCATAGTGGAATTATCCTTTCCATACAAAAATAATTGCCCTATATAAAAAAAATTGCCTTTATTTTGAAATCTCCTATAACTTATTTAACGGAATTATCTTTTCTATAAAAAAAATTGCCCTATATAAAAATATTGCCTTTATTTTGAAATCTCCTATAACTTTTTTCGCATCTCAATATTCGCGAGGACCGCGGGAATTTATTAAAATCAGAGCCTTTATTGTATTCAAATTCGTTTGAATTTGGTTATCTTCATTGGATCAATGTTATTACTTTCGTTCAGAAAGACACCGAATGCATTATGTTCTGTATTTGAAAATGGGGGTTCAATCACCGCACAAAAAACAATGTTAATGTTAACACAAGAACTAGTGAATGCCTCCTTTCCCTGTAGCGGTTCTGTCCCTTATCCCGGCACGAAAATGCATCAAAGAGAATAGAAGTTAAAATAGGCAACAGAGAGCTGGAGCAACTAGACGTAATCGAACGAAATGTAGACCTACAAAAGAATTGTGTATTGAATTCTTTGAAATGCACCGAATCCACAGATGGAGACATTACTAACTACCAATGTCATTTTTATTCTACCCCTTTAATCGTCATTCTTTTGCATTTCTATTAGCACCCTTTTTACAGATTTGGGGTTTTGAGACCGTTGTCCTAAGGTTTGGGGTAAAAAAAAACCCATAGTCGCTAATGGTAGTGACATGACCGATAACTAATGGTGTACATAATAAGGTAAGTGACAGGACCAGCAGCTGACGCGAATTGATTTGCACTGATGGAAGGGAAGAAGGGATTGTGTATACCATTCTTACAAATAGTGAATGGATGTCTTCTCCTGCTCTCTTTCTGTTTCTGTTTGACTTTCAGTTTCCTTTTTTTTTACTTTCTCCCACTATCCCGCCTTCAGTCACATGTGATGCATTTGCCTTTGTGCCAAAAACACTCCACCAATTGCTTCTGCTTCAGCAGATGCAACACAATCATCTATCAGGAGACAGAAAAAAATGAGTCCAGGGACACAGAGATAGAGGTAGAATAGAGAGACAGAGACAATAGGATACTGACCGAGTTTCTGAATAATAAGACACCAAAAATAACTTGTCCCTTGAAAGAAGGAATAGGAATATATGTTCAGATATCCTCCTCCATGTGTCCCTAGGGTTTGAGGACTAAATAGGGCTCACAGTTAGGTATATTAAATTTTAATTGATTAACAAATGCATTTGAGAGATTTATCCATGGAAACTGTGTATGTACGGAATGAATGTTTGGCTTTCATGGCTACATTGGTTGTAACTTCTGGGCATTGAGATAAATATAAAAGTGGTAGCAGAAAAGGCAGGGTAAGCAGGGAGGTGGGTCACATGAATCAAAAAGAAAAATTACTTGCATAGATGCTTGGAATATTCACTGAAAATGTGGAGATCGGCTCAATTTAAAATCGTGAGTGGGTTTTAGGGACCAGAGTTGTCCTTATCCTGGCAAGCTCCTCAATCATAATGGGACCTTGACAGAATATTGGGACAGGGGGCTTAGAGTTTTGGGGATTTCACGTTAGTTGATGGGGCCTAGAAATCTAATGTGGACCCCTAAATGTAGCCAAATTTAGTAAAGCAATATGTTTTTGCTAAATTAAAGGTTTGAAGAGCAAGAGCGTCATAGGTTTGGTCAAATATGGGCAAAATAGACGGCGATAGATTGTGTGTTCGAGTACGCAGAATACATGGTCAGCAAGAATTCACTTTCGGATGAAAATGAGGGAATCAGGAAGGAAGAAGTCTAGTGTAGACAAAAGACATAGAATATGGCTGTCTCAGATGAATGGATATGGTGGGAGGATGGGAGAAAATTAGATGTATTATTATTATTATTATTATGTCATAGAAATGCAATGCAATAGGTTTTTTATTTTTATGTTTTCTAGAACCGACAAAATGGAATTTAGAACGTTATACCACCACCGAAAGCAACCCCCTTCGAGAAGGCTGTTAGAGCCAAGAACGTTTAATTAGTGGATGGTATTGTGATTTAGAGTCGGACTAGTGACAAGGGACGTATACATGCGGTTCAACTCGGACTAAGAAACTAGGGACTATAGAAGGCCTATGGATTATACCCATTATTATTAGTATGTATGTACCTGAGGATTCTCATGTTTGAATAGTGAGAGCATGTGAATGTACGTGTGGCATTGTGCAGAGAGTCAAGCCAACAGTACTGCTGCTACGACACGAATGAATGACACTATGAAAAGAGAAGGGAAAAAGGGTGGAGGAGGATTGTTAGTAAAGATGATAGGAGAAAGTGAAAAAACTCTCCCAGGTTCAGGTTCAGGTTAGGTAGCATGTGAATTTAGAAGTAGAAGGAAGAAGAAGAAATATGAAGAAGAAGAAGTAGAAGAATGTCAGTGTCTGATGTGGGGCAAGGAAGGAGGCTCTGTTTCTTTCCTGTAGACCTGTAGACTATATCTATTCTATATATAAATAAATATCCACACATGATATCTCCATGTATGGAAGATAAAATATTAGTATAATACCATAATAGAACCTTATTGATATTGAGTTTTAAAGGGGGGTTTTTGTTTTATGGCGTTGAATAGAATTGGACGATAGCTAGGTTTTTACATGGATGGATCCCTTGCCTTGCCTTGCCTGCCCTGCCCTGCCCTTGCTCATGGGGAGTTTTTTTACTTTTTTTCTTTTTATAAGTTTTCAGAAGAAAAAAAATAGTTAGTAAAATCTTTTAAATTTATTAGGTTCATATTCTTGAGGACAAATGATCACATTTCTATACATGTTGCCATAACAACAGACAATATGATCTCTATATCAAAGACGGTGAAGGACAAACGATCATGCGACTCACATGTTGCTTTTTCCTTGAAGATTTCAATTTTTTCCCTATATTGCTTGTCAACAATTGCAATTAGCTTCAACTATATCTAATTTCCACAGATATTTTATGACTTCTTTTGTAGCTAAATGAGTCATATAAATATGTATGCGTACAGATCCAACAATAACTAGCATCTGATGATGCACCACTTTATCTATTCAAGAACACTATTAGAAATTACTCGAAAGGAGGCCATATTCTAAGACCTTCTAAATCAACATGCATTGACCTCTTAATGATAATTGTGCAATTCAGAACCTGTTGCTAATCATTGAATAAAAAAATCAGGTAAAATAACAACATTTTTTTGTTTAACTTTTGAAAATATTTTGACATATATCACTTCTAACAAGTATTCGAAACAAACACACACTAATATTATGAGTTTTCCAAGTTTAAGATTCCTATCACTTTCATAGATGTAAGGCATGCTCGTAGAAAATAATCCCTTTTCACCACCTTTTCGTCACAGTTGCTCCAAATGCAACCAATCAATGGATGATAATTGTCTACTTTATGGATATTACAAAATGTGAAACAAGAATCAATTACCAACATAATATTGAATGCAATTTGGAAATAGAGGATGGCTTCATAAAATGAATTTTAAGTAACCCACAGCTAAAAGACCGTTTCCCAAATATATCAACTTTTTTATATGAATCCTATACAAAGAACGTTTCTCCAATAGCCTTCAACCTACGCAGATGTTGCTAACAAGGGATTTTTACATTGGTAATGGACAACCAAATAATTAACATTACAATATTTTGAGCAAGCACACATAAATTGCATGTTGTTTTCAATTTCTTTTCAATTATTTTCTTTTTTCTAAGATCCATGTTCTTAGAAGTTGCTTGAGTTTCTACTATATGGATTTCTGCTAAATTGCATTTCCTAGCGAAGAAATCAGCCACTTTAACATCATTCAACTAAAACTTGTTTTTTCTTTGTTAAATCTATTAGGTTCATAGTGAACAAATTCCCATGGGTTAAATATATTAGGTTCATATTCTTGAGTGCAATATAGATTGTCATTGGTTACCTTCATTTTATAATATGGCCTATTGTATTTTGGCTGCCTATGAACCAAAACATGGTTGACGGAGGGGACATTCATAAGCTAATTGTGCCATTGAAAATATAGACACACTTCATTACATATCTTCCATACATGGACACCAGTATATGCATTTGGTGACAAAAAGAGAGAGCTCAATCATTGCAAAAGATTCACTTTGTATGATTCCTTATTTTCTATGTAAAATTTTGGTTGAAACTAGTTCTTAGGCAAACTTCCCTTGCATATTCTAATATGATGGAGTAAAAACTTGTCTTTACCTTTCATGAAAGCATATTAATAAGATTTTGGTTTCCATTTGTTTTCTTTGTAGTGAAAGAAACCAAACATGAACAATGGTTGAGCAATGCAGAGTCACTCTCATCTGCCAAGTGTAGAACTAAGGATCTCAAGAAGATGATACAAGTACTAAGCGAACGGAGGCATGAACGTGAAGATATAAATTCTGAACAGTTTAGTGGTATGTGTTCTAACTTTTGCAATATCTTTGTAAATGACCCTAACCAGCAAATAAAAATTTCTATATCCATTGTTGATCTACAATGTAAATCCATTAAAAGTTTATTCATGTTTTAATCTCCTCTATTATCCCCCCTTCTTACGATGATATTTTTTTCAACGGAATCACGAGAAGTGGGGGAACTAACTATTTTTTGAAGCTATGCATATATGTGTAGCACATATGCATATTTTGTGTTTTCAAGTTATTGGTATCAAATGTTACTTTTATACATATATCTTGCTATTGTTAATCTTTCAACATTCATTATTGACCACAATTTTTCTAATTAATGGTTTTCAATTTACAATTTGTTTCTTTGTCATATTTTTCCCTAGTATAAAGGAAATTATATTGATATTGTTCCAACTTACAAGGGAATTTATGCTACTCATGTTTCAAAACAGAAAACTAGTAAGCGCTGGTTAACATAGTAGCCATAGGTGAAGCCTATATGTTTTGTCAAAAGCATCCGTGAACTTTTGGCAGAAGAATCTCTTCTGTTTTAGTCAAAAATTAGTCTCATAAACTAAGATATGGTGAGATCTTGGTTACCTATACATACTTATAATGCTTTGTGGTTGTGCAACTATATTTTGTTTCTTAATAGGATTTCATTTGATTACATTGAGCTGCATTAAGCCTAAAAAACCAATCAGCATGTCTGAAGGCAGTTTTATTTGTTCAACACTTTGCATGTGATTTACAAAAAATTGCCACAAACATGCTCTTGATGTGCAATGGCCCAGTGACAGAGGTGAATATAGTGAAACCATAAGCTTGTATTTTTAACAACCTGTAGCGAAAAAAGTTTGAAGACAAAATATTAGTCTCAATAATACAAATCATTTGTTTTGTGTTTAACAACTTGAAATCAGAAAATCCTTTATGGACAAGAATTGTTGCCTCTCCCTTGTGATCCTACTGACACATTTGCCTGACATCAAACTTGAGGGAAAGGAGACCCTTTGAGTAGTTTTGTGCCTAAAGTGGCTCTGAATAATGTGAGAGTTGTCCTAATGTTACTGGATTTAATGGAATTAAAGACTTACCACCGTCCATACATAACATGCTTCACTTGGAAATAATTAACCAAAAGAAAATAAGATCAATAACTGTCTTCTATTATGTTCTGGCTGAAGGCATCTTGATGTTAATTGACTGCACTAAGCCAACGGTGGAGAAACCTCTTGAGATCAATTATTTGTCAATAAGACATCTATTAGTGCAGAGCAAAAATAGTTGTCCACAACTCTTGCTTTAGCAGCATGCCTCACTGAACTTTTGTATTCAAAACTATACTCACCCATTAGGCGAGGAAAGGTGAAAGGAGAATCCCTGAAATAATTTCACCCAGGCTAGTTCTAGTGGAGGGGAAGAGTTGTCTTTACTGCAGGTATTTGTGAGTGTCCTTCTATAAAACTAGGGTTTAAGAAACTAGATTCAAACTAAAACCAATTGAACCATTAGAATAAAACTTGCAGGCCTATGATTTTCTCTGTTAAAGAGATGATTTTCTTTGTCATGATGCCACGCAATTCCCACTGCTAAACACTCTGGAAACACCTAGTGCCCACCCCTTAACACTCTGGAATACATTATGTATCATGTATAATATTTCCCATTTTAAATTGAACATAGGAAGCTTCTTGAACCACCAAGGAGATGGTAGCTATCCCAACAAAAAATCCCCTACGTATGGCCATTATTATAGTCTATAAGTAGCTACTCTCTGTGAATTACTAGTACCTTGGTGAGTATACAATTAGCTTAGAGTGCAATGCCATGTCTTCAACAAAATAAATGGTATATAATTAATTATTAATTCAATTTCAGCTGCATAAGTCCATTTATAGACAATTGACACTAGAGGCAATCAAAGGGAAACGAGGACTTTGAGCAACTAAAGACATAATTTAAATTTCAATACATATATAATCCTTTCAACTTGGTGATTCCACTTACAATAATGCTACAGAAAATGGTAGCAGATATGAATATTTGAACGAACCGAGAAACGTTATCCTTTTAACTTGGTGCTTCACATTTTTTAAGGATCACAAGAATGAGCTACATCATAGGATAAAATTATGGGAAGCTAAAAGATAAAAAAATAGAATGTACAATTAGCAAATTCGCAATGAGATTGTCCTATAAAAAACCAGGGAACATGGCATATATAAGAACCCTAAATCAGCTCTTCAGATTCCTAGTTGAGAAGATCATAATCATCCAAACGCTCATCGTATTGCAAAACGTTTCTCTTGATCTTTGATGTGTCAACCCATGTAACAAAGTCTTCAAAAGTCCCTGTCACCAGAAATGTTGGATCTGTAACAATGTCTGGGCCAACATGGATTTCTAAAGGCAGTCAAAGAAAACTTTACAAATTTTGAAATGAACCGTTCAACAAGCCAACTGCATGATTATCTAGATATACAATTCTAAAAAATTGTTAATTGATTATTTATTACAGTGCTAGTTGCTACCTAAATTTAGAATCTTTTAAAGTTTAAACATGTTGGGTCAAGGCCAGATATTACAATTTTGTAAGGTGGAATTGTCCAGTCATATGGTAATACACATTATATACAATGTAATAAAAATATATACAGAGATAAAACTAGACATAGGATACGACCTTGTTTAATGTATGGGATAGCTTCCTTTAAGCATTCTGCAAAATGTAACCTTACAAGAACTGTAGCTAATCGATGCCTGCATACAACACCCATGCAACAAATAAAACACTAGGAAATTTCTCCTTGTAATGTAAGATTTGATCAGAAGAGCCTATTGTGAGCACCACCTTATTTTTACTACACTTATAAGAAATGCCTAGGATGATCCAAGTGCAAAATGTGTAAAGCAGCTAATAAATGTAGTGATATCATCCATGGAAACAAATATAGTTCTATCAGGAAAATATAAAACAACGCTTCACACTTATACCACCAGAACAATCAACAACTTATCTACGACATATACCTGCAAGAGGAAGAAATTGATATCTTGTCACACAAATCCAAGCTCTTCTTCGTGGGAATTACTCCAATATTATATCTGGATATATCAATAAACAATTTCCCATGTCAATACTAAATTCAAAATTGAAATGTAATATCTATGAACAGGCTAAGGAAGCATCAACATATAAATTTAGAAAAGGGTAACACTTCCAATCACAGGTTTCTTACAGTTTTAAAGTAATCCTAAAACCTGATTGCATTATTCTATTATCATTGTATCCATGGTTTGAATATTGTGATATTAATAGCAGCTTTGAAATACTTGAATCTAGTTCCATTGAGAAAACTTTCTATTGCAACCTACCTCTCACGTTTTTCATGGTGGAAAAATTATTAGACTGGAATTCCAAAAGACATCCAAGTTTCAATAGCAATTAGTTGTCCCAGACAGAGGCATTATGGGGGTTTAGGGTTTAGTTGTTCCAATTATGATTTCTAATTGTGGTAAAATATTGCTGGGAAAATATAATGGTATAGTTGCAGTTGACGAAGGTACTTTTATATTTTAAGTTGTAAGCATCATGCTATGCCATTGTTGAATATTTAACTGACCATAAATGTTATAATTCCTTGACTGATATCTTGAATGTAATTTGTAAAAATGGTTTTCTTTTATTCCTTTTAGATATGAAAATTTGGATTTATCTACAGATAAAAAGAAAGGAAACAAATAGAAGGCTACAAAAGAAGCATTGTCAAGTGATGATAGCCAAAAAATGCGTAAAAGGAAAAGGCATAGGAAGGTGGGTAAGGACCAACAAAAGAGGAGGAAACGTCATTATTCTTTCGATTCAAATACCTCATTAGACACTGATTCAGATTCAGACACTTCTGATAGTGAGTCTGATTCAAACTCTTCCTCGTCATACGATACTAGCACTTCAAGTGAAGATGATAGGGTGAGAAGAAAGAAGAAATCATCAAGAAGAAACAAGCATAGACATACAAAGCAACGGAGGGACAAGCAAAGAGGGAAAAGACACGGTCATAAACTTGAGAGATTAAGACGAAAGTCCAAGGTATGGATTCTTTATTCATTAACCTAGGAATATGAAATGCAGTCTCATGTCTTATATACGTAATTCATTTTTTCTAATAGTGTTTGAAGAATTTTTTTTGAATTGCAAGAGCTCTGTGGAAATTGAACCTAGTGATAGAACAATTACACTCACAACAATTATCAATTGTGTATGCAAAATCACTCACAAAAGAGACTGAATATGGAGTTGAACACTAAACTGTATTAACTCAGTGTACAATAGCCAACCCTGTAACATCATAGGCTGCTGCAATAAATAATTACATAAGGGATTCAAATGCATGAGGAGGCAATTCGAATCTAGTCAAAAGCAAGGCTTACTAAAATTAAGCAAATCCCCCATAGGTACATAAAGTAGTTTCCAAAACAGTCAAGGAGCTCATGAATTGGCAAAAGCACTTAGGAAAGCTAAAAGGTAATGGAAGGACAACTCATACATGCTTTTCATAGGATAAAAGAGTGGAGGATGTGGAGGACAAAAAACTAGTTAACCTCACCTAGTCAAACTTTCCCAATTGCCTTAAAGCACTGAAAAAGCAGGCAATAAAGCACAAAAAAGCAGAAGGGCGCCTAGGAGGCCAAGAATAAAGTAGATTTGATTCCTTGAGGTTTCCCAAGCACTCCATGAGTCAAAATTAGCAAGTTTGACCACTATGGATGTGTAGATGACAACTTGCATCAGGTGGAATCATGAAACTAGGCAAATAAGACAAAAATGATTAATTTAATGTCTAAGGTAGCTAACTATGGGTTGATTATTCTAACACCCCCCCTTAAGCCTGACTTATGAGTAATATATCAGAAAATTATAGGGCCTAGCAACAAGGCTTAGTCACCCTTTACATACTGCATGTCCATTCAACCAAGGAAAGAGGCAAAAACCCAGTGGGAAAATCCTCCCTTAAACATGGACTGTAAAACAAAATTTGGAAATCTTGTCTTCACTCATGCTTCACAGCATGATCAGCAATCCCCAGCAGTGATTTTATATTGCTGAAGGTCTTCTCACAAAATGCTTTGGTGAAGATATCAGCTACTTGTTCTGAAGATGAACAGAAGAGTAGGTGAATGGTGCCATCATGCACAAGCTCTCTGATGTAGTGCATATGGATCTCAATGTGTTTGGTTCTCTGCTTCTGAACTGGATCATTGCAGATTTGAATGGTACTCTGGTTATCACAGTATATAGTAGTTGAGTATTCTGATTCGAAGCCACCGTCTCCAAGTAACCCCTGCAACCATAAACATTGAGTTGCTGCATTTACAACTCCTCTGTACTATGCTTCTGTAGATGAGAGTGCAATGGCACTCTGTTTCTTGCTTGACCAACTGATTGGCCCTTCTGCAAGCATGAACACATATCCTGATGTGGACTTTTTGTCTGTGCTATCACCTTCCCAATCACTGTCAGTAAACCCAATCAAATCAAGATCAGATTTTGCTTTATAGAAGATCCCATGTGTCCTTGTTCCCTGAACAAAGTTAAGGATCCTTTTGGCTGCTTTCCAATGGATCTCATGAGGCTGATCCATGTATCTAGAAGCCACACTTACTGTATAAGAAATATCAGGTCTAGTATGTGTAATATACAACAAACATCCAATCAATTGCCTATACAGTGTATTCTTTACCATAGGTGAAGAATCAGCTTCTTCAAGCTTCACTCCTGAAAGGAAGGGAGTCTTGCTTGGCTTGCAATCCTTCATTCTGAATTTGTTCAGAAAATCCAAGGCATACTTGGACTGGTGCACCTTGATTCCAGCTTTGGTTTGAGCAATCTCAAGCCCAAAGAACTGGCTTAAGAGCCCCAAATCTGTCATGGAGAAGGCTTGGTTCATTGCATCCTTCAAGGAAGCAATCTCATCCTTTGAGCTTCCTGTAATGAGAAGGTCATCAAAATATAACACAATGATCATTAATGAACCATTAATTAAATTCAAATAGACATTTGGATCTGATTTGCATCGAACAAAATTCAATGATAGCAAGAAGCTATCAATATTGGCATACCAAGCCCTGGGGGCTTGCTTTAGCCCATACAATGACTTTCTCAACCAGCACACAAGAGATGGGTTAGTAGAAAATCCTTGAGGCTGCTGCATGTATATCTCTTCAGTGATATCTCCATTCAGGAAGGCACACTTTACATCCATGTGATGTACCTCCCATTGCTTTGAAGCTGCAATGGCTAAGGCTAGCCTGATGGAGTCCATCTTTGCCACTGGTGCAAAGGTCTCATTGTAATCTATGCCATGAACCTATGAGTAGCTCTTGGATACCAATATAGCCTTGTACTTCAGATGTGAACCATCAGTAGCAAATTTGGTCTTGTACACCCACTTACACTGAACTAGCTTCCTCCCTGGGGAAAGATCCACCAGCTCCCAAGTGTTGCTCTTTTGGAGTGAGCTGAACTCTTCCTTCATGGATTCTTGCCATATTGGATCTCCTACTGCATATTCATATGTCTAAGGATCTGATTCCACCATCAGATAGCATTTCTCAGCAAACATAGGATCCTTCATGCACAGAGCACTCTCAAATTGAGATCTAGTCCTCCTAGGGTCATTGGGATTTCCAGCTGGCTCTCCTGTTGCATGAATGGTATTGGCTGCCCATTTTTTCCTTGTAGGGCTGTTAGGATCTGCAATAAACTCATCACTATCAGACATATCAGAATCAGCATGTTCAACAATCTCTTCACTTACTTTCAGAGGATCTGGTGGTGAAGAGGCTTCTCCAACTTCCACTGCTGCTAGGGGTTCTTCTTGAAACTGAACACACCTTTCAATGAAGGATTTTTTTGTGCTCAAATTTATCAGCTTGTACCCTTTTGAATCTTCATAGTACCCAACAAATAGACACTCTTGGCTTTGGGGCTGCAAATCCTTTCTCTTTTCTGTTGGAATTCTAGCCCAAGCCTTTGAGCCAAAAATCCTGAAATGGGTCACATCTGGCTTGTGCCCACTCCATGCTTTGAAAGGAGTCATACCATCAAGCTGTTTATGAGGCACCCTATTCTGGATATAGGCTGCATAGTTTATAGCTTCGGCCCAGTACTTTGGTGGCAAAGTTTTGGCCTCCATCATGCATGTTTCCATCTCCTTCAGTGATCTGTTCTTCCTCTCAGCAACACCATTCTGCTGTGGTGTGTAAGGGATAGAATGCTGCATCTGAATACCTGCATCTGCACAATATTGAATAAAATCAGACTTGACATACTCACTACCATTGTCATATCTAAGGACCTTGATTTTCCTCCCAGACTGGTTTTCAACCAAAGCCTTAAAGACTTTGAAGAGGCCAAAAACTTCAGACTTGTGTTTCAAAAAGTAAACCCAGCCGCTACCTGGAAAATTCATCTATGAAAGTCAATGCATATTTGGCCTGACTCATGGACATATGAGGGATTGGGCCAGAAACATCATTGTGGATCAACTCGAGGGGTGCAAAGGTTCTCTCATGACTAGCTCTCTCAAATTTATGCTCTGGGTGTTTTCCTAGGATACAACCTTGGCAGACTCCTTTGGAAAATTTTATCTTTGGTAACCCTATGACCATCTCTTTTTCCCTAAGATCAGAAAGATACTTTTAATTTAGGTGTCCAAATATTTCATGCCAAATCTTGCTTGCCTCATTAGCATGAATCAAAAGAGCAGAGGGGTTTGAGTAGGGTAGGAAGTGTGAGAACATGTATACCTTCGAAGTATGATTTGCAACTCCTTTTGAAATGACTTTACCACTTGAGATATCTGTGATCTCAACTTCATCAGGGGAGAATATGACCTTCTTTGGAGACCCAGTGTGAGTCATCTGATACACTGATAAGAGGTTGGAGGCAAGACCAGGAACATACAACACATTGCTGAACTGACCATGATCAAGATCAATCCTCCCTTTGCCCAAAATTTCAGTGAGAGAGTCATCTCCCAGTACTATTGGTGGACCTTTCGACATGTCAAGTGAGGAGAATGCCTCCTTGGTCGAAACCATATGTCTTGAAGCTCCATAATCAATGATGAAACTAGGTGAGCTTGATGTGCTAGCAACTAGTGCATGAACTCTCTCTCTGTCATCTGAACTTGATCCTCCTTCCCTCTTCTTTGAGCTGTCTGGAAGGGAGATGCCATTCTTCTCCAGGAGCTGGGTCAGCATGTCTATTTTCTTCTTCATACAGGAGCTCTCAGTATGATTTCCCTTACTGCAGTATGCGCACTTGCTCATTTCTCCTTTATTCTTCTTCTTCTAGTAGTTCTTCTTGGAACCTTGAGGCTCCTTCGGAGATATGTTCTTGTCTCTCTTTTGCTCAGGTGGATTTTTAGCTTTCTTTTTGAATCCACCCTCGAATCTCCAGCAACCAGAGCTTGGTATTTGGATGGTTTGATGGTGCCCATCATCACCAGTTTGTCTTGTTCTTGTGTGAGAGATTCCATGAAATCTGCAAGGCTAGGCACCTTCCAGATTTGAGCTGTCAATTTTGTGGCACAGAAGGTTGAAACAAAAACTGAATAGTCAGGGCCAAGCTTCGAGAGTATGGCCAAGACCAGCTGATCATCCTTCTTTTCGATCCCACATTGTTTTAGCTGCAAAACAAGTGCTTTGAACTTGGAGAAATAGAGTTGCAGGGATTCAAAGCTATTTGGACTCAGGGAGATCAATTCATTTTTGATTTGATGTCCCCTCATCTCATCTGTCTTTCCAAAAAGATCAACAAGCTTCTCCCATACTTCATTCGGTGATTTCAATCCATCAAGATGGAAAAGGAGGTCTCTGGAAATACTCAGACACAAGAGACCATAGGCCTCATCCCTCCTGTTGTGCCATTTTATCTTCTCTACAGCTGCATTGGGCTCTGCTTCTATTTCCATAGTCACTCTGTAGAGGCCTTTCACTCTCAACAGTATCTCCATCTCTGCTTTCCATTCAAAGAAGTTGAAGGGAGTCAAGATGATCTTCTGAGATTGATCCATAGCTCAGAAATTGTCCCGGCTATCAGTAGAAGGCTTCCAGTCACTGATGTCGAACTTGCAAAACAAATTTGGAGAGAAATTGATCTACAAAGGCTCTGATACCATGTGGAAATTGAACCCAGTGATAGAACAATTACACTCACAACAATTATCAATTGTACATGCAAAATCTCTCACAAAAGAGACTGAATATGGAGCTGAACACTAAACTATATTAACTCAGTGTACAATAGCCAAGCCTATAACATCATAGGCTGCTGCAATAAATACTTACATAGGGGATTCAAATGCATGAGGAGGCAATTCGAATCTAGTCAAAAGTAGGCTTACTAAAATTAAGCAAATCCCCCATAGGTGCATAAAGTAGTTTCCAAAACAGTCAAGGAGCTCACGAATTGGAAAAAGCACTTAGGAAATCTAAAAGGTAATGGAAGGACAACTCATACATGCTTTTCATAGGAGAAAAGAGTGGAGGATGTGGAGGACAAAAAACTAGTTAACCTCACCTAGTCAAACTTTCCCAATTGCCTTAAAGCACTGAAAAAGTAGGCAATAAAGCACAAAAAAGCAGAAGGGCACCTAGGAGGCCAGGAATAAAGCAGATTTGATTCCTTGAGGTTTCCCAAGCACTCCATGAGTCAAAATTAGCAAGTTTGACCACTATGGATGTGTAGATGACAACTTGCATAAGGTGGAATCATGAAACTAGGCAAATAAGACAAAAATGATTAATTTAATGTCTAAGGTAGCTAACTATGGGTTGATTATTCTAACAAGATCAGATAGTGACTATAGCAGTGGCAATGATAGTGAGAGTGAGATTGAAAGTGAGAGTGATATTGAAAGTGATAGTGATAGTGATGTTGGTAAGAAAAGAGTGAAAGTAAAGACACACTCCCATGCAGTTGAGAAGCCTCAACTTTCTGGTAAGTGGTAGTTCATTACTAACTTAATATTTAGCTTGCCACCTGTCATGAAGAATTTTGTGGAACTGATAGAAATGATGATGTTGGGTTTGATAATGTTTTTTTGCTGGTATACAATGGTCACACTTTAACCGATGTTCTATTCTCCAATTTTTTTGAAGGTATTAGATGTAAAATTTGCAGAAATTAAAATTAAAATTTCAATGGGCACCATTAAAAATGGTGGTACCTCTTGGAAAACTCTTTCTTATTTGAGGCCACTTTGCCTATGGTTCCACAGACCATAATTTTTATTTTTTATATTTTTTATATTTTTATATTTTATATGTTTATTTATTTATTTTTTCTGGATTCTAGTACTTGTGCTACATGATTAATGGCCCTTTTATATCATATTAGATGATTTGTGAAAGGTTTAATTGCATGACTCTTAAATCTTAGTTTAGCTTTTGCTGAAATTTTCAATAGTAAAGGTGGTTTTATTATCTCTCAAATTTAGAATTTACTCCAGGTCTTGGCAGGGTTTTTAATTGCATATCATGGAATTTGAAATCAGTGTGCTAAAGATGTTCATGTTAATTGATTTTGAAAATATTTTATTAACCACGACTTATATGGAAAATCATCTGACTACAGTTTTTTTTCATTCCAACAAAACTAATTACATTACCAATGAAAGAAACTTTAGACAAGCAAGGCATTGAGGAAGAGAAAGGAATTATGGTTAAAGATATTGTGGAAGAAGGCGAATTAGAGAAAGAGAATGAGGAAAAAACCAAATATATGGATGTTGTTGAAGTTAAGGCACACAGTAGTACAGATTCTTGATCTCCTTAGAGTGATGCACCTAGCAGTTCTAGGTCAGTCTTCCTTTCCCCTTTTATTGAAATGATATGTGAATGTCATGGAAGTGTTATTAAGTTCTATCATTTTTTTATGATATTATCTTGGCATTTTTCATTATATATATATTATTTCATATATTTTTTTGTTGTATCATTGTACGTTGTGCACTTTGCAATATTGTTAATTTAATAAATAAGATTTTCTCTCCAAGGAGTCCCAGCAATATCCCTCAGAAGAGTTTGAGCATAAGACCAAGAAGAAGATTGAGAAAAATCCCTAGAAGGAGCTTGAGCAGGAGCCTCAGTAGAAGTCCCAGAAGGGTATTGAGTAGAATTTCTCGAATGAGTTTGAGTAGGAGCCCAAGTGTGATTCCTCGTAGGGTTGTAAGTAGGATTCCAAGTTGTAGGGCTTTAAGTAGGAGTCCAAGTGTGATTGCTCACATGCCTTTAAGCAGGAGCCCACAAAGGAGTTTGAGTAGGAATTCATGACAAAACCTAGCTCAAAGTCCTTTGAAAATTCGAATCAGGCCTCCAAGAAGAAGGTTGTTAATAGGATCAAGTAGTAGTCTTTTTATTGATAAGAGTATAATTCCCCATCCTAATCAAAGTCAAATTGCTACAAGAATTCCTAGCCCGGAGGGAACACCTAAACGTGTGAGAAGAGGTCATGGATTCAACCAACGTTACTCTTATGCTCGATGTTATCATACACTATCTCTAGACCACTCTCCCCCAAGGTCTCATCGCCTCAGTGAAAAGAATATTCCTGAAAGGGACAAGTTTGTACGCATTTATGTGTATCCCCCTAGAGCTTCCATTTCTGGTTTCTTTATTTCTTTATGTAAGAAACAGTAAGCTCACTGCCATCAAGTATTCCTCTACCATGAAAGGTTTTGCATTCATATTTAAATGGATGTTGTTCATAGTCCTTAGGAAATTATACACATTTCCAACATCTGCACAATGACTATAGAGTAGAGTCCTATGCCCTGTCATGATTGTATTTTGTTAAGTATATCCGATTTTATTCCTTCTCCTGGTGTTTCTAATCATGCATGGTTTTCCAAATAAAAAGATAAAAAGACAGTCTCATCCTATACTCTATGGCCCCATGAATATGCTTATATCCAATTCTATTGCAGATCATATAGATCTCCTAGTGCAAGCACTGCAGCATCACCATGGGAATCGAATAAACATTAAGAATTGGAATCACAATATATCCTAACCATTTGTCCTTGTGGATACTCATTAGCTTGATGAAAGAAGGAACTTTTCTCATCCCATGGAAGATAGGATCCATGTGAAGCACCAACTATTGGGTTGATTATCCTCTTTTGATTCTCCTTATTTCTCTACTTATACATAGCTCTAGGATGATCATGCTTATCTACTATATCCTTGGCATCCATACTAAGATAATTGTTGTTGATAGGTCTCATATAGTGGTACACTTACAGTTTCTAGGGAATAGTGATTTTTGCAATCCCATTAAGTCAATTCTTGAGTTTTGTTCAAAATTTATAGAAAATGTTTATGGATTTCATAACCTGCTTGATCATATAATGTGAAATTATATAATCTATCATCCTTCGTCGACCATTAGATACTCAAAGTTGTGTATTGATCATTTTTACTGTTATAGAGGGCTCTATAAGTTAGGTTCCCAAATACTTAAAGGGTGCTAGCTCAATGGAAGAGCGCCTGCCTTACAAGCAGGAGGTTGGTGGTACGATTCCTCCATGCCCTAATGATATTATAATATCGGTTAAAAGCAATTGAATTATTAACCAAAAAATAATAGATAAGTGACCAAACAAAATGACCAAAATTCGTATAAAAAATGACTAAATTAGTGACCAAAAAATGAGATATGCGAAACTAGGCATTAAAGAGGAAGCAACACGTGGTGCTAATGATGAAGCCAAACATGGCGTTGATAAGGTAACAAAATAAGACGCAAAACTAGGCATTAAAAAGGATTCAACACGTGGCGCTAATGATGAATCCAAACATGGCGTTGATATGGTAGAAAAACAAGACATTATTTTTTATGCAAAACATGGCGTTACATAGGAAGAAAAATATGGTGCAAAATAGAAGAAATATTTGGCGTCATTTTGGTAGTAAAACACTATGCAAAAAGGAAGCAAAAGTTGGTGCAAATTCGGAAGCAAAAATTGGCACATATTTGGAAGTAAAACATGGCGCAAAATGGGATGCTCAAGTTGTAGCAAAAATGGATGCAATATTGGATGCTACTTTCGATGCTATCATGGTGCTATTAAGGATGAAAATATTGCACTAACGAGGATGTCATTTAAGAATCAAAAGCAGACACTCTCTAGGATGCAAATTATGACGTTATTTAGGAAGCAAACCTCGACGTTGTTTAGGAAGCTAATTTGGACACTATTCTGGAATAAAAAAAATATATGCTATTTTGGACGTCATAAAGGATGCTATCTAGGAAGCAAAAAAGGATGTTTTTTGAGACACTTTAAGTTTTGTCCATGACGCATCCCATTTAGCGTCTAGTTTGACCACTCAATGTAAAAACAAATTACACTAAAAAGGGACGCTAATTCCAGGATTTGTTGTAGTGAGGAAAGACTATGGAAAGACCCAGCTCAGTCCAAAAGAATATCTCACAAAAAATATATCATTTTTATAGGACATTATTCAACATGTGTCTTAATTGTATAGTGTCCAACCTTATATAAAAATTATCCACTCTATATTGATATATTTGTATCCATGCAACTTGGTTCTATATATTTGAAATAAAGAGTAAAAGTACATAAATTTTTAAAGGAATACATTGCGTGTTTTCCCTTTCCATCGATTTTTTAAGAAACATAAATCTATCAATTTCTATTCTCTTTTTTTATTGAAATGATACCACAATCCCCATATTGTTATAATTGTGCATTTTTCAACAATGTATAACACATTTTGTTAGCAAAATGAATCGGTGTAGGAATTACCAAAACCTTAATTTAGAATATTTGAAATAATTTGGATTGTAAGAGAGGTCAATGTATGTTTTTTTACTTCTAATTTTTTATTGTTCATGATTCTTGAGGTGGATCAACCTATCATAGGTTTGTGAATTCTTTATTTTTAAATATTTTACACTTGATGCTTGATGTGTCGAGGTCTAGTTGTGGCTACTTCAATTATTATTTTTAGCAATATCACAATAGTTGAGAAGAGTTTTATATCTTTCCATGATTCTCAATGCTAGGGGACTCAACTTTGCTTGTGATTGGGGTACAATGACTTCAATAATTCATGAATAAGAAATAAATCCTTGATTAAAAGACTCCATGGATCACAACCACTTAGTGTGATTGGTAGCTTAAGAGTTTTAGTGGAAGAGGTCACCATCAAACAAGGGGTCACTCTAATTAGAGAATGAAATGTTTTCAAAACCAAATAAACCAAGTTTATAAAGTATGACAAAATGAAAGAGAAAAACTATTGACTTCTATAGGCCACAATTATATATCATGTAGATACCCTTGTGATAGCGTGTTAAGGTTTGTAAGAGTTTGTGATATGTTTTTCGTTATAGTTGGAATCATAGTGTGCTAATATTTGTAAGAGTTTGTGATATATTTTTAGTGTGAATTTTGGTTCAGTGTGAGCATTGATTCTATTTAAGGGTGCTAGATCAATGGAAGAGAACTTGTCTTACAAGAAGGAGGTTGGTGGTTCAATTCCTTTGTGCCCTATCTACATAAATTAATGACTAATTAAATTACCAGTTAACGAAAATCAATGACTAGATAAATGACGAGCTAAAAAAAATCAATGACTAATTAACAACAATCAATGACTAAATAAACAAATAACACTACTAAACAACGATAATTAATGACTACATAACAACAATTAATAACCAAATAAATGACCAAATAGAAACAATTAATGACCAAATAAATGACTAGATATATGGCCAACTCATGAAGCAATTCAAGAAATTTATGACCAAGTGATAAATGACAAATTTGGTTGGGTGATAAGTGATTGATAATTTATAACCAATGGTCACATGACCAAATTTAGTCATTTAGCACCCATTTTTAGTCATTTTTTAGTCACTTATCACCCATTTTGTACTAGTGAGACCTTGATAATATTGGATCCAAGGTGTTAAGAACAAGTTTTTTTATCTAATCTTGGTTTGAATGGCATTTGCATAGAACAAAATTTTATTACAAGGAAATGGAAATCACATCCATAATACTGAAATAGAAAAGTTTAATGCATACAATAACTTTGAGGTTTTCTCATAGAGTGAGATCTATGGGCCATTGTATATGGAACTAAACTCCCTAGTATGAAAGATGAAGAGTGGGAAGTGTTGGAGAGAAAGGATAGAAGCCTTACTAGCCATTATTTTTCCAATTCAATGTTATTTAATGTTTTTGAAGAGAAAGCTGCAACAACTCTCTAGAATAATCTAGGGTGTTTGAAATCCCTGATTAATAAACATTTTCTTTGATTTTTTTTTTCCTTGAAAATTGGTGATGGTGATTCTATTGCTAACCTTAGAATCACCATCACCAATTTTCAAGGAAAAATATTTGTGTTCTCTTTTGTTCTGTTGTGCTTGTTATTCTTTCAATGATCCTTTGTTCTATTTGAAAATAAAACTTAACATGGTATGAGAGACAACCTAAAATAAGACATTGTGCACCAACTCATCCTACAATCCAACAAGATAGGGTTCACTATTCCAGATACCTCCCTCCACATATTAGTTGAAAATAAGGTCCATTTAACTCACCCTAGGAGGGAACATCTTTTTGTCGAACCAATTTTTCTCTCTAAGGATTTTCACTTTTTGACCTATCACTATTGCAGGGAGAAATTAGGGAATCAGATTTTTCAAGGTTCCATCCTCGGATTCCGAAAAATCAAGATACAGTCTCGATCGCCTTAGGAAGGCACGTATTTTCCTCCTCTCAGATCTATAAGTGATCACAACTAGAAAATTAGGGTTTTCTAGTCAAACCC
>LPNX010063041.1:0-82150 GCA_001517045.1 Pseudotsuga menziesii | reverse complement strand
TTAATTAGTGTGAGAGCAATTATAAACTTTTTACCTTATTTTAATCAATCAGAGTATATCAATCATTATGTCATCAATTGCATAATTAAATTCATCATGAGTCATAAGCACAACATCACATCAAAAGAGACACAATAATATATGGAACTTTGATCTTTAATTATTGTACACGGAAGACAGCAATATTCTCGATTACAATCAACACCAAATGATAAAAAGAGCACCAACTCTCATAACATGACCCAACCTGGTTTTCTTAGCTCCAACTAAGAAGGGTTTGAGGAGTCCAATCCTCAAGTGTAAGATTATTCTTGCAAGAAATCATATGGCTCTGTTGCACAACCAACCTCTGCTCTACACATCAATCTCTTCTCATCAACCTTTGGTCAATCTGCTCATCACTGCTGCTCATCAAAGATGTTCATCACTACTAGTCATTCTTGTTATGCTCATTAATACTGCTGGTCAAGCTGGTCAATTTGCTCATGTGCACATCATTGTACACCTGATCATACACAATTACTAAACAAGTAATTATGCTCTTCTTTCACTAAACATAAGTCATGCATCGTCATGTATCATCATCATAGGTATTCATCATCGTCATAGGGTATGCATCATCATCATAGAGTATGCATCATCATCATCAAATGTACATCATCACCATCTTAGTGTGCATCGTTTATGCATCATCATCATCAAGTATACACCATAGTGCATAGGAGAGCATCATCACACTATGGTAAGCATGTACATCATATTGTATAGGAGCATCAACATCATAGTGTGTACATCATTATCACATTCATTATCATCATAAAGTGTATCATATCATAGCATAAAGGAATGCAAATTCATCATCATAGCCTCCATAATTACTCCAAATAAATATACCAATATAGTGGCTCACATACTAAGATCAAATATGAACTCTATCCATGAGAAACCCAAAATAATGAACCATACCTTTCCGAAGATCACAATATGAAGAAAAAATAGACAAAACAAAAGAAACTCTAGATCATGTCATCAAATATCCCTCGTAACAATCTTTCCAATGATCCAAGAACTTTGTAATTCTGATTTCGTATGAGAAAGTTATGCCAATTTTAGTGAAGATGCCCAAAACTTTCTTTGTAAAAACGAACGGCTTCTCTGCTGCTACGAAAATAAACTCAAACCAATCTCCATGAATTCACTTCACTTCTTCCATTATTGACTGTTTTTGGATGTCTTTATATACACATTAAAGTGGGCATGTTTCATGTTGGCCGACTTGTTTTCAAAGGTAAGAGTGGTAAGAATTTTAGTTTTTAATTTGACTTTTAATTGTCACACAAACTTTTTACCACTTCAATGGTCAAACATTACCAAATAATTGCATGTATTTTCTTTTCCATGTAATAGGGTGTCCACCACATAAGCCATATGTATGACCAAGGAATTCAAACTTCTTACCACTTCAATTGTCAAACCTTATGTATTTTTATTATTTTTCTTACCACCTCAATGGTCAACCTTATGTATTTTTATTATTTTTCTTTTAAAACATCCTTCAAAGTCAACCACATCATTTAAAATTCATGGGAGTGTGTCCTTCACATCTTCATAGGGTTGCATCAAGCCACTAGGGATTTTAATGGCATGCCATGTGCAAGATGCCACCATGAGATTCAATCTTGTCACTAAATGGACCATCATCAAGCCAATATGTGTGTGGGTTCATTAACCACATCAAGTGAAAGAAATGGACATCAAGGTCTTCATAAGGTTGCATGACTTCATTAAGTCACCAAATACCACATCATCATTACATCTAACCATGTCAAGTGCAAGTAGTGGGATCCATGACCTTTTCAAGGGTATCAGGGTCTTCATCAGGGGTTCCATAGCATGTTAAGGACCATACAAGGTCATCATCATCATATAAGAGCTCCATGAACCCAATAAGGGTTGCACGGTCATTACACCATCAAGTGTGGGTCCAAGGGATTCATCAACACTTCTTCAACAAGAAATAGGCTTCATAGGAAAAATCCAAACAAAAGAAGGATATTATCAAAGTCAAGAGGATCATAGATAACTCTATTAAGGAGCACTTGATCTCCCAAGTGTTCTCAAAGAATGATCCAAAGGAAGTGTTTGATGCACTAACCAATATTTTTGAAGGGAAAAACATCAACACGAGAATGACCTTGAGAAACCAACTCAAGGGTGTGAAGATGCAAAAGGAAGAAACCATGCAGTCATACTTCTCCAAAGTATCTCAAATCAAATAAAAATTAGAAGACATTGGTGACATGGTACAAGAAGCTAAAGTTGTGATTACCACTCTAAATGGTCTTCCAAGAGAATGGGATTCCTTCATCAGAGGAATATTTGCTAGAAGAAAGCTAACCAAATTCTACAAGCTATGGGAGGAATGTGTACAAGAAGAATGGAAATTTCCATGCCTATGTAGACAAAGAAAATGAATCAGATGAAGAGAGGGTCAAAGAGAATGAAGACTCTAATGAAGAATATGTCTTTATATCAGCCCTCACAAGATCAATCTCTCATGGAAGTTATACTTGGCTCATAGATAGTGGTGCTTCCAAACATATGACAGGTCACATAGATTTTCTATCATGCCTCACTCACAAATATTATCCACACAAAGTACAGCTTGGAGATGACTATCAATATCTTATAAAAGGAATGGGAGAAGCTTCCTTCAAGCTGAAATCTAGTAAGTCCATGAAAATGAAATAAATCTTATATGTTCCAAGTCTAAAGAAGAATCTTCTTACTATATCAGGTCTAGACAAGAATGGATTCAAAGTTTCCTTTGTAGATGGTGAAGTTTTTATGTGGCCAAAAGGAAAAAATATAGATGATGCAATTGTAATAGGTATTGAAGAAGGAGGGATTTACAAACTAAAAGGGAATATAGACTCAACTTTCACAACTTGCACTATCAGTCCATGTGAACTATGACATAGAATACTTGCTCATGCAAACTACAAACCATTACCAATTGTGATAAAGGTAGTAACATGTATACCATAAATCCATATCAACAATGAAGGGGTATGAAAAGGATGTTCTCAAGGGAAAAACACATAGAATCCATTTCTAAATAGTAATAGTGAAGCAAAATGGATCCTATAGATTGTCTTCTCATATGCGTGCAAACCAATGTTAACTACTTCCTTAAGGGGGTATGTCTATTATGTTTATTTTATCTATGACTACTCACGTAATACTTGGATATATTTATTGAAAAGGAAAGATGAAGTATTTAAAAGGTTCAAAGAGTTCAAAAATCTTGTGGAGAAACTCTATGAAAAGAATATTAAAATATTAAGATCAGATAACAGAGGAGAATTCACTTCAAATGAATTCAAGGGCTTTCGCAAAGAAGCTGGGATTAAGAGGGAGTTTAATACACCCTATAGTCCTCAACAAAATTGAGTAGGAGAAAGGAAGAATAGATCTATCATGGAAGCAGTAAAAGCCATGATTCATGATCAAGATCTACCCATGTATTTATGGGTTGAAGCAGCAAATACTGTAGTATATGTTTATAACAAATTATCCCACAATGTGCTTGGAAACAAAACTCCAGAAGAAATATTTACTGGTGAGAAGCTTGAATTCAGTCACCTGAAAATATTTGGTTGTCCTATTTACCTACATGTTCCCAAAGAGAAAAGATCAAAGTTGGACCCCTCAAGAAAGAAGGGAATATTTTTTGGATATAGTGATCAGTCGAAATCATACAGAATCTATGTTCCATGTTTTTGTAAAATTGAGGTCAGAAAAGATGTCATATTTGGTGAAGATGAAACCTTCAACAAATCCAGAAAGACCCATATGGATGAAGAAGAAAAATAAACTACCAGAGTAGTAGAGATCAGTAAACCACTAGTTAGAGATGAAGAAGATCCTATACCAAAAGTTCAGGACATGGTAGAACCATAAAAACCTATAGAGACACCTCATGAAACAATCTCAACAATGAAAATACTAGCTTGGGCTCGTGATATAATTTAAGCAGAAAGATATGGTGCACCAGAAGGAAGCAAGAGACTAAGACCCCACTCCAACTACATATAATTAATGTGTAACCTTGTTGACTAAGAACCTACATGTTTTGAAGAAGCCTCAAAGAATAAGGAATGGATTAATGCCATGATTGAATAATATCAATCTATCTTAAAGAATGATGTTTGGGAAGTGGTGCCAAGACCAAAGGATAAATCAGTGATATCTTCCAAATGGATTTGTAAGACAAAACATTTAGCTAATTGTAGTATTGACAAGTTCAACACAATATTTGTCGCACGAGGATTCTCTCAGAAATAAGGGATTGATTATGAAGAAAACTTTTGCACCAGTAGCTAGATATACCTCAATCATAACCATTCTTGCTTTGGATTCCAAGATGAGATGGAAATTACATCAAATTGATGTAAATACAACCTTTCTAAATAGTATCATAGAAGAGGAAGTTTTTATTGAACAACCTCCATGTTTTGAGACACATTAAAAGAAAACACATGGGTGACAACTAAAGAAAGCATTATATGGATTAAAGAAAGCACCAAGAACATGGTACAGAAGAACCGATGAATTCCTGATGAGCCTAGGCTTTACCAAAAGTAAAGAAGATTCCAACCTTTACTATAATTTTGAAGATGATGGGATCATGATATTACTATTGTATGTGAATTGATCTATTTTTTATAGGAAAAGAGAAGCTCATCAGTGAATGTAAGAATAATCTTGCGACAAAATTTGAAATGAAATATCTTGGCATGATGCGTTACTTCCTAGGTCTTGAAGTATGGCAGTTCCCAGATGAAATATTCCTAAACCAAAGAAAATATGCAGTTGAGATCCTAAATAGATTTGGGATGTTGGATTGTAAGGAAATGAACACTCCAATGATGAAAAACTTGAAGCTCCTAAATGATAATTCTTCAGAAATAATAGATGTCACACTATATAGACAAATTATCGATTGACTAATGTATTTGAAAAATACAAGACCAGATATATGTTTTACCGTGAATACATTAAGTAAGTATATGGTAGAATCCAGACATGTTCACCTAGTTGCAGAAAAACATGTGATGAGGTACCAAAAGGGTACATTTGATTGTGGTGTCACATATGCAGCTAATAGTGAGTTTAGATTATGTGGCTACACTGATTCGTATTGAGAAAGAAGTGCTGAAGACATGAATACCACTTCAGGATGTTGTTTCATTTTGGGATCAAGTGTGATCTCATGGCTTAGTAGAAATCATACTACTTTGACACTCAGTACAATAGATGATGAATATATTGCAACATGTTCAGCCTGTAGTGAAGTAGTGTGGCTTCGCAAATTGTTGACTGGATTTTTTTATACTGAAATGGATGCAACTGATATTTATTGTGACAACCAAAGTTGTATCAAGTTAATAGAGAACCTGGTGTTCCATGGTAAGTAAAATAACATAGATATAAAGTATCATTACATTTGGGATATGATGCAAAGAATATCCACAAAGCTCCAATATGTTGCTATAGAGGAACAAGTTGCAAATCTGTTAAATAATTCTTTGTCTCGTGGGAAGTTTGAATATTTTAGAGACAAGCTTAGTGTAGTCCGAAAGGACCTCCCTGGTAAGAGGGAGTGATGATAAGAGCATGAGATGGTAATGATATGCAAGTACAAAGATTTCCTTGATGAAGAGAATGATGAGCCCAAATAACCTGATCACTGTATAGAGAACCTCATTTTTTTCTATTTTTGAACAATGGTTTTCATCCCATTGTAATCCGATTATGATTTGGTAATTAGGGTTTTTGAGGTTAGTGAATAATTTTATATTGTATTGTAAATGATTTAGTTAATACAATGAAAAAAATAAATGAAGAGATCAGCGAAGCTCTAAGTTAAGTCATTTTTTCACTTCAAGGTTTCCATGGTCAATCTCTATTCACTATGTGTGAATGCCATTGTTTACTTTCTATGTTGCTTAAAAATTGTATGCATTGATACATTAAAACAGGTTTGGAACTTTAAGTTTGTATCATAACAATATTTGGATTTAGGAGGATTCCTTTGTTGATGAGGGTTTATCTTGGCTCTTAAGTCATAATAAACCTAGTTTCAGTGAGATCTCTATAGGCACTACTACAAAAAAGGCCTTTAGAAGTGGTCAGTTTCCACCTCCAAAAGTGGAATTGGCAGGGGTTTTAGCATTAATGGTGGTTTTGAAAATCCCCCCCTTAAAAAATCGTTGCTAAAAGTCAAGTATTTTAGTGACGGTTTTGAAGAAATATACTAACCGCCCCCAAAAGTGACTTTTGGGGTGGTTCTAAACCACCCAAAAACTATGATTTTTGGCAGATGTTTGGAGCTGAACCTAAAAGTCACTTTTGGGGGGGGGAGATTTGAACTGCCCCTAAAGTCAATTTTTGGGGGAATTTTTGAACTACCCTTAAAAGTCACTTTTGGGGGGCAATTTTAAACTGCCCTTAAAAATCCCTTTTGGGGGGTGGTTTATATCTCTTAAAAAATTGCTACTAAAATGATTGAATTTTACCAATGGTTCCTTTAAGGGGAGTTTGGAACCTCCCTTAAAAAGTATATTTTAAGGGCATTTTAGAACCCTCGGCGTAGCAACCTACATGTTTGGTTTATATCTCTTCAAAAAATGTCACTAAAAGGATTGGATTTTGGGGGTGGTTTAGAACCCCTCCTTGTAGTAACGTATGATGGTGGTTCAGAATTCCACTTATAGAAATTTTTGGGGCTATTTAGAAACCCCCATCATAGAATCTTATGATGGAAATTTAGAACTCCCCTCGTAGCAACTTATGAGGGCAGTGTAGAACCCCCCTCATAGAAACCTATGAGGGTGGTTTAGAACCCCTCTCATAACAACTTGTGGAGTTGGTTTAGAACTTCCCTCGTAGAAATTTATAGAGTCCTTGTGGTACATCAAATAAAGAAGGATTTTATTATTATCATTATAAAATATTATTACAATATTGTTACATCAAATATTTTTGTCTTCCATGTGAGCACATTTGGATTATTATTCTCCCAATCTATATAGACAAAGTATTAAATGGGTAGTCACAAGAAAAAATCCATTTGTAGTCCCTTGTAATCCAAAAAATCATGAAAGATCCCTCCATCGAGTCTCCATTCTTAACAACTATTCTTTTTATCAACACTTGAATCCTTATTTTTGCAAAATTAGGATGAAAGCATAATCATGATGTACAAGTTGAACAAATCAATATAAGACTAAAATTCAATAACAGTCAATTAGATAGACTAGTCGACCAACTTGCATTCACTTTGAAGATCTGAAAAGTACGACATTATCGACTTATGGTCTCCAAAAATAATTTTACCCTCATCATATCTAGTTATAGACTTAGATGTAAGATATATGTTTTTCCTATGTACAACTAAAAATTAGTATATTGTCCAAATGCAATATAATGCAAATGAATATAGTAATCTTTGAACTCCACTCAATATAGCACCAATAAAGAAAAACAAATCTATATATCCAAATGTTGTTTTAAATTTACAAATGCATTGAAACTATAACAAAGTTGCAATACAAATAGAATTTCCATAAAAGATATAGTTTATAGTCAAAATAGGAAAAAAAAGGAATATTTTGGCCACCAACTGGTATATAAAAAATAATGAACTTACCATCATACTCAGGTGAAGAAAAATAATAATCCCCAAGAAACAACCATCCAATTTAACAGATTATACATATCACAAAGTTCACATTAACCACAAAACCCAAGGCTAATGTCAACAAGACATCAAGAATTTGAAACCATCCCTGATTACAACAAAAAGAAAGTTACGAAAAACTAAACCATGCAAAGACCCAACACATGATCCACTGAGTGTGCACAACCTAGTCAATAGTAGATATATATGCCAAACTGACATCTAATAAGAAACATGTTGAAAAAATCATATGTAATACAAGACGATCAATCTATTAAATATAATCTCAAAGAAGCCATATTAAAAGACAAGCTCTTTAAATATAAATAATCTTTTCAAGTCTCAACTACTTGAATGAATAAATAACTTAAAAGAAAAAAAATCATAAACAAAGACAAACACCTTCAAATATCATGTATGATTCTTCAAAAAGGTAAAGATGCTTGTCAAACAAAGTATAATAAACTAAGAGATTAAGAACACCCTTCAAATATCAATGAATTCCTCTTAAAAAAAAGGTCAATATTCTTTCTTCATGTAGTAAATGAAGATGATGACTAAGAACACCTTCAAATATCAATGAATCTCACCATCAATTACTTGAAAAAGTCAAGAGTTTGTTAAGAAAAACAATAACAAAAGATGAAGACTATCCAACATCTATGACGCTCTGATGTTCAGTGAATCCCATGCAAATGAGCCCATAAAAAATACATCTTCAACATTGTATCAACACCATCCTTTAGAAAGTCATATGTCCAATTCTATAAATATATAAGAAATTTGTGCCAAAATAATAAAGAAATAATTAATAAAAAATACAACCTGGAAATTCAAAAGGAATGATATACATTAGAGGAAATTTAAACTCAAAATGGGCCTCCTAAGGAAAATTAATAAAATAATTAGTTAAAATAATAAAATAATATTTATAAATTTTGGAGGAAGAAAAGAAAAACTACTTTTTTGTTCGTATTTTCGACATATCTCCCTGTGTTTTTACTCAAATTTCGATCAGGAGAGCTTTTTGGATGTGGAATTAAATTCCGCATCCAACGAGTATCCACTCGGCATACTTTTGATAGGCCTTGCTACCCCAAAAACAAGAAATACCTAAAAAAATTTGATGATGACATCATCATCACGTTTTTTTAGGTATTTCTTATTTTTGGGGTAGTGGGGCCCGTCAAAAGTATGCTGAGTGGGTACTCGTTGGATACAGAATTTAATTCCACATCCAACAAGCTCTCTCGATCAAAATTTGAGTAAAAACACAGGGAGATATGTCAAAAATATGAACAAAAAAGTAGTTTTTTTATGATATCTATCCCCAAATTTATATTTAAAAATTGTTTAAGAGGTGCTCCCTTTTTGAATTTTAAAGAATTTTGATGGGTTAATACATGATGACATGGAATTTTTATTTGAAAGGACCATTTTAGATTGAAATTTCCTCTAATGTTCGATGGCACAAATTGCATAAAGCCTTAAGAAAGAGTAATAAAAAGGAAAAACACATTAAATCCTCTCAAAGAAAACAAATATTTATCATATTCAAATAAAAATAAAAATAATGGTTCAATAAATAATAAACTAAGCATCCAAACTCAACAAGTTAAAATTGTATCCTTCCACAACTTGAGATGAACAAACTTAATTAGAAATCAACAATGCAAACAAATAAATCTATGTATCAAAGGATGTGTACTAAAAAACATGTTTTCATTCTTTCTTGAATCACTTAGAGGTTCTTCTTATAACCTTAAAATACTACTTTAACTTTATAATTATGGTCCTTATCAGATCCTATATTGTATCATAACATAACACATATATTATATATGTTTTGGATTCTAGAATGTCAATGCTAATTTTAATGTATGTTGTTAATTGTGAAAAGTTGGTCCTTTAATGGTATTAATTGGATCTCCAATAAATCTAGATACTTTTGTGGATTCCCCTAATCCTTGAAACTTAGATTTATTTGTCAAATAAAATGAAGTTGTATGCATAGGAGATGATACTTACCTACCATGAAGGAGTTCAAATGTAAGATATCCACCAAATTTTAGGCAAATAAGCTAGGTCATTATCACCCTCACTCCTTACTAGTGCAAAAATTGGTACTTGCACTTGCAAGATACAACCACGGAGTTAATGAAACATGTTAGAAAATTTTTACTTATTTAATAAAACTCCAAAAAAATCATTTTCTATGTGCTACAAACATACTAGTGATTGGGAACATATAAAAAAATAAGAGTTTATTAATGTTGAACCCATGATATATATCAACTAATACATGCACCAGGCCAAAAAATAACTACCCATTGCTAGAAAATATAGGGGACTAGAAAACTATAAAAGAAGGCTTGGGATATTATACGACCATGCCCTATGGACTAATGAATGCCCTATGGACTAATGAGCATATGTTGTATCTAATGCCAAATGGTTTTGGGAGTATGATTTGATGTAAATTGAAACGAATCTATAATAAAAGATTGATCATTTATTTTTATTTTGACATCTTGTGTTGTTAAGCATTTTTTTCATTTTTTTTTCAAAACTGATGTAAAAAAATCGTGAAACCTTTGACTAAGATCAATATTATCCTTACATGTATCCAAAAGGAAAGAATTAATGCTACTATACACAAGAAATGATACATTTGAGGAAAGTGATATCTTATGTGTCTTCTTTGAAATAGAAACAAAGAAATGAGAAATTATGTGTCTTCATTGAAATAGACACAAATAAATGGGGCATTTATACTATTGGGTTTGGATCCGATAGTGGGATTGGATGAATATTATAAAATTTCCTCTTCATTGATTGAATATCTCCATCATTATGGGTTGTAAACTCTTAATCAGATTGGAAAGCTCGAGGAATGGTATTCTCCATCAGATTATTAGCTGAGTGCATCGGATTTGGATTTGGGTGGCTCCTGGTCCTCAGAATGGATGCAGTATATAAACCCAATCAATCAGGTCGGTATTTGACTGACTCCACAGATAGTCTCACTTGTTTGGATGACCAATTCTCAAGATGGACTGGTCACTGGCCGCACGACCTATGACTTCATATGTTCTTCACTATTTTCCTGGTTGTGGATTGGTGGCAAAAACTATTATGGAAATGGCATATCCCCATTAAAATCTAATGTTTTATTTGGATTGTCGTTGAAAATCACATATCTACCTAGGATAATTTATACAGGCGAGGTTGGATTGGACCTAACAGGTGTGGACTTTGTTCTACTGCTATGGAATCGGTGGACCACCTATTCACAACCTGTACATTCTGCAAGACAATTTGGTATTTGATTGTTGCTACTCTGGGCATACCACTTATATTGGATGTATCTATATTCCTTGTAAACATGGGGTTATGGATCAATTCCTATTTTGATCTTTTATATCTCATGTTATTCATCACCTAGCGGATTTGGCTAGCCAAGAATCAACTACTATTTGAGGAAATTCCACCGGATATCCATCGGATCACTTTGGGAGTATTGACACTTCTTTCTACACATCCGTTACACTATTCCTCCAATCCTCCTCAAGTGTTGGGATATTCACCTTGCTACCACTATCCTACTGGCTTATTTGGTGGGGAAACTAATCGTGGAATTGGGGGGATGGGGTGTTATTTCATATATATATGGATCACTATTATCATCTAAAACTTGGATGCTGTAGGAGCACTAACACTAGGGATGAGCTACTTGCCTTATGGGCCTTATTATATTTCTCTTCATCTATAGGCATTCCAGAGCTACAAATTTTTGGTTATTCCACTGCTATTATTGACTGGGATAACCACACATCCAGATTATTGGTACTTTACCTATCCCAGTGGTGCAATCATATTCAAGAGTTGACTTGAATTTTCATGAGGCTTGATATCAGTCATATATACCGGGAACACAACATTGCAGCGAACACCTTGTCGAAGGAAGCACTAGATATCACTTTGAGCCACCTTTTGGTATTTGAATTCATGGAGGGTAATTTGATATACCACTGCTTACATGAGGTCTTCTACTCTTGGTAGTTCTAAAAACATTTTTGATGTGCAACTTGTTATGCACTTTCAGTTTTTTGGTTCCACGAGAGATGAGTATCACCTTTTTCATTTGACATTCTGTTGTGACTAGCTTCGACTGAGATATTAGCGGCTATCTCAGTTATATTTTCTCTTGACCTGGACTGCTCTTGGTGGTGCACAAATTATGTATTGTGGACCTATTGTCTGGATGTACTCACATTACATGTTATTAATCTCTTGTAGACTGTAGTATTTGGATGATACAATGTATCTTTTGAACAATTAAGTGTTACCTTTGATTCAATGAATACCAAGGAACCATCTTTTTTTCCTGAAAAGAAACAAAGAAATGAGAATTATGTGTCTTCATTAAAATAAAAACAAAGAAATGGAAAATTAAGAACCCAGGGAATACCCTGGAAACGTCCAAGCACTTATTCTCTTCAAACAAAACTAAAGTAGATCCTTGAAAAATAGATTATTAAATTCTAGAACCCTATTCATATATGTTTCTATTGGAATTAACCAGAGCCATGATGTGGCAATATCCATGTGTTAGTTAGACTGCTTTAAAATAAATTGAAAATGGAATCGTTGCCGCTGATTGAATATGACTTATAATTTTATAAATCGGTCGATGGGATGCAAGTGTCAACTTAAACCATGCAAAAATTGAAATCCATGGGTTGGGATTGTTCTAGTTAGTAACATAAGCCTTCAACCCAAAATTGACCAATCATACATATGATATCATAGTAAGAGAAAAAAAGAAAATATAAAAATTTATAAGAAAAAGGACTGCAAATAGTGGCATATTTAGGGTTTTTCATATGATATCATAGTAAGAGAAAAAAAAATATAAATTTATAAGAAAAAGGACACGAATTGTGGGGTATTTAGGTTTTTTAGAGCAAAAACACATTAAATATGGCCACCCATTAAGAGAACAAAGTCTCATAGAAATTCTATGCTTCTCCTACCTGGTGATACTATCTCACGAGTGTTCTCCACGTGCTTGTGGTAGGAATCGACTAACTACATTTTTTAAAGTATAATTGATTACCTACACTCCTCCAGTGCTGAATGGAGATGTTTTGACAATGTTTTAATGTCATGTTGCAATCATTCTACCTCTACATAATCATTTTCTATTAAATTATTTCCTTCAACGACTCTCCTCCATGGGACAATTCTGCTACTACCTGCCAAAGTATAAGTTATCATCGATTAGGGTTTCGGCTTATTTCCTCCTCTCATCCTTATGCTTTCAACGCTACCATTGTTGGCGTGTGTAAGATGACCATGTAGTTTTTCCATGTTGTTGTAGTATAACATTCTCTCTTTTCTATAGTGGATTCTGTCCTCTGCACTATCTCCCAAGCTAGTTGTGTCACCTGTGGTTGGATGCCATTGTTGTGAGTGACAATGAATAGGGTTGTGTGCTTCCTCCTCTTCTTTTAACAATTGAAAAACACATATATATCAATATATCATTGGCCTCATAAAAATATTTTTTATCTTTTTTTATTTCAATTTGTTTTAAAGGAATTTAAAAGATAGGGTAGGGAATAGAATAAAATGGCATTAATTTTATGCTTTTATTAAAAAAAGGAATGGGATAGAGGTGAAGGTGGAAGGGATAATGCATACAATGATAAAGGTTCACTTTATATTATTTTGAAATGTGGATGGAAAAAGCTTTTATGCATAAGGGGAGTACTTTTTTTTTCAAAAATGATGATTATAGGATTTTTTTGCAATGACAAACTAAGGGAGGTATTTTCGACTTAAAGGACATAAGCATGATGAGAATAATGTGAATAGAGAAGAATGAATAATTAATCAATGGACGTTAAATTGTGGAATTTGACTATCATAACACAAAAGGTTTTGACTTTTCGAAAATTTGACTATGTCGAAAGAGTCAAATGAATAAGAATTTTCCCAAATGAAGTATGAGTGCAACTAATGCAATGAACTGAAGGTAATGACCTAAATATTATGACGTGATGACATGCATGGTGAGAATCAACCAAAATCCAAGACACAACACCTATCGGACTATGATGATGCACGTGATACAATTTGGTAAGTCTATCAAAGGAGTCATATGACAATGAAAATGGTGAAATTAGATGTGCACACAACAAGCACATCAAAATGGATGTGATGGTAAATATGGAAAGATATTATGAAATAATTCATTCCCATTCAATCTAGAGAAATAATTCTACATTTAATTTTAACTTTGGGGAGGCATAAGAGACTGAGGAGCTCTTGTAACCTCATTGCGTAAATTTGAATAGTTACCCATATTACTGTTATGAGACACCATGCTAGAGACATTCCTAAATACTTTTGTATAAGTCATGATATCCTGAATGTTAAAGCTCAAGAACAATGTTGGTATACCTAGTTTCCCCAAAAACCATGTAGACAATATCTACAACAATACTGACCTACCAAATATCTTATAAAAAGACATCACAATTGTGCCCTTAGAATCCCCTAAGAGTTCCCTTCGAAAGAGAAAATATAGCGAAAACTAGTCGCTTGGGACAACAAAGATGGATTGAAAAACAATTTCATAGTAGGATTAATCAACATAAAATACAAGTGATTCAGCCTAGAAAAATTCTAGTTCTAACCTACCAAAATAGCATTTAAGGCCTAACTGAACCCAGGAGCACTGCTAAGAACATCGTGTGCCACTGCATCCGATCCAAGAATTGAAACTACGTTGTGAGTCAACAAAAGTTGATTAAGGTACAAAGGTCCAATAACAAGCACATGTGTGTTCCTCTATTTGTTATCCTCTACTACCCTCTTGTAGTACATGGACTGGCCATTTACATTTTTATTTTGCTCCCTTAGATCCTTCTTTTTTAGCACCTTCAATATTTTTGTAAATAAAAAGTGCAAAGTGTTTGGACTTCCCCATCTATTTATCAAACCCTAAGGGCTCTTCCTTGACTTCATAGTATATCAAGTGAGATGTTTGACATAGATTTTCCACCCCGTATTCTTGTTGGGTGAATGAGTCAGCACCAAGCCAGTAGATGCCATCTAGAAGCGATCATCCTATTGCCAATTTGCTTGCTCAACTCCTTCAAGGATTTCAATACAATATTCCCATGTGCTTGAAGGTCATGAATATGTAACCCTTGTATTTTCTAGTTCCCTTGTCCATGATCATTGTGCATTCTTTCAACTCGTCATATTGATAGAAAACAAATTCTAAATTATTTGACATAGTGTCCCAGCCAAGGGTTTGGACAAAAAAATATTTGTGTGCGGATTCCTTTTGGGAGAGTTTTTGAATATTGTCTAGAAGTTGGAGATATTTCTTAGTGGATGGCACCAAACCCCATTTGGAATAAACAACCCATTTAAATAAAATTGAAATTAATGATCCCTTTTCCCCCCCTTTTTACTCTAAATTTCATTTTAAATTTACCTATTTACCCGTTTATTCTCTTTTCCCTATTTTTCCCTCTTTACTAATTTTCCTTCTTATTTATCCTCTGTTTTTTTAATTTATTAACAATAATACATTACCTATAATAATTATATTACATTAACATTACCTAGTATATTAATATATTAACTATATAATATATTGTTGTGTACATCGAGACCACATCAAGTTTCATTTAATACATACCCAATTGGAGCCTCTCTTTTGAATACCTCAATCCCATCCCCAAGTGCATTCCCATAATAATCCCAACTACATTCTCCTACTAATCCCAACTACATTCCCCTACTAAATAATAAAAATAATTCCTCAAAAGGGAATTTTCTTCTTTTAGGTTTAATTCCATCATGGGATACAACATTTGGGCTACTTTTCTTTCTATATAATATTCAATCTCATTGACAAGTAATGAAAATCCTAACCAAATATAATATAGACCCTAAAAGGATGGTAAAAATCCTTCAAATTATCATTTCCATATAACTATTATATTTACTAGTAAAGCTATTAAATCTAGACCTTTCATCGATACTTCTTAATGTACAATTGACCCCACAACTTGTCCATTGTTGTAGAAATAATTGAACGTTCTTTTTCTAATGTTCAACACTAGCACATACATCTTGCATAGAAGGGCCTAAGTCACCATGATACTCCTAATTATAGAAAAAAAAAAATTACGAGCTTATACTAATATGAAAGTGCTGACCATTATAGCCACAAAATCCTCAAAATTAATAATAAGGTACAAGGTAGATATGTACTTTAATTGATTAATCTTAAAAACTATGGAATATTCCAGGTTTTATTGCTTATGTGTAGTGTTGGGGATTTTAACCTACATTACCGTGGTTAGACCAACTATCCTTTCTGTATATGTCATGTCCCCAATTAAATAATTTGCAAATAATGTTTCACTAACCTACTAGTTCCCTAGGTTGAGATGGAGACATAAATTTTGTAATAAGGGGATACGGGACTCAAAAGGACTTTAGTTTACCATATTCACATTTAAATGGGTCACATAAATTATAAATGCTAAGAAAATAAGGTGGCATGGGTTCAGGAAGACACTTGGAAGCTCATGTAGCCTTTGGGTGACTAGATTCCCCACACACTTGGCATGATATTCATCCAAATTCGAACACATGGGTAATGTAACATTATTGGATGCTGATGTGGTGTCAAATATCATATAATGAGCCCAAGAATTCGAATTAGTAAAGGAGATTAACTCCCATGGAAGAGGAAGAGACTAGAAGACAATGTGTGCCACTTGGAAGGAGATTCCATGCACTCTATGACAACAAATGATAAAAGATTCTATGAGAAGTATTACAAATTCAGACTTGATTGATGACATATGAAAAATATGACATGACATGGATAAAAATAGCCACCAAGGGGTCGAATTTGGGAGTTAGAGTCAACCATTCGAAATGGGGAAAGAATTGGAGCATGAAGAGGAAGACAAGTGTCATTAGAGTTACTAAACCACTAAGACGAGTTGGAGGAAGCTCAAAGAGGGAAATTATACCTTAGGAGGACTCATGAAGTTAATAAAATTATTTAATGAGGAAGTAAAATATATTTTGATCATTTTTAATTGTCCTTTGGCATTTTGGAGAGCTTTTTCTTGTCCATTGCACGGTGAGTGTTCACTCTCCTTGCTTGTGAACCAATTTCGAGGGAGTTGGATTTCTTTCCAAGTTGGTTAATGGAGAGGAAATTCAGACCTCTAACTAGATATTAATGAAGGAGTTTTCATTACAATTTGAAGGTCCATACAGTCTAATTCTCATCTATCTCCCTATTCTCTCATTCCTTCTCCTCCGTTCTGTTATGAATATTTAATTATTTTATTTAATAGTAAATTAAGATATTTGAATAGATGTGACCATTCGTAAATAGTCACCACCAGGCATGTATAATCTAGGCCCAAAATTCATTGTAATCATCCATTAATTATTATAAATTTAGATATCTTTTTAATTGAAGATGGAACATCTTCCTCCCTAGACCTAGATACAGGCTAGCTTAACCCGGATATGGGCTGGCTTATTACACCGGATACAATTGTACTAAGAGTCCAACTGGATACGATTTCTTCAAGTGGTATCAGAGCTTTCTCTCCTCCCCTATGAGCTTAGATTCGACTCATCCGCTCCCAATTCTTCCACTGCTCCATTTCACCACCTATCACTTCATCCCAAGTGTTTCCGAAAGAAGAAGGAAAAAAAAAGCCCCTTTTACAACATTCATGGCATGTTATAGTGACGAATTCATAAATATCCTTGAGAAAATCCTTAAGGATATAGATGAAATAAAGAAATCTATTGACAAAACATTTAAAGAAAATGAAGATGGATGTGAAAATCGCGTAGAACAAACCACTCAAGCTAGTGTAAAAGATGAATATATAGTAGACTATTATGTCATTTCCAATGAGAGTAATGGCATCAATCAATATATTGTGCAAGACAAATATATAACATAACCTAAAAATGAAGAAAATGACAACAAAATATTTGACAAGGAGAAAGATGATCCTCACCAAGATTGTCATAAGAGACAAACCGATGTTACTAACAATAACAATGATCAATGCATTGACAATAGGATCACAATAAAAAACGCAGGAATGACATATGTCATCACAAGGACTTCTATAAATAACATCAAGGAAAACAACTATAATATCTATTAGACACAAGATAAGATTGGTGTTCTTGTGAGCATTATAAGCACAAAGAGCACGTTCAAGGGAATTGGCACAAAATATGCTATGAATGACAACACAAAAATAGTTAAAACAAAAAATCACACAAGTGGAAAAAAAATAAAAAAAACTTAACTATGTTCATACTTAATACAAATTCCAAGACAAAAGAATCAAAATGAAGCAATGGTCGTAACCAGAATCGCATGTCTCAAATCATCAGTGCGACATAGAGCCAGGATAAAAGACAACACCATCAAAACTCAGCTTTGAGAACAAAGCTTTCCTTAACGGGGAGGAAATGTTAGGAATATTTAATTATTTTATTTAATATTAAATTAGGATATTTGAATAGATGTGACCATTCGTAAATAGTCACTACCAAGCCTATATAAGCTAGACCCAACATTCATTGTAATCATCCATTAATTATTATACATTTATATACCTGTTTAATTGAAGATGGAACATCTTCCTCCCTAGACCTGGATACATGATAGCTTAACCCAGATATGGTATTGCTTATTACACTGGATACAATTTTACTAAGATTCCAACCCGATACGGTTGCTTCACATTCCCCCACACTCACATGTTGATGGCGCACTTGTTGGAGTGGTGCTTGCACTTTGCTTAGGATATTTGATGCCAAATATTAGTTATATTATGTATGGATCTGTAATATCATATCCATATTCTATTTAAGTCGAAATATAAGAAATACATGTATGAAAGGCTTGCATTCCCAATGCTCTTGAATAACTAATTTTCATGGATTTGGCTTCAATCTTGAAGTGGTTTTATACCATATTTGTATGAGGAATTTTATATGATTTTTATGATGTTGTGGAAGAAATATATTATTTAATACTCTATACTTTCATTCCCATATTCTATTCAAGTCGAAATCCAGGAAACTCTAGGGCGAAAATCTTGCATTCTCATGCCATTGTATCACCAGTTTTCATGGATTTTAGCTTCAATCTTGAAGTAGTTTTATACCAAATTTGTATGAGGGATATTCTATGATTTGGATGATGTCGTGACAGAAATATATGATGTGTTACTCTGTAATCTCATGTCCTTATTCTCTATGGGTCTAAATCCAAGAAATCCATATGTGAAACTTGTGCATTCCCATGCCATTGAATCATTAGTTTTTTTGACTTTGGCTTCAATCTTGAAGGAGTATTGTATCATATTTGTATGAGGGATTTTATCTGAGTTTGATGATTGTTTTGAAAGCCATATATTATTTTTTACTCTCTAATTTCATGTCCCTATGATCAATGGGTCAAAATCCAATAAATCTATATGTGTAACTCTTGCAAATCCATGTTACTAATTCACTAGTTTTCATGTATTTGACTCCCATACTGAATGAGTTGTATAAAATACTTGTACGAGGGGATTTATATGGTGTTTAATACTATTTTGGAAGAAATTTTTATTTTTTATATAGTCTCTATATTTCGCATCCTGATCTGAGCCTTTAACTCTATCTTTCATATGTCAAAATCGAGCTAGTTATGCAATTTCACTGAAAGTTATCAAACAAATGTGGAACTCTATAACTAGTTTTCCAAATTAATAGCCAAGTGTAATGAAATTAAATGGGGTATTATATCATTCCAAATACTCTTCTTAAAAATTTGGGAGGTTCGTACATGATTTGGGAATCCTAGTTGGCCTGCACCCTAGGGGGGGTTTCATCACAATTTCCTAGTAATTTTGGCCTTTTTTGTCATCAGCCCCAAAATTTTTTGAAGAGGTATAAATTCAGATAAAAAGTTTATATAAACCACCTTGTTATTTTTTAATTCTCACCATACCATTTCCTTTCAAATTCGGGAGCATTTGGTTAAAGTTGGAACCCTCTAGAGTCATGACTAGTTAAGCACGAATTTTGCCCAATTTGTAATTTTCTCCATATACCAAGTAGTTACATTACATTATAGAGTTCCTTTATCTTCATGCAAACATGATTCCATTTGTTTATCTATTTATACCTTGGTGAATGGCATAGGACATAGAAATCATCCTTAGTGTTACAATGATTTAAATAGAGTCCATATCTTGCTTATAGGGCAAATGCATATGTTATGTCGTAAAGATATGTCTTTTGATCTTGGTATTTACCTAAGTTACAAGAAATATATATTGTTAACCAAAATTCCTAAAATGAGATATTGTATCTTTCTCTCTTTCCAATATTCCCTTTGTATGGCCTAAGGCCTTAAGGAAAAATGTTTTGGTTGGACAACTTGACTTTTCACATCAAATAATGGCTTAGGGACTAAGATCCATACTTGGAATACCAAACTTCAAAATAGCCATCATATCTTACTCATTGGATAAATAGTCCCTATGTAGTATGTAGGGGTTTTTTGGTGGTCTAGGGTATCACACATGACCCATGATCCCCTTATGCTTATACCTTACGTTTTGACTTGGTAATATGGCTGAAGAAATGATAAAAATTATTGGTATAATAGAGATTGAAATGACCATATCTTTCCTATAATCCAAAGATTCCCCACATAGGGGTAACATTGTGTACTAGGGCCCCATGCATGGGCCTGATCCATTGACGAAAACGTTATGGCCTACTACTTTATATGTTTAACCTAGAACATGGAATAGACCATGAAAGTCATTCTTAGAGTGCCAAATTTGAAATGAACACCATATTCCTCTTAAATGACAAGGATTCCTTTTATAGGGCTTGTGTAGTGGAAATAGTCCTATTAGTGTCTCCTTGAATCCGATAAACCATAGGGCTTGATTTTTTTATAATGGTTTCACATAACCTAGAATGTGTTGGAATGATTTTTCAATATGATATTTGACGATATTTCTTTCAAGGACAGAGGTCATATGAGACTGGTCCAACCTTAAAAGAAAAACAAGGAAGATAAGAATAAGAAAAAATCTAACAATTCTTTACATATAAGAATGTACATGTAAGCCCAAATAATAGGAGTCCTAATTTTCCATGGTCAAAACCTGATGTTATATGTTATCCAGATTGACAAGATACTGCATCTGAATTATAAAAAATAGTGATCAAGATTGATTTGCATGTTTGTACTTTGGTTGCAAGTTAGGAAATATGAGAAAAGGATATTATTGTGGACACAACTGTACTAGTTAGTAGTCTCCCTAGCACAAGTTTTGGACTTGGAATGAGATCATTCATTCTGAGAGGAAGCCATGATACTTATGAAAGTGATTGGACAACTAAGAGTTTATGCAAAAATATAATACATTCACCTGCATACTTCAAAACCACTTGACTAAGTTGTATGTAATAATTAGGAGGTTTTGGTAAAAAAATGACTTGAAAGGTGTTATTTATGCAACGTAATCTATATCTACTAACATTATTAGTTTATTGATTGAAATAATTGAATTCTTCACATTGGATAATTATGAAATGATACTTCCATTGCCTACTCAGTTTCTTCAAAGTGATATTGAGAGGCGCCTTATGGAAACCCTGCTTGTGCTAGTAAAGACGTTTGGTGATGGTATCTATAAATTAACTATGGAAACATCCCTATAAATTAGTATTGAACTCCAAGTAGAGAAAAGGACTGAACATTGTGATATGTGCTACAATAAAATGGAGAACATCAAGCAGATTATTGTTCCTTTAAAAAGGAGAGGTAACACTATTTCCAAGTCCACTTGATAGTTGAGTTTATGCATCACAATATATACTAATTTGATGATGAGCATATGTCTAACCATTTATATAATCATTTTTAATAGGAAGTAAGATGATCATACAAAAAAATGATGCATCTTTCATTATGCCTCACCAATTAAGTGTCATTTATTTGTGTCCACGTCTCCTTGCCAATCAAGGAGGAGTATGTCAAAGGTTAAGCAAGTTGTCATTGATGCCAAGGTTCTAGTACAAAGAAAATTTCAAAGGAAAATAAGGGACAATGTCAAAGGTCAATCACATATTTATTAAGGTAATAAAACCATCTACAACATGTAGCAAATCGTCATCCATGTGACAAATAAAGTATGTGCAAGTTTATGGACATAAATCCCCTCCTTTAGGTATCAAAGCCCATCTTCTTGTGTACAAAACTCCCGGTTTATGTAAAATATTTTGTATGTGAGTGGTCCTGCAGTTAATGGACATGATAGATAACATAAAGATATGTGGAATTCCCATACATTACGTATTTCTCAAACTTATATGTCTGTCTCATGAAAAGTTAAACATCTCCTCAAAATGGTATAAATACACATTGATTTTACCTCGTTTCATCATCTATTCAAGCAACTTTCTTATGTGCAATCAAGAGGAGCTCAACTTTCTTATTGTAAGGGCTATGTGACCCCACACTTAAAATGAGGTTCTATTTTCTTCTTAGGGTTATCTATACTATGATAAGGTTTGCTCTCTCTTGTTTAGGTCTTAACCATGACCTAGGGTTTGTGCATGATTTTTGGGAAAAGTGCAAATATTTTGGGATATTGGATGATTACGCTATACCTTTAGGAGATTTTTGGAATCTTAATGTTCACGGGGAGACCTCTTGGAGCTAAAAATTCATTATTTTTCTTGGTCTATGTATGGCATATGGTTTGAGTTTATAGGATTTGATTAGGGTTTTACTCTAATCCTTCTACATGAAGAAGATGGATTTACTGTTTCTGGACTTATTAATGACAGTATGGAAGTATGATTATGGTATAATAGTGATGGTGTGAAAGTGTGATAATGACAGTGTGTGATAGTGACAGTGACTAGCAATGAAATGGACAATGATAGGAAGTCACAGTGACTAGCAATGACAGGAACAGTTATAGGAAGTGACAAGGATAGTGACATATAGTGATTGTGACATGTTTATATTCTCTTAGACATATTTATATTCAAGGGGTTGATATTTAACTTCTAGTTGGAGATGGAACATCTAGGGAGTTGTATCTCCCTTCATATTGGAGCCTGAAATTCAAGGGGTGGGATTCTCCTTCAAGATTATCGTGTAAATATTGAAACTTTGAAGATAATTTTTTGTGGTTTTTGTCCCGTCTATGTTTCCATGTAAAATCCTTGTGTTATGTGCATTTATTACTTTTTGTTTATGGTATGTTTATAAAAAAATGGTAAGAAATGATGAATGATGCTAACATAATTTAAAGTGAAGGATAAATTGGCAAAAATATTTCCAATCCTGATTCATCCCCTACCCCCTCTCATTATTTGTGATATTTCTAACATAAATCAGTATTGCTATATATATGTTAGTGTTCCCTATAATCCCAAACACATGATGCAACTTACATAATAAAAAAAATAACTTTTGGAGATGTTGTTTTATAACATTATATGCTCCAAAAGTTTAAATATTTTCATTAATTTTAAGGTGGTTTTCAAAACACCACCTTCAAAATATCTAGGGGTACCCCACCTAAAAGTCACGAGAATCTAACTTATGTGGCAGTTTTTAACAAATCACCTCCAAATGTTGAATTCTAATGACTTGTAGAGGAGGTTGTCAAAACACATCCTTGAAAATAATATTTAGGGGTAGTTGTTTTAATCTCCCCCATCCGAAAAAAAAGTTACTAGAATTGAAATTTTTGAGGCAGTTGTAAAACAAGATCCTATAGAAGTTCAAATCTTATGACTTTTGGGAGGAGTTTAAAAAACCACAATGAAAAGTTAATATTTCATGAATTTTAGGGGGATTTGAAAAAACCAAATCCAAAAGTTAAATTGTCATGACATTTAGGGAGGGGGTTCTAAAAAAATGCCTTCAAAAATATATTTAGGGATGTTGTTCTTANGGGGGGTGTCCAAATAATTCCTTAAAAAACAAATTTAGGAACAGTCATTTTAACCCCCCAATCGATATTCATAAAAATCAAACTTTTAGAGGTGGTTGTTAAAAAACTACCTCCAAAAATTCAATTCTCGTGACTTTTAGGGGGCTTATTAAAAAAACCACCTTAAAAAACACATTTAGGGGCGGTTGTTTTAAAACCCCCTCTAAAAGTCATGATAATCAAATTTTTAGAGGCGGTTTTTTAAAAGCCACTACAAAAAGTTCAATTTTCTTGACTTTTGGGAGGGCTTTTCAAAAACCGTCTCTAAATCTCTAAAAAGACTTTTAGGGGCAGTTTTTGCAAGACCCCTACAATCCTAAACCCTCGCTAAAGGGGTAAATTGTTGTAGTTAGGGCTGATTATTTTGTTGAAATAATGGTGAGCAAATCTAGATGAGAAATCAAAAGAATTAATGAACACAAATTTGACCCATGGAAGCTCAAGATGGAGGATATTCTAGTAGATAAGGACAATGGGTGTTTGTGGATCCAAGTACAATATCTATTTCTATTCCAAAATAATATTGGGATAATTTGGATAGAAAGGTGAGGAGTATTAATCATCTTTGTCTCTTACATTCAATACTATTGAATGTCTCTAGAGAAGACACTACAAAGAATCTATGGGAAAAATTAGGGAATCTGTATCAGTCAAAGTCCCTTCTAAACAACTTGTTTCTTTGAAACAAGTTGAATCATCTCAGGATGGAAGATGGTGAATCCATGATAAGGAATCTAAATTTTTTCAATACTCTAGTAAGTCAACTAACCTCAGTTGATATTAACATGGATGAACAGGATAAGTGTATTGCCTTGTTATGTTCTCTATCAAACTCTTGGGATAATCTGGTTATATCAATAGGTAGTACTACTTAGTCTACGTTGAATTTTGAGGATGTAGCTACATCCTTGTTATCAGAGGAAATGAAGTGAAGATCCATGGAAAATCATAGCACTGATTCCTTATTAGTGATAGATAATTCTAAATACCATAAAATATATATTTATAGGGGGGATATCTAAATCTAAGGGAAAGTCTAAATCTCCAAGATAATATTTAAAAAAATTATGTTGTAAATGCGGTAAGTATGGGAATTATAAGAAGAATTGTAGATCAAACAGTGTTGAAAGAGGTAAAGGGTCAAAAGATACTTTGTCCATGGAAGGAAATTCCTCCTCAAAAAAATGAGGGGATGTGTACTTAGCTTCTACAAGTACACAGTCAAGAAGTGATGTTTGGTTTATTGACTTAGGTGCTTCCTTTCATATGACTGTTAAGAGGGAGTGGATATATAAGTATGAAAGGTATAATGGAGGGTATTTCCTCTTGTGAGATGATTCAGCAACCAAAATAATAGGGCATGTAAAAAGTGAAGTTATTGTTGAAGGATGAAAGGATGCCATGTCCCCAAATAATTGATCACCAAAAGTGTTGACCACGCCAAAAACCTACGGGGACTAAGTGACATTAATTAATTAACCTGGGTAATTTGGCTAAGTAACTATAATTGAGGCTTGTACTTAATTTGATTTATTTTCATTATTAAATAATATGCAAATTTAATTATGTAGAAATAAGTTCCATGTCAGGAGGGTGCACTTGGGTAAGCCAACTTTCCTAGGAGGATATTTAGAAACTGTCAAGGGAATGACAAAATAAAGCAATCAGAAAAAGAGGGAAAGTTACAAAAGCCAAGTAAAGTTGTCATAAGGAAAATCAAGTAACAATTGACCAAAGGAGGGCGCGGTTTCCTTTTGGAGGCTCACTGGTCTCAAAAGCAGGAAAGATAGAAAAGTTGTCATAAGGAAAAGCAGGAAAAAATTGACCAAAGGAGGGTGCAGTTTCCTTTTGGAGCCTCAGTCATAAAAGTAGGAAAGGAAGAAAAGTTGACATAGGAAAACAGAAGGAAACTATGGGCCTAAGGAGGGCGCATTTTCTAAGTTGGATGAAAGTAATGGACAAGGAAACATCTCACATGACACATACTTGCCAATTTCTCAAGGAGGGTGCACCACTTGGCTAGGGTTAGGGAAGGGAGGCTTGCTCAGTAGGTGATTGGGTTTCCCAACAAGTCACCAGTGGTCTATTTAATGATAATTCGAGATTAATTTCATATTTTGGTTGTTGAATGATTTGTGTTGAGTGAATCCCAACTTCATACTGAATGTTGTGCCTCAGTCTCTTGGGAGATGGGTCCCAAGTCCCTTCCCCTCTCTTCTTTATCCCCTTCCATTTTAATTATAGGTGATGGAGAGCTAATAATCATCACCCTAAGATTTATATCAGACATATACATCCACCAATCCATCCATTGAAGACAATATCTAGTGAAGGGACCTTCACCTACACTCCAGTCCCCAGCTTGGTGCTTAATTTAGGCCTCATGTCCTTAGTTTTGGATCCCATTTTTTAAGAGATCAATACTCCAAACCTATTCATGATATTATCAGACCAAAACAAATTATTATGAATTTGAAATACTGTAATATTCCTGTTCAATGAGCTCTCATGTTAATTCTTCTTGAGTGAGCCTTTATTTTCCCACTAGATGAGGTTTTTGATTAGTTTAATGCAATGAGAATAAAGTAATGTCCATGAGAAGGATTATGAATGATATGATTTGTTAAATAAGGATATATAAATATCTTTAATACTTCATTAGCAAGTCGGATTTCAATCTAGTACGAAATTCATGAATTTATGCACACCCTTAATAGTTGACAAAGCAAAATTTACTAGTCTTACAGTTTTCTTCATTCTGAGTGATGTGCATCCAAATGTAATTCCGTAAGTTTTTGTAGGTATTTAAATGACCACACTATCTATCCCAACCCTAAAAAATGGTTTCATTGAGGTAGTACCTTGTTTTGGCATCCTTCTTTATGTAGGGTCTCCCTGGGCCAAAACTTCCAATTTTTCCCAAATCTTCCCAAACAACCCAAGATCAATATAGATATGTTCTTTACTGTATGAAACTTTACTTGATAATTTTTACCAGTCATACCACACCTATGAACCTTTCCCAAACCCCCGGTTGAAAATTTCTTCCTAGTTGCACAGTTGGGTGACCCATAAGCGTGGGAGTAGGTTTCAACGGAGCTGATTCCAAAATCTAAATGGTCCCTGATTTAAATGTGTTATGGAAGATACTTTATATGTCCTAAAATTTTCCTTGGCTTCTTCCATCAGCCTACTACCCTGTTTACAAAGTATCAGCAACATTTCTAGTTTTTGCATAGTTTCAATAGTTGACTGATAAGTGCAATTTTTCATTTTAATTTTTCATTAAATTTCCTTCAAATTTAATATTTTGTTCTGTTATCAGATTAGGGATATTACAGTGGTATCATAGCATGGTCCTCCATACATGCTCTTGATATTCATTAATGGGTAGAAAATTTAATTATGATTCTAAAAGGAGGGTCTCTGAAGAAAAGGAAGTTGAATCTGTGGAAGGGAGATTCCACAAAGTTATGGATGAGAAGGATGAGTTCATAAAATTTGTGAGAAACATGTTGAAAGGGATGCTAGTTATTTCAGATAATATCATTCAGTCTAGTCAAGAGACCATAGAGTTCCTAACTAAGCAGCTGGGTGGTAAATATGGAGAAGGGAGTAGCATTGGCTCCCAGTATGAAGAGAGAAAGATCATGGGTAGATCTATCTTTTCAAATACTGGGCCTCAGAATTGGCCTCTGGAATATAAATATGAACATAAGTTGCAGCCCCGACCTACCATGCCCAATTTCATGGAATTCCCAAATGAATACCCTCAAGTGTAGACTAAAACAGTTGCTTCATTGAAGGAGAAGTTTGCTGCATATCAAACTTTGAGTGACGAGAAAAAAATGGTTCTGACATTCAGATACTTTTGTGAAACTCAGTATAGGGGGAATCCAATAGGATTTCAAAGGATTCCATATCAGAATTTTGAGTTGAATAATGCCATTGGCGAAATTTATTTACCTTACTTTGATGGCACTTCCAAGTGCACAATGAGTTATTGGATTCATAAATTGAACACCTATTTTCAATTGAATCCTATGGCAGATAAAGATGCCATCAAGTTGGCAGCCATACATATTTATGGGGATGCCAATGATTGGTGGTTTCATGGCATGAAGACCTTGGGCCATGATCAAGTAGTTTCCTATGAGGAATTCACGTGGAGGTTGGAAGAAAGGTTTAATTGGAGAGATATCGACATTTATTTACGTGAATTGGAACACATTAGACAAGTGGGGACTCCTGAATCTTACATATCATAATTCCAAAAGGTGGCATTGATGGTCACTGATATCTCAGAATCTAGGTTGATACTTTTTTTAACAGAAGGACTAGCAAAACCTCTGAAAGGGTTGGTGAAAGCTTACCGACCCACAACTCTTAAATAAGGGGTGAGTAGGAGACCTACAAGATGCAATTCCAAGGACCAAGTATCCTCCCAGACCCACCATGCCTCTCAAATTGCAGAATCAAAGACCTTCAATGAGGAACTTTCCTGCCCATGGAAATAAATATTACTCCTACAAGGATTGGGATGATCTAAGGAGAAAAAATATATGTTTTTCTTGCCAAGAACCATGGGTTCCAGGCCACACGTGTGTCAAGGGGAAGGCACACTACATTGAAGTGTTATCCAAAAGTGATGAGGAGATGGTGAAAGAAGCTGAGATGGATGATGGATAATATGAAACAACTGAGGAAGAGGAGAAACTCCCTCAAACCGGAAACAAAATTGCAGTACTCAATGGAGTTCCTTGGTTCCATACATTGAGGCTGAAAGCAGTACTACGAGGCCAAATAATCATAGTCCTTGTTGATGGGGGTTCCACCCACAATTTTATTGATGCAGCCCTGGAGGAGAAAATAAATCTGTCAACTGATTCATTTTAAGGATTCACTATGGTCATTCTGGGGAACCATACCATGGAATGCAATCGATGGATTCCAAACCTGCAAGTGAATCTTGGAGACTACACCGTGAAGGACAAATTTTATGTTGTCAAAGTGGAAGACACCAATATGGTGTTTGGATTTCAATGGTTGTACTCCATTGGAGAACATTCCATGAATTTAAAAAAAACCAGATAAGTTTCAAGGATGTTGAATGGAAGCCCGTAGTTCTGAAGGGTATGAATACTTACCCAATCCAAGTAATTTCTTCCAATGTTATGAGATCCATTATAAGGCATGGGGACATTGAATAGGCCGTCGAATGTCGGATTACCAATGAGGGAACTACTGCCAAATTTTCCTACCAACCCAAAGACATAGAAAAGTTGTTGCACAAGCACAAGGGGGTTTTTGAAAACCTTCCCATTGGCATGCCACCTGACCTTGGCATTGAACACAGAATTGAGTTGGAATTTGGTACACTTCCAATAAAAATACACCTATACAAGCATCCAAAGAGATTCAAGGATGAGATTGAGAAGGCCATCAAGGAACTCCTTGAGTTGGGCCTCATTAGACCAAGGTCTAGTCCTTTTTTATTCTTTAGTGGTTCTAGTGAAGAAGAAGGATGGGACACTCAAAATGTCCATAGACTACCGAGCCTTGAACCTGAAAACCATAAAGAACCAGTACCCAATTCCCCAGATTGATGAACTACATGGGGAAAAATTCTTCTCTGAAATAGACCTCAAGTCAGGATACCACCAAATCAGAATGAGGGAGGAAGACATACATAAGACAACCTTTCGTTGTCATTTTGGTCATTTTGAGTTTTTGGTCATGCCATTTATCTTGACTAATGCTCCTGCAACTTTCCAATCATGCATGAACAAGGTGTTTAATGAGCATATCTGTAAGTATTCCCTTGTCTTCTTTGATGATATTCTGATTTATAGATGGACATGGGTGGAACACCTGCTCCACTTGGATGTGGTGCTCACTATACTTGCATATCGGTCCTTCTATGCTAAACTGTCCAAGTGTGAGTTTGGAATTATCGAATTTCTCTATCTCGATCATGTGATCTACCAAGAAGGAGTCAAGGTACACCAAGAAATGATAAAGGCCATATTGGGTTGGCCAAGCCCAAGGAACCTCACCGAACTAAGAGGCTTCATTGGCCTTTGTAACTACTACTGCAAATTTGTCAAAGGATACTCCTAGTACACTTCACCTTTAACAGATATGAATAAGAAGGGTGAATTTAGTTGGAATGAGGAGGCTGAACAATCTTTCCAAAGGATGAAGGATAAAATAAGTATTTTTCCAGTACTTGCTTTGCCTGATTTCTCCAAACCTTTTGTGCTGGAATGTGATGCCTTTGGAGAAGGCATTGGAGTTGTTCTGATGCAAGAGATGCACCGTATTGCGTTCAAGAGCAGAAAATTGTAGTCTCATGAGAGCTTTTGTTCAATCTATGACAAGGAGATGCTAGCCATTATGCATGCAATGACCAAGTTCCGACAGTATTTGGTGGGAGGTAAATTCATAGTGAAGACTTATCACAACAGTCTTACACACTTCCTAACCAAAAAAGAGCTCAATGACAGGAAGTAGAAATGGGTGAGAAAAGTTCATTCATATGATTTTGATATTGAATATAAAAAGGGGAGGATGAATGTTGTGGTTTATGCACTCTCTCGTAATCCCACACTCTCTTTGTTATAGATGCTAACTGAGTGGAAGATACAGTTGTGCACTAAATATTCCAAGAATATGTTTGCTTGTGAAGCTTTGGATGGGGTAAGAAATAATGAAGAGTACAAGGTACATGATGACCTCATCTACTACAAGAATAGAATCTTCTTAGTGCCTGTATCTGCACTAAAGAAGAACATTTTGGAAGCTGCACATGATGCACCAGTGGCTGGCTAGCCTAGTTTCCTAAAGGCCTACCAGAAGGTAAGAGAGAGATTCACCTAGAAGGGTCTCAAAAATGATGTTCTCATGCATGTGAGGGAATTTTCTGCATGCCAATAGAACACGGTGCATCACACACACCCTATTGGACTCCTCTAGCCTCTTCCTATTCTAGAACATAAATGGGATACTTTCTCCATGGAATTCAACACTGGGATGCCAAAGGATCAAGGAAAATATAGTATTTATGTGGTGGTTGACAAATTGAAAAAATTTGCACACTTTTTTGCAGTCACATCCACTATTTCATCTAGTGAGGTTGCTACTATATTTTTCAAGGATATTTCCAGGTTGCATGGATTTCCCAAAACTATAATCAGTGACAGGGATAACAAGTTCACTAGTGCTTTTTGGAAGGCAATGTTTGGGTTGGTTGGAACAAACCTGAACATGAGCACAAGCTATCACCCCCAAACAGATGGACAATCTAAAAGGGTGAATCAATGGCTTGAAGGGTACCTCCATAATTATGTTACGAGACAACAAAGAGCTTAGGAAACATGGCTCCACCTGGGTGAGTTCTGCTATAATACTACCTGTCATATTTCTATCAGAATGGCCCCCTTTATAGACTTGTATGGGTATGAGGCTCCATATTACATATTTAATGTTTGGATACTGTAGAGCCCAAAAAGATAAATATTGGTTACAGGAAAACCAAGATATTCTAAGGGTATTAAAAGAGAACATGTAGATGGCACAGAACCAACATAAAGTGTATGCAGAAAATCACCGAATTGACAGAGTATTCTAGGTATAAGACTTGGTCTACCTAAGGATACAACCTTATAGACAATATTCTTTGAAGAAGAAGGGGGATGAAAAAATTCAGCCAAGATACTATGGGCCTTACAAGATTCTAATAAAAATTGGTGAAGTGACCTATGAGTGGAACTGCCATCAGGAAGAAAAATAAATAATGTTTTCCATGTATCATGTTTGAAGAAAGCAGTTAGCCAACATGTAGTGGCATCATAAGAACTTCCTCCCTTGAATGATGAAGGCCACTTGGTCTTAGTTCCTGAGAAAGTGTTGCATATCAGAGAAAGGAAACTGAGGAACAAAACCATCAAAGAGTATCTGATACTGTGGAAGGGGTTACCTAGTGAAGATGCCACTTGGGAGGGTGGGAATATATTGCAGCATCCTGGTTTGATTCTGCTTGGGGACAAGTAGACTTGGGAAGGGAGTACTGTCATGTCCCCACTTAATTAATCGCCAAAAGTGTTTACCATGCCAAACACCTAGGGGGACTAAGTGACATTAATTAATTAGCCTAGGGAAATTTTCTAAGTAATTATTATTGAGGCTTGTACTTAGTTTGATTTATTGTCATTATTAAATAATATACAAATTTAATTATGTGGAAATAAGTGCCATGTCAGGAGGGCGCACTTGGGCAATCCAACTTTCCTAGGAGGATATTTAGAAACTGTCAAGGGACTGACAAAAGAAAGTAATCAGAAAAAAGAGAGAAAGTGCCAAAATCCAAGTAAAGCTGTCATAAGGAAAATCATGAAACAATTGACCAAAGGAGGGCATGTTTTCCTTTTGAAGGACCGGTCTCAAAAGTAGGAAAGACAAAAAAAAATGTCATAAGTAAAAGAAAGAAACAATTGACCAAAGGAGGGCGTAGTTTCCTTTTGGAGGCTCAGTCACAAAAGCATGAAAGGAAGAAAAGTTATATGAAAAAAAAGAAACTCTAGGCCTAAGGAGGGCACAGTTTCTAAGTTGGATGAAAGGCATGGATAGGGAAACATCTCACATGACACATACTTGCCAATTTCTCAAGGAGGGCGCACCACTTAGCTAGGGTTAGGGTTTTAGCAAGGAAGACATGCTCAATAGGTGATTGAATTGAACAACAAGTCACCAGTGGTCTATTTAATGATAATTCGATCTCTGTTTCACAATTTTTTTGTTGAATGATTTGTGTTGAGTGAATCCCAGCTTCATACTGAGTGTTGTGCCCAATCTCTTAGGAGATGCGCCCCAAGTCCCTTCCCCTCTCTTATTTCTCCCCTTCCATTTTCATTGTAGGTGATGGAGAGATAATTATAAGCACCCTAATATTCAGATCATACATATGCAATATCCAATCCATCCATTGAAGATGATCTCTAGTGAAGGGAACTTCACCTACGCTCTAGTCCCTGATTTGGTGCTTGATCTGGGCCTCCTATCCTCAGTTTTGGATCCCATTTTTTAAGATATCATTCCTCCAAACCTATTCATGATATTCTTAGAAAAAAAACACTTGTTATGACTTCTTTAATATTTTAATTTTTTTTTCCAATGAGCTCTTATGTTAAGTTTTCATGAGTGAGCCTTTATATGCCCACTAGATGAGGTTTTTTATCAATTTAATGCAATGAGAATAAAGTAATGGCCATGAGAAGGATTCTGAATGATATAATGTGTTAAATAAGGATATATTAATCTCTTTAATATTTAATTATCAGGTATGATTTCAATCTGGTACGAAGTTCATGAATTTATGCACACCCTTTCTAGTTGACTAGGAAACTTTTACTAGTCTTACAGTTTTCTTCATTTTGAGTGATCTGTGCATCCAAATGTAATTATTTAAGTTGCTGTAGGTATTTAACTGACCCCAGTATCTATCCCAAACCTTATACATTTATTTCGTTGAGGTTGTACCTTGTTTTTGCAGCCTTCTTTACGCAGGGTTTCCCCAGGCCAAAACTACCAGTTTTCCCAAATCTTTCCAAACAATCCTAGATCACTCTGAATCTGTTCTTGAATATTTGAAACTTAATTTAATAATTTTTACCAGTCATACCATACCTATGAACCTTTCCCAAACCCTTGGTTAATTGGGTTTGAAAAGTTCTTCCTAGTTGTGCTATTGGGTGACTCGAAAGCGTGGGAGTACGTTTCAGCAAAGCTGATTCTGAAACCGAAATGGTCCCTTATTTAAATGTGTTATGGAAGATACTTTATCTGTCCAAAAATTTTCCTTGGTTTCTTCCATCAGTTTGCTTCCCTATTTACAAAGTATCAGCAACATTTCGAGTTTTTGCCTAGTTTTAAGAGTTGACTGATAAGTGCAAATTTTCATTTAAAATTTTCATTAAATTTACATCAAAGTTAATGTTATGATATGTTATCATATCATGGCCAAAAACCTGATATATATTAGCACAATTAATGAAGTAGGTGTAAACACTATATTTGAAAAACAAAGTGGTAAAATGCTTCGAAGAAAAATGTTTTGATGAGGGGATTTTGGTGTGGAACTCTATACAATATGAGGAAAAGAACCACCACTAATAGGTGTAACAAATCTATTTTTCCTAAGAGTAAAAGTAAATAAATTAAAGACATTAATATTTATGGGGGAGACATTATGTTATGACATCGAAGTTTGGAACATATTGGAGAGAAGGGTCTTTAAGCATTACAAGGTAAAGGTATGGTTCAAGGTATGCCTAATTTCAAACTAAATTTTGATTTCTATGAGTATTTCTTATATGGAAAGTAGAATCAAGTGAAATTCCCTTCTGGTGCTACCAGGGAAAATGTGATCCTAGAGTTAATGCATAGTGATGTGCTTGGTCTTGTACGTGTTACATCACTGGGAGGATTTGTATATTATGTGTCATTTATATATGATTTCTCGAGGAATACATTGTTGTAGTTCTTAAAAGGAAGTATGAGTTTTTTAGTAAATTCAAGGAGTTCAAGGCTCTTATGGAAAAAAAAACAGGAAGGAAAATAAAAGTGTTGAGGACTGACAATGGAGGTGAATTATGGTTAAAGAGTTTGACTAGTTTTGAAAACAGTGTGGCATAGCACAAAAAAATACAAATTTATATACAACCCAACAAAAGGGGGTTGAAAAAAGGATGAATAGGTTGATGATGGAGAATGTAAGGAGTATGTTGATGCTATAGTTCTAGTAAATAATTATGGGTTGAATTTTTCGAAATTGCATGTTATATGAAGAATCAATCACCCACATCAGTATTGGTCGAAAAGACTCCTGATGAGGTATGGTATGGTAAGAATCCTTCTATTGCACATCTTAGAGTTTTTGTGTTCGATGATTTTGTGCATCTTCCTAAGGAGTTTTAGCATATTTAACCCATATAGACATTGGACTTAATCATTTATTTTATTTCCTAGTGCTTAGACCATTATCAGTTGACCACCTAGTGTATAGTCCTAAGTATCTTGATCACTCTAGATTATTATTTAGTCATTATTAGCCTCATTATCCACAAATTCACCATCTTCCTTGTTTATAGGATTTAATGCACCCTCATGCATGATTTTAGGTCCACTTGAATCAATCTCCTATAATTTAGGAGACTACCATCAGTTAACTAGCCTTGTTTTCATCACTTGGGTTAGTATGAGCTCTGATGACCACTAACACTAAAATAAACACATATTATGCACCCTCCATCATTATTTATCATCATTTAAATAGATAATGTGACTTCTTGTTCCACCTACTATCAGTTACACTCAGTTAACGGATCTACTTCAAGAGTTATGAATGGAAATTATGTCTGGTGATGGTTTCTATACCATATAAGCCTACCACATCTATGGATTTCAACTTCCTCTTTAGGCTCACAAATTTATCCTTGGATATGTATTATAAATGTAACCTTATTGGTGAATAATAGTCAGTTTGTACCAACTGAGTTTTTTCTCTTATGTTTCTGCTTCATTATTTTCTCTCCATTATGTTGCTTATCTCTGTTGTAATTCTTGTGAGGTTACATTTGATTCAAGATTTTTCAATGAAAATTATTATATGGTATCATAGATTCTAGGTTGATCATAGCTCATTTAGAATAAATTAATCCTCCATTGCATATCTTCATAGTGTTTGTTTTGCAGGAATGTCAGCTGCAAAATTTGAAAATCGCATCCAACATTGAAGAGGTGCAATGACCTCTACAAATTATATTATAGGTCCAACCATATCTTGTTTGAAAGGTATTTCTGTGATATAAAATAGATTTTTCACATAAGTCCATTTAAGTTTCTAGTTTGAGATATATGTTTAGTTGAATATCGGATGTTTTCAACAGATTGTCTTCATCTGTATCCTTTATTTCAGCTATATATTTATCACTCCAAAGAATGAGATAGGTCAAACTACATAGATGATTTGAAATATTTCTTTGATGTCTCAAATGGGTATTTGACGGAATTTGATTTTGTTGCTTGTAGAAGAAGTTGTAATTGAATTAGCAACACGACATTAGTCACGTTTTTAAATTTTTATTTGAGCTTACATGCATGATTTGATTTACATGTACAACTTCTTGAATTCGAAATTGTTAATGAATTTGAAGAAGAAATTATGGAAGAAATATCAATAAATTATACAGTTCAAATTGGTGCAAGTCTCCATTTAGAGGCTCCTTCTCCCTCAAATACTTCCCACGAAATAGTTCTACATGAAGAAGACATTTGAGTTGCCATTGTTGATGAACAACCCACCTTCCATTTCTCATCATTGTTCTCACGGTATTCTAATTTGAATCTTGAATATAATATGTCAATTGATAATGATCTTGTGCATACTTCATTGGATGATGGAGCACTATTTGATCAATTGGATGTTTTGGAGGCTAGATCACAGTTTGTAGTTGTTGGTTGTGCCCTCGCTCTCTCTGTTTCTTTGCATCTTATGTATTTCTCTGTGTTGACTGTCCTAGTTCATTCAATATATACTGAGATAGAGAACACGTTTCCATTGGTTTGGAAAAATTAGGACACCTTTTCCATGATCCATATAGGTATAGGTGGCCACCCACTTATTCTACTGGCTCAAAACATTTTTACATTTTGGCAATTTTCTTGTAATTTTCTATAGTCTTTCAGGTCCCAAACTTCTAGGGTCGCTTTAAGGCCCTAAACAGCGTTTTTTTATCATTTTTTTTGGGGGGGGAATGGTTGCCAATGGTATGATTTTGACCCCAGACGAAAGTTGTAAAGCTTGGATAGACCTTTCCAAGAGGATATCGAACGCCCAAAATGGATATCGTATGTAAAAGGTATGACCCTGAAAAGTTGATTGTTCAACTAACCACCTTGGGGCCACAAAATTTATGACGATTAATCTCCTAGGGTAATGTTTAGGGTTTCTGCCTCTCCAAATCTTTATGATAAAATTCCCTTTGGTCTCCTTTTTTATTCATCTTGCAACGAGTGAGCATAGTCGCCACATCTCTTCTCAGAGATACAACTACCACCATTCTAGCTGCTTTTGTTTTACATTTTGTTAAGTTTCATTCATTTAATAGAATCGCAGTTTACTATATCACTGTGTCTATTTCGATATTTCTGTGTATGTAAATATATATATGCTCTTTCATTTCGTTCTCACGTAAATTTGGATCATTCCATCTCTTTCTTGGAGTTGATATAACCTTTGGTTTGAAGTTTCAAGATCATCAAGTCTCATTTGGACCTATTTTCACCTTCCCTGGTTTGAATATCAAGTTTACTGAGCACATCCTTTTTCTCTCTCATCAATGTACCTCAGTTTCTCTACATGGTTCTAGTCTTCATCCTGCAGTTGTTTATGTTCTTGATGATCTAGTTGAGCACCACCATTCAGTTGCATACTATGCATAGATCAAGCGGATGATCCAGACATGGGAGCATCAACCTCTTCTTCCCAAAACTAAGATCCCTCCAGATATCTAATCAAGTTCACACCTACTTGGATTTGGAGCGGTTTATTTTTGGTGTACCTCATGTCCATTTTTAGGAAGGATTTTCCCCATGTGGTTTTTCCTTTTTCCTCTGTTTACATGGATGAATAATTTAAAGGGTGACCTCATCCTTTGTTGTTGGGCCCTAATCTCCATTTATTTTTCACATAAGTCAAGCTTAATTCAAGGGGTGTTGGAATATTTAACCCATCTAGACATTAACCTTAATCATTTATTTGATTTCATAGTGCTTATACCATTATCAATTGACTACCTAGTGTATAGTCATACGTATCATGATCACTCCGGACTATTATTTTGTCATTATTAGCCTTATTATCCATAGATGCGCACTTGTCCTTATTTCTAGGAGTTAATGCACCCTCATGCATGGTTTTATGCCCACTTGAGTCAGTCTCCTATAATTTAGGATCCTACCATCAATTAACTAGCCTTGTTTTCATCACCTGATTCGTATGAGATCTGGTGACCACTAACACTTAACTGCACACCTCTTATGCACCCAACATTAATAGTTATCATTAGTTAACTAGATAATGCACCTTATTTGTCCACCAACTATTAATTACACTCAGTTAACTAATCTGCTTCAAGAGTTATGACTTGCAATTATGTCTCGTAACGGTTTCTATGCTATATAAGCCTACCCAATGTGTGGAGTTCAACTACCACTTTAGGCTCGTGAATTTGTCTCTTGGAGATGTATTATAAATGTAACATTATTGGTGAATAATAATTAGATGGATTTTATACCAATTGAGGTTTCTCTCTTATGTTTCTACTTCACTGTTTTATCTCCATTCTTCTTCTTATCTTTGTTGTAATTTTTGTGAGGTTACATTTGATTCAAGATCTTCCTGCGCAAATTCTTATAAGGAGAAAATGAGCAAGTTAGATAATAAAGAATAGAAATGAAACTTTATTGGATACAAAGATGGATGGAAAGGTTACAAACTATGGAATCTTGTAACAAGGAAAACAATGTACATTCGAGATGTGGTCTTTAGAGAGGCTGAGAGCACTTCCAGGAATGAAGATGAATCAAAATAAAAAGGACTAGAGAAAACACAGTCTAAGAATGAAGTATATGATTCAAATGAGGAGGAATATTCATCTAAATAAGATGATGAGGTGGAGTCACATAATGAATTTTTAAGGAGGTCCGATTGTGTAAGCAGGTCAATTGAAAGGTATAGTCCACCTAATTTTTGTTTTAGTTTTGTTATATCTGCTATTAATGATGAACCTAGCTATGTTAAAGAGGTAGTTAATTCTGAAGAGTGCAAACTTTGGAAGAAGGCCATGGGAGAAGAAATGGAGGAATTGAAAAAAAATGAGGCTTGGGATTTGGTCCAATTACTTGATGGAAGGAAACTTATTGGTAGAAAATGGGTTTTAAAAAATAAATTGAATGCAACGAGAAAAGCCGAGAAGTACACGGCTCCACTGGTAGTAAACAATTATTATTAAGTAGAGGGAATTGACTTTGGTGAGATATTTTTCCTTGTTGCAAAAATGACTTCAATTGAATTCATATTTTATCTTGCTGCAATATTTGATATGGAGGTAGAAATGGATGTAAAAACAATGTTCCTACATGGGGACCTAGAAGAAGAAATCTACATGAAAAAAACTAAAGGTTTTATAGTAAAGGGAAAGAAATAGTTGGTTTGCAAGATAAGGAAGTCCCTTTATGGTGATCTAAAGTAGTCTCCGGGGATGTGGTACCATAAGTTCAACACATACATATTGGGATTGGGATTTGTGAGAAGCAAAGTTGATCATTGTGTCTATTCCAAGCAGGTTGGAAAATATTTTGCTTATGTAGTGTTGTATGTCAATGACATGTTGTTGGTTGAAAACAATATGGAGGTCATCAAGGAGGTGAAATCACAATTATCCTCCAACTTCGACATGAAGGATCTCAGTGTTGCAAATTTCATCTTAGGGATGGATATCAAGAGAAATCATGCAGAAAGAAAACTCTGGATGAACGAGAGAAAATATGTTGAGACAATATTACACAATTTTCATATGCACGAATGTAAACTAGTTAAATTCCGCATTCCTATAGGTGTAATACTATCTATATAACAATGTCCCAATATTGAAGAAGAAGAAGAATGAGACATGTCTCATGTTCCATATGCTAGTGTAGTTGGAATTTTGATGTATGCCATGGCATGCACTAGACTAGACATTACCATTAAGTGGGAGGTTTAAGTCGGTATATTTCAAAACCAGGAAAGGAGAATTGGATAGATATAAAGAGGTTGTTCGGGTATTTGTGTGGAACTACATATAGTGAAATATGTTATTAAGGAAGAGTTGGACATGACAGAGTATTGAATGTACATGGATTTGTTGATGCTGACTAGGATGGAGATATGGACCATAGAAGATCTACAAGTGGGTATGTGTTTAACCTATTTGGAGGTGTTATTAGTCGAATGAGTAAGAAACAGGATGTAATGGCACTATCAACCATTGAAGCTAAATACATGGTAGCCACTCATGCAAGTAAAGAGGCTATATGGTTGCAGAGATTGTGTTTGGACATTGGGTTTGAACAAGCTGTGAGTTCATATTGTGACAGTCAGAGTGTAATATCCCTAGCCAAGAAGCTTGCTTATCACAAAATAAAATCATATTGATGTGCAATATCACTTTGTAATACACGTGGTTGAAAGCAAGAAGGTGTTGCTAGATAAAGTCGACACTTTGTATAATTTTGCGGACTCAATGACAAAATCTATGAGCATTGAGAAGCTTTCTTGATGTAGAGAAGAAATGGGAATTTGTGCCCTGGATTTCTAACCTAATAAATCTTGCACTCCATGTATGCAAAGAGAACAATAAGTGGGAGAATTTTGAGTATGTATTATATTCTTTGCATGACTACCCACTTTCTAGTGGGGGTTTGGAGGTGAAGGCCCTGAGGAGTTTTTTTTGTTGTTTTTTCCCCATTTTTGGATACTTTTAGCCAATGGTTGTTGGCCCATCGTAATCTGATTCAAGATTGGGAATTAGTTTTGGAGTTTGGTGAATACCTATATATACTTTATTGTAAATGATTGATCTAATACAATGAAACAAATAAATGAAGGGAGCGATGAATCTCTAAGTTAAACTAGTTGTTCCCTTCGATGTTTCCAGGGTAAATAAATGTGTATTGTGCATGAATGTTGTTGTTTACTTTCTATGTTGCTTAAGAATTGTATGCATTGTTACACTTAAATAATTTCAAAATTTTTAGGGATGTGATTTGTGATTTGAAGTCTTAGATTTTAGTGCAATTCAACATGAAGGAATTGGCAGATGCAAAATCTATTTTAAGAATGTAGATTATGAGAGATAGATTGAACAAAAGGATTTGGTTTAGATAGAGTAAGTGAATGAACTATGTGCTTCAACATTTTGAGATGGAAGATTGTAGACCATTGAGTGTTCCATTTTTTGTGGAAAGTAAGCTTTCAGTTGAACAATGTCGTACAACACCTACAAATATAGAGGATATGTATTATATTATTTATGCTAGTGTAGTTGGTAGTTTGATGTATGCTATGGTCTCTACTAGACCAAAAATTACCCAAGTATTGCGATTTTTGAATCAATTCATAAATAACTTTAGATATGTCATTTGGAAACAATGAAGAGGATCTTCAGGTATTTGTTAAGTACTTCTAAGTATTCCATTTTATATCATAGTAATGTTTCATGAGACTCACACTCAGTGGACACACACAATTAGGTGGATTATAATCATACAAGGGATGTGAAGGATATTTACAAGTAAATATTTTTTCTACTATTTGGTGGATCGGTGAGCAGGATGAGTAAGCAACATGACATGGTCTCTTTATCCACTATAAGGGTAGACTATATGGAATCTACTCATGCCTATAAGGATTCCATTTGGACTATGAAATTTTGTTTCTGTGTACAACTAAGTCAAATATCTACTATAGTTCAATGTGATAATAATAGTGCCATTTGTTCGGATAATAATCGTACATTTCATGGAAAGACAAAGAATATTGACATCCAATACCATTTTGTTTGGAACATGGTAGAGGATGGAAACGTGATTTAACCATAAAAATTTAACACTTTACAAAAGGTTGTAGATAAGTCGAAAAAACCAATCAACATAGATAAGTTCAAGTGGTGTTGTGGGTTTATGGGCCCTAGTAGTTAGCTCGTAGTTTGATGCATTCTCCCTTATACGCTTGCAAGGTTTATGACAAGTGGGATAATCGTGAGACATCGCTTTCATAGACCTTGCAATATTGTACCAAAGTAGGTCATGATTATTGAGTTGTAGTAGTGAATAAATGCTTAGTAGTGGTAGAGAATAAATGTTGACCATTGGTAGAGAATAAATGCAGATCACGTGTAGGTAATGAATGCTAAGAAACAACAATTAGCCAATTAATTCTCAATTGTTTCTATTATATGGAATTGGAAAAACATAAATGGTGTATGGTTTTTCTATGCCTATTATGTCGATGTATTTGTAACTTCGGAAGATTTTCTGATGTATATTATATTTTTATGTTGTTGTACCCACATCGGAGATGTGTTTACCTCCTTTCGCGATGTCATTATTATGTATAGACCTTGAGGTACAACCTCCATTGTAATTCAGGGCAATAGTCCCCAGTGAAACATCATGTAATGCATTTTTGGATTCTCTCTAGTAGAAGTCGACCCTATTAGGGTAAGAGGTCAGCCCCAATCATGTAATAGGTCAGTCACTTGATTTGTTTAAATAAGGATGTGCCCTCCCTCATTTAAACACACCTCACAGTCACTCAAGTTCACATTAGAGAGAGAGAGCAAGATAAGGAGGAGAGATAGATAGTTGCTGGAGACTTCTTATTACTGGGTTTGATCATCTTATGACATAGTGTTTGTGATTGTGCTATTCTGAGGAAGTTTGCAGGATTTTCTCCTTTATTATTTCCTCGATGAAAATCTTTGTGTCTTGTGTATATGTTCTATCGTATTCATATTGGTGTACTTGTCATTCTTTCGATAAAGATCCTAACTAAGCTAATAAGATCTAAGAAAAACTAACATGGTATCAAAGCCTCTCTGAAAGAAGGCACTGTGCAGCAGCAGAAACTAGGGATTCCTAGTTCAAGTTCTTCACTCCACATATCATTAAGAAAAGAGGGCTAGGCTAACTCACCTCAGTAGGGTGCATCTCTTGGTGGAACCAGTTTCTGATTTGAAGAAGTTTCAATTTTGACCCTGTCACTAGTGCTAGGAGAAACTAGGGCATCAAATTTTGGAGGATTCCCACCTCAGTATTCAAAAAAGGACCCTGTTGAGAAACTCGCCTCAAGGAGGTGTGTCTTTCTATCCAAACAGAATTCCCAAACTCCAAGTTTGGAAAATTAGGGTTTCCCTGACAAACCCTAGGTCAACCAACTCCGGAACTAGGTCGGACACCTCAAATCGGTAAGATATAAATATTTTCTATTTCCATTTCAGGTTCTGATTTGAAAATATGGCTCACCATACTCAACTTTAGGACAAGCTTGGAGGGGCTGATAAATTTCGAGCATGAAAGTACATAATCTCCCTAATCCTTGAAGAAAATGATTTGTATCAATACATAAATGGAGAAATTCCAGAACTAGAGGGAGAGGAGGCTAAGGCTTCTCATAAGAATAAATTGGTTAAAGCCAAGAGAATCATTGTAGATTCGATCGAGGATCACCTCATCCCCCTTGTGTCATCATTCAAGACACCAAAGGAAGTATTTGATGCTTTGACAAAGATGTTCGAAGGGAAGAACATCACCCAGAAGATGACTTTGAGGAAAAAATTGAAGAATGTGAAGATACATAACTTAGAGACTATACAGTCTTACTTCATAAGGGTTTCTCAAATCAAAGAACAACTTGAAGCAATTGAAGAGAATGTCGAAGAAGGAGAAATTGTGATGACTACATTGAATGGTCTCCCTAGATCATGGGACTCATTCATTCAAGGAATATGTGCAAGAAGGAAACATATATCTTTCAGCAGACTCCGAGAAGAATGCACACAAGAAGAAGCTCGACTTGTAACAAGAGAAGAGAAGATGGTAGCAACTAAATATCAAGCTCTCACAGCTCACACCAAGAAGAACCACAAGAATAAGAAGAAGAAGAAGGAGAACCATCATCACAACAAAAAGAAGGACAAGAAACAAAAGAATATCAAGAGAGATCCTTCCAATGTTCGATACTATACTTGTGATGAAAAAGGACACTTTGCAAGAGAGTGTACCATCAGGAAAAAGAGACACCATGCTCATGTTTCTGAAATCGATGAACCAACAAACAAAATATTCAGAAGAGAGAAGGATGATTCAGATGAAGATTATGTGCTAATATTCAGATGAAGCAATGATTGTCTTGTGGATAATGGGGAATCCAAACACATGACGGGATACAAAGAATCATTCGTCAATATGTCTGAGCATGAGTCACCTCACAAGGTGAAACTTGGGGATGATTATCAATACCCCATAAAATGGAGTGGAGTAGCTTCATACAAGATAGACTCCGAGAAATATTTAAAGATGAAGGATGTGCTATATGTTCCAGGATTGAAGAAGAATATTCTCTCCATCTTTGCACTAGATGCAAAGGGAATGAGAGTTGCATTTGTCGATGGCCAAGTCCTGATGTGGCATAAAGAAAATACAATAGATGATGCAACAGTGATTGGAGAAGAATACGGAGGCTTGTACAAAATAAAGGGACAACCTAAACAAACATTGGTTCATGAGTCAATAGAACCAAGTGAATTATGGCACCGAAGGCTTGCACATGGGCACTACAAAGAACTATTGATGGCAAGCAAAGTAGTCTCTTGACTTCCAGAGATCCAGGAAAAACATGAAGGAATTTGAAAAGGATGTGCACAAGGAAAGAATGCAAAGAATACATTGTCCAGCACTGAAAGCAAGGCTAAAGAAATATTGGAGATAGTACACTCGGATGTATGTCGACAAATGTCTTCTAGCTCATTAAGCATGTATGTGTACTATGTTTCCTTTATAGATGATTTCTCATGTAAGACTTGGATATATTTCTTGAAACAGAAAAATGAAGTATTCCATAAGTTCAAGGAATATAAAGCCTTGGTCAAGAACCAAACTGAAAGGAAGATCAAGACTCTGTGGTCAGATAATGGTGGAGAATTCACCTTGCAAGAATTCAATGAACTTTGCAGAGAGTCTGGGATTAAGAGGGAGTTGGGCACTCCATATAATCGTCAGCAGAATGGGGTTGCGAAATAAAAGAACCAAACCATAATGAAAGCAATGAAATCAATTCTACATGTCCAGGATTTTCATATGCACCTTTGGGCGGAAGCATCAAGGACAATTGTGTATATACAGAACCATACCCCTCATCGAGTACTTGACAACAAAACTCTAGAAAAAGCTTTCTCAGGAGAGAAACCAAAATTCAACCATCTTAGAATATTTGGTTTCCCAGTGTACATTCATATCCCAAAGGAGAAGAGGACCAAACTCAATCCTTCTGGGAGGAAGGGTATATTCGTAGGATACAGTGATACATCAAAGGCCTACCGAACATACTTCCCAAGATTCAAGAGGATCGACATTAGCAGAGATCCAACCTTTGATGAAGACTTGGCATACTTCAGATCCAGGAGGCTACCTATTCAAGGGGTTGAGTAACTTGAAGAAATGAGAGTCCGAGATATGGAACTTGGAGAAGCAATTCCAGAATACCATGAAGATCATGACATGGAAGAATCACAAGAGCAGGTAGAGCCACTTCTCGAGTAGGACTCCCACAAGAGGAAACCAACATGGGCACAAGAGCCCATACAAGAAGCATAAAGGTATGGCGCTCAAGAATGAATGCATAGAGAAAGGAAAATTCCAAATCCTTACAACAACTATGTGGCCCTACTATGTGACATCATTGACAAGGAAAATTCCACCTATGAAGAGGCTACAGAGAAGAAAGAATGGAAGGATGTCATGATCAAGGAGTATCAGTTGATCATGAAGAATGATTTTTGGGAGATAATTCTGAGACCGGAAAAGAAGTATGTCGTGACTTCGACGTGGATATATAAGATCAAGCATACTGCAGATGTAAACATCGAGAAATACAAGGCAAGATTCATAGCATGAGGCTTCTCGGAGAAAGAAGGCATAGACTATGAAGATACATTTGCACCCGTGGTGAGGTACACTTCCATTAGGACCATACTTCCATTGGCTGCAATTATGAAATGGAAGATACACTAGATGGATGTCAAGACATCATTCTTGAATGGTGTAGTCTTGGAGGAAGTGTACGTGGCACAACCACTGGGATTCGAGACACGTGACAGGAATACTCATGTGGGAAAATTGAAGAAGTCTTGTATGGATTGAAACATGCACTGAGAACATGGTATGACAGGATGGATAGATTCATGATGACCCAAGGATTTACCAAGAGTAAAGCGGATTCCAACCTTTACTTCAAGGTTGAAGGAAGAAGACCAATGATGCTCCTGCTATATGTCGATGACTTGTTTCTCGTGGGAAAGGATGAACTCATTAAAGATGAAAGGAAGATACTTGCTACAGAGTTCGAGATGAAATACCTAGGGATGATGCACTACTTCTTAGGCATGGAGGTGTGGCAGAGTGCAGATGGGATTTTCCTTGGTCAAGGAAAGTATAAAGTAGAGATTCTGAAGAGATTCTGAATGTTGGACTGCAAGGCAATAGCCACACCTATGGAATCAAACTTGAAGCTTTCGTGTGATGCTTCATTAGATTCGTTTGATGCCACGATGTATCGTCAGATGATTGGATCATTGATGTATATAACGAATACAAAACCTGACATATGCTTTGTTGTGAACACCCTGATTCGGTTCTTAACGGATCTAAGACATGTTCACCTGATAACTACAAAGCATGTATTGAGGTACCTGAAAGGTGCAGTGGATTATGGGCTAAAATATGATGTGAATCAGAATATTAACCTACAGAGTTATCATGATTCGGATTGCGCAAGTAGCACCATAGATAGGAAGAGCACTTCGAGTTGTTGCTTCAGTTTGGGATCTGCCATGATCTCCTGGTTTAGCAAGAAGCAGTCATGTGTGGTGTTGAGTACAACCGAGGTAGAGTATGTTTCCGCTTGCTCGGCTAGTTACGAAGCAGTGTGGTTGTAGAAGCTACTTTCTGATTTGTTTGATCTCCAATTAGATGTGACTTGTATCTTCCCCGACAATCAAAGTTGCGTGAATTTGTCGGAGAACCCTGTGTTCCGTGACAAGTTGAAGCACATAGATATCAAGTTCCACTATATCAGAGATATGGTGCAGAGAGGAGTAGTGAAGCTCTAGTACGTGGCACCGGACGAGCAAATAGTTGATGTGTTGACCAAGCCTCTAGCGAGAGTGAAGTTCAAGTACTTAATGTAATGCACTTGATGTGCTCCTAGGCGATTCTTACATAGTAGATGTTACAAGTTGTCTTAATGATGTGAAATATCTAGGCATACTACTATGGTGATAGAAGCCAGGTTGTCTGCATCTGGGATGTGCTCTGTTTGCTCTGTGTGTTTTATTTTGTTTTGTGTAGGACAAAAGAGATGATTTAAATATGACGAGATAAAGGTAGGAGACACGGGTTATTTCGATGGCAATGTAAAGAAGGTATTGGATTGTTCCTACACGATGGCTTGCTTGCAGATGTGATGAAGACCTGGATGAGGACTAGGCCTACACCCATCATGAAAAAGGGTTGGCTCTGTAGAAACTTTCGATGATAGATAATACCTTTCGATGATAGATAGTACCTTTCGATGATCGATAAGAAGATGATGATGGAAGCAGTTATAATGATGACTCTGTGATGATGACTGGACCAGATGTGCTAATGACTGTTGAAGAGAGATAATACCTTCCTAGTTAAGAGGGAGTGTTGATGTATTTGTAACTTCATAAGATATTCTGATGTATTTACCATTGTATGTTGTTGTACACCCATTGGAGATGTGCTTACCTCCTTTCAGGATGTCATTATTGTGTATAGACCTTGAGGTACAGCCTCCGTTGTAAGTCGAGGCAATAGTCCCCAGTGAAACATCATGTAATTTTTTTTTGGAGTCTCTCTACGAGAAGTCGGCCCTGTTAGGGTAAGAGGTCGGCCCCAGTCATGTAATAGGCCAGTCACTTGATTAGTATAAATAGGGAGGCACCCTCTCGCATTTAAACACACCTCACACTCACTCAAGTTCACATGAGAGAGAGAGAGAGAGAGAGAGAGAGAGAGAGGAGGAGAGATAGATAATTGTTGGAGACTTCTTTTTACTGTGTTTGATCATCTTATGACGCAATATTTGAGACTGTACTATTCTGAGGAAGTTTGCGGGTTTTCTACTTTATGGTTTCCCTGGTGAAAATATTTGTGTCTTGTGTATCTGTTCTATATTATGCATATTGATGTACTTGTTATTCTTTTCCTCGAAAAGGGTTTCCCATAGAAATCATTTTCTAATGGTAATATGTTTCTGTGTTGTCCATTATTGCAATTTGGTTTATTTAAATATTTGCACATTATTCTTTGTTCGATTAGTGTAGGAAGCATGTTTTGCACTATGCTCCCTTACACTAATGGGTATTCATAATAAATAGGTGGTCCTAGATGATCCCGATGCCAACTTACAAGAGGTCCTTGGTGATGCACGTGCCATCAAACATTGGCAATGTAGATATGTTAGGATTACACTTGCTCTGGTAGATCATCCATGCTTGTTATTCAATGTAGAATATATCCTTATATAGTTCTTAGTACATGGAATAGTAACATTTTGCTTGCTTCTTCTTCTTGAGTTCCTTGGGAGATTCGACGAAGATTTGTTGAACTTATTTGGATGAATACTCTTGGATTTAGGCTCATCATGTACATTCTCCTTTTCAAACCCTTGAGATTTCCAATCTCTAGTCTCTTTCAAGGGAGTTTGGTTATCAATCACCTTTAAAGTAATCTCTAGCTCTTAGGCCTTCTTCTTGTGATCTATCAAACATGTAATAGTCTTTGAGTCCACGGTTGGACTTTCCCAAATCAACTCAGGTTAAGGTTCGCTAGTGGTATTCCTTCTTGTTTTGAAATCCGTTTGAACCCTTAATTCCCTTTAAATGTTGAGCCTAAGTTTGGTTCAACCTACAAAAACATGAACAAATACATTTGTCACAACATTCAAGTTAATTCTCACCATTTTTAACACAAAAAAATAGAGATAATAAACTCAAATATCAAATCAAAATATTTACAATATTTTTGCTTTTTAGTTAACAAATATTATCCAGTGAAGGAAGAGACAACGTGCCATTATACAAAGCATATAGCAATTAATTATTTAGCTTAAAATAACATCAATGGAATCATCCATGAACACCATAAATTATGTGGGAAACAATCCCTAGAATGAGAGGAAAATGTATGACCTAAGTACAAAGAAAATTGCTATTACCAAATCACAAAGAAATCATAGATCGCTAGAGATTACATACATTATTTTTCAATCCTCATTGGTATCGCTTATAACCTAGGGATTTGAAAATCAACTTTGATTAGTCCCCCAAGACAACGAGTAGGTTGATATAATCAAAATTGGTCACTCCTCATAAATTACAAAACAATAGGTCATAAATTAAAAAACTCAACCCAATTACAAAAGGGAACGTGTTCACATCCAAATACAACAATATATAATAATTACGATCTAAATTTCAATAAAAATACTTTCACTCAATATTTCCATACCCTATGCCTAAGCCCAAATACAACAATATTTAATATTTAGGAGATATGCATTTCAAAGAACTAATTTCAACCTAGTATTTCATACGCTAGGCCCAATTACAACATATATGATAACTAGAATCTACATTATAATGAAAGAATGCCCACTCCAATAAAAATGCATAGATTTTATATGCCCTTGGGCTAACGATTAATGCATTGCAATTTTCCAGGACTTCTATGATAACTATAGACTAGCCTAGAATCATATTTACTCTGGATATTTTCTATGATAACTCCATGATTAGTATAGACCAACCTAAATCCATATTAACTTTGAATTTATTTATTTTTTTATAAGTTTTGACATTATATTTATTTTTGTTATATATTAATGAATTGTATTGACTCGACAACGTTCACTCCAGTAAAAAGACACTTGGATTTGATATACCTTTCGCCTAACAATTAATGAATTGTTCTATGATAAGTATAGGCTAGCCTAGATCCATATCAACCTTGGATCTATTTTCTATGACAACTCTATAATAAGTATAGATCAACCTAGATCCATACTAATTTTGGATCTAGTTTTTTTTTTATAAATTGACATTATATTTAATTTTTATATATATATTAATGAATTGTATTGATTCACATGTGTCGGTCTTACCAACACTAATTTTTTACTTTACATTGCATCATCTAATGTCATACAACATCTCTGTCATACTTGGTGGTAAACACTTAAGAAAAATCAAAAGGATTGTATATCATAACAAGAGAATCTAACAACTTTGGAAAAATTATCACCCATAATGGAAGATGATATGAAAGCAAGCGGTGGTTATAAAAGAGATATATTATACCAATCACCAAGACAAGTGTTAGGAATCAGTTAAGTAATACACAATAGGAAAACTCCATTCGAATATGTCACTTAAAAAAAAACTTTTTAAGGTAAGAATCACCCATTTTTTAGCATCACTTTTGAGAAGATTGAAGCTCTGCTCAAATCATTTGCCAGGGACAAAAGCCCTAGCCCGAAGAACATCCATTGATTTTTTCCTACAATTCTTTGAACTTATTGGTGAGGGGATTCTTCAGGTATTTGAATAATCAAGGACCTCAGGGTAGGTATTTGTGGGGTTGAATGCTACTTATATAGCTTTGATCACGAAGACTAACACACTAATCTCTTTCAATGAATTTCGTCCAATTTCATTGTGCAACTTGGTCTACAAGCAAATTGCAAAAGTAATAGCTTGTAGAATAAAGACTTGTGCGGCGAGGGTTATTTCAGGTGAGCAATTCAATTTACTATAGAACGGGTTAATTTTAAATGCTATAGGGGTAGCCCAAGAATCATTACATACCATCAAGGTTAATAAGTTGCTTGCCCGAATTCTAAAAATGAAATTAGTTAAATCCTATGATAGGTTTAACTAGTCTTTTTCGAGGCTTATCCTTTTACAGGTGGGTTTATCTCGTGACATTACATACTGGGTGATGGGTTGTGTCGAGTCTGCTAATTTTGTTGCTCTTATAAATGGTTCCTCTACTACATTTTATTAAGTGTTCCAGAGGGTTGAGACAAGGATGTCCCCTATCCCCTCTGTTATTCTTATTGGTGATTAAAGATTTGAATAGGTTAAGTAAACATGCTAATACCTACAGGAAAATTTCAAGAATCAAACTTGCACAGAATTTCAACATCACTCACTTTTTGTTGATGACGTTTTTCTATTTGGTGTGGGGACTCTAGAGGAGTGGTTGGATTATAGGAATACCATTCATTTTTACTGTGAAGTTAGTGGAGTGGAAATACATGTGCAAAAGTCTTCTTTTCATTGTCACAAAGTGGTGGAAGATCAAATAAATAATGTGGCCGCTATCCTTTCTTTTCATTTCAAAGTAGTTGAACAAGGTTTCATGTATTTGGGTTACTTTTTTAAGTCAACTAATTCTACTCCTATGGATTGGCTCTCTTTGGAGGAGATTTATTTTAATTCAATAGGTCCTGCAAAATCATTGGTATATTTGCTTCTTTAGCCAAAGTTCCTATGGTATTTCCCATAAGGTGCGACAAAGGATCTTCAGTTTCCTTGGAAAAGGTAGCAAGAAAATAGAAGAATATCATTTAGTCAATTGATCTAGAGTTTCCATGTCGGAGGAGTTAGGGGGATGGGGGTTGCGAAATATTTTCTGATTTGCTAAATCCATGGCTTGTAAGAGCTTGTGGAGAGGACTTTTTTGTAGGGGTATGTGGTCAATGATTATCAAGGGAAAATAATTTAAAATATTATCAGTTATGGAGTAGTTGAGAAGGCCATGAAATCAATACTCTTTTGCATTTTGGTGTGGATTACTCTATGCAACCCCGATCACTTGGTAAGTTGGAAATGGATGCCAGATTCAAATTGGAGCAGATACAATCATTGGAGTTTCTAAATGATATAAGTTCTCCCCTACAATCATTCGACACTACAATTTTTTGTTTTTTTGTTTTAGCACATGTACGTAATCCAATGGATAGACAATTGGATAATGATTATTGGTTGAGCTAGGAGGAGTTGGTTCTTGGAGGTATTTATGCACTGAAATGGAAACACTACATCATGTTAAAAACAGAGACACATTACACAATCAACAACACCATAATAACACCAGCATTTCATGTGGTAAAACCCCAAAGGGGAAACATCCACGCATGCAAAGTATTGAAGCTCATTAATGAAGAATGAGAGATTACAAGGAGGTATCAACCTTGCAGATAATTCTCTACATTATGTATCCCAACCATGCACTATATACTTCATGAAATTAGTTACATGAGTAATCCGTTGCCGGTTATGCCCGTTATGAGAAACTTCCTGTAAACATTCGTAATGAGAAACCTCCCATAAACACATTAGTTTAGTTGTCATTTAACTATCTCCACCTTGACAACAAAATTTACAAATACTTTGCCCAAGACTGTTTATCACCTTTTTTTCAAACCAAGAGCAGCTACACACCATCGTAACTTCTCTAACAATACTGGTTTTGTGAACATATATGCACAATTTTGTTTAGTATGAACCTTTTTCACATTTAATCTACCTTCACTAATGGCTTGTCTTACAAAATGATATTTTACATCAATATGTTTAGTCTTAGTATGATAAACAGGATTTGTATCCAAATGAATAGCACTTTGACTTTCACAGAAGACAGGCACATTGTTCTGCAACCTTCCAACTTCTCTTAGCAGACCTCTCAACCAAATTGCCTCTTTGCAAGCATGTGAGGCAGCAATGTATTCACCCTCTGTAGAGGATAAAGAAACTATGTCTTGAAGCTTTGACATCCAAATTATAGCTCCACCTGCAAGAGTAAAGACATAACCTAAAGTAGACCTTCTCTTGTCCAAATCACCTGCAAAATATGAATCAACAAAACCACACACAAAATCACTGTTACTATTAAAGGTGATACAATAGTCACTTGTGCCTCTTAAGTATCAAAGCACCCATTTCACTGCATTCCAATGTTATTTTCCTGGATTTTCCATAACAACACCTATTGCATGTGAAATATCAGATCTAGTACACACCATTGCATACATTAAACATCCAATTGTAGTGGCATATGGTACACGAGACATATAATCATTTTCTTCACCGCTACTAGGACATAAACTTGAAGAAAGTTTAAAATGGGAAGCCAAAGGAACATTCACGGGCTTTGCCTTATTTATTTCGAATATTTCAAGTATTTTCTCAACATACTTCTCCTGTGAAAAACTGAGCTTACCATTTTTTTTGTCTCTGTGTATCTCAATACCCAAGATTTGTTTTGCAACTCCAAGATCCTTCATCTCAAAAGTCCTATCCATCTGAGCCTTCAACCTATTAATCTCGTCCATGCTTTTTCTCACAATAAGCATATCATCAACATACAATATTAAGATAATGAATATATCATTCAAATTTTTGAAGTATAAACAATGATCATACTCACTTCTAGTATAACCTTGGCTCACCATGAAAGAATCAAACTTCTTGTACCATTGTCTGGGCGACTATTTCAGGCCATACAATGATTTCTTAAGCTTGCAAACTAATATACCTTTCTGATGTTGTACAAAACCTTCTAGTTGTTCCATATAAATCTCCTCATCTAAATCTCCATGTAAGAAAGTTGTTTTAACATCTAGTTTCTATAACTCCAAATCAAGTAATGCAACTAATGCTAACACAATATGAATAGATACAAGCTTAACAACTGGTGAAAAAATATCATGATAGTCTATACCTTCCATTTGAGAGTATCCTTTTGCAACCAATCTGGCTTTGTATTTTTCAACCTTACCATCAAATCCTTTCTTCAATTTGAAGACCCATTTACATCCAACAGTTTTTCTATCTTCGGGGAGTTTAACTAATTCCCATGTCTTGTTTTTCTCCAGAGAATCCATTTCTTCTTTCATTGCCACCTTCCACTTAGAATTGTCAATACAATCAATGGCTTCCTGAAAACAAGAAGGTTCTCCATCATCAGTGAATAAAATAGACGAAACAAAATCATAGACCTCGTAGGAGGATTTCGCTCCCTTAATTATCTTCTTCGTGTAGTTTGTGGGGTTTCCACAATTTCTTGAATTTCTTCATCTTCTATGACTTCTCTCTCACCAGAAACTTCTTATTGTTTCTTTGAGTCATTAGAAGATTGGTTCTCCAACTAAATTATTTGTTTTGATATTACTTGTTCATGTTCCACATCAACTCTTACACTTTCGGATTTAATCAGAGAAGATTTATCAAAAATTACATCTATGCTAATGACAATTTTGTGGGCAGTAGGATCCCACAATCTATATCCTTTCATTACATCATCATAACCAACAAAGATGCACTTCTTTGATCTAGGGTCTAACTTAGAACGTTGACTTTTAGGAGTAAGTGCATAAGCTTCACAACCAAATATTTTCAAATTCTAATAATCACAGGAGTGATCAGTCCATACCTCTTCCGGAATTTTACAATCTATTTCCATTGATGGTGACCGATTTATTAGATAACAAGCAGTAGAAACTGCTTCTGCCCACAACTCTTGCCCCAAATTAGCATTACTGAGCATGTTCCTTGCTCTTTCTAGAAGAGTCATGTTCATGTGTTATGCAACACCATTTTGCTGAGGAGTGTATACATGTGTTTTGTGTCTGAATGCCCCTTAATATTTCCAATAATTTTCAAACTCCAAAGAAGTAAATTCACCTCCATTATTCGTTCTTAAACACTTGATTGTTCTACCAGTTCTTTTTTCAACCATAACTCTAAATTTTTTAAACGTATTAAACACACCAGCTTTTCTTTTTAGGACATAGACCCAAACATTTCTAGAAAATTCATCTACAAATAAACATAATATTTTGCTCCCCCATAGGAAATGGTAGGAGACGGACCCCACAAATCATAATGAACGTAGTCAAGAACGCCTTTACTAACATGACTACCTGCTTTAAAATTTTGTCTACGCTGCTTTTCATATATACAATGTTTACAAAACATAAAATTCAGAGTTTTCAAGTTTGGAAGCAATTTACGATTTGTCTACACTGCTTTCCATATATACAATGTTTACAAAACATAAAATTCAGAGCTTTCAAGTTTGGAAGCAATTTACAATTTGTCTACACTGCTTTCCATATATACAATGTTTACAAAACATAAAATTTAGAGTTTTCAAGTTTGGAAGCAATTTACGATTCATTAATACCTAAAGTCATTTTTCACTCATATGACCAAGACGTTGATGCCATAGCTGAGTGCGTCCTGACTCTTCTTCAGATACTAATGTAGTACCATTAACTTGCGTCCTTCTAACCAGTTTGTAAAGGTTTACTGTCTTCTATGCCTTCATGACCACTAAAGCACCCTTCGAAACTTTTAGAGTTCCATCAAAACCTGTAAATTTAAGACCACAAGAATCCAATACTCCCAAATAAATTAAATTTTTCTTTAACTCAGGTACATGTCTAACATCTGTAAGTGTTCTTATTACTCCATCAAACATCTTAATTTTAACACTTCCAACCCCAACAGTTTTACATGAATGATTATCTCCTAAAAGAATTATTCCATCATTAATTGTTTGATAAGAAGCAAACCAGTATTTATGAGGACAAATATGGTGCGAAGCACCAGAATCTAATAGCCATTCCGCATTATATTCAAAAATATTACAAACAGACAAGACCTCATCAATCATACCTGAATCAGAAGACTTAATTGAGTTTGCCTCTAACTTGGAGTCATCCTTTTTGGATTCTTGTCTCTTCCAATAGTCCTTCTTGAGATGACCAGTGTTGCTACAGTACCAACATTTTAATTTACTCTTTCTATCCTTCAACTTAGCCCTGGAAGTACCTCTTGACTTTTCTCCTTTCTCTTTGGCTCGACCTCTAACAACCAAAGCTTCTGGCGAAGAGATTGCAAGAATGGTTTTCTTTCTTAATTCCTCAGACAATAATGCTCCAACCACATTGTCAAATTCTAAAGTATCAGTTGTCCTAAGGCTAATGGAAGAAACTACTTGACCCCAAGTCTCAAGTAAAGTACATAAAAGATTTACTGCTTTATCTTCATCATCAATTTTAACATCCATACTACTCAACTAACAAATAAGAGTGTTAAAAACATTTAAATGATATGCAATCTTTGTACCTTCTTTTATTCTCATACCATACAGCTGTCGCTTCAAGTAAAGTATGTTTGCCACTTATTTGGTCATATACAGACTTTCTAATTTGTTCCACAGGCTTGTTGTTGATGTTTCTCCAATAATGTTAAACAACACATCATCCGCAAGACATAAACGTATTGTGCTTAGCGTTTTGGCATCTAGATCATCACATTCATCATCTGTCATGGTGAGAGGTTTTTTTTTCTTTTCATGTCTAAAGCTCTTTGTAACCCCTGCTGAACTAATAAATCCCGCACCTTTAACTTCCATAGTTCAACATTGTATTTACCATTAAATTTTTCAATCTCAAACTTTGTGCTAGACATTTTTGAATTTTTTTAAATATTTTTCAGCCCAAAATAAATAGCAGCCCCGCGCCACCTCCCCCCCCAAAAAAAAAATAAGCAGCACTTTATTCACTCTCAACCCAAATTCTCTCATCCCAAATAAATAGTACTATATTCTCCAGACTGTAATTCTGGCTTGATTTTTTTTAAATATATATCACTGCTAGTTATTCTTTTCTTTTTATATGTTGGAAATATATATATATATATATCCAAACTTTTGGATAACCAAGCACAAATTAAAAAAAAAAACATTTACCACTCTCCAACCGCAGTAGCAACCAGCTGGACAAACACATCAGGCTGCCCAAATTCTCCACAGATGAACACGCAATCACTTCCAAAATCAATGGTCCCTTCCACGATCTAGCGTGAGGCTCCAACAGAGTTCTAACGCAGCTTCCACTGCCTCCTTTACCAAACAATCACTCTTCAATGTAGCTTCCACTGCCTCCTTCACCAGACAGACACGCAGTCTAGGTCTTCGTCCGACTCTTTCTCTACAGCAGACAATTCCTTCTTTCGCTGTCGATTCTCCCTCTCCTTCACGCCAACACTCAGCCTCAGTGAACATCTACGTCTTCTTTGTCGGCATAGATAACAACGGACAGCCACTCTCCAGCAGACATTAAAAAAAAATGCAAGCATTAGCGATTCTTCCACAAGTTTTCAGCGATTCTACCACATGGTCTCTTCCAGAAGTTATTCTTCCACAGTCAGGTTCTGATACCACTTGTTAAAAACAGAGACACATTACACAATGAACAACACCATAATAACATCGGCATTTCATGTAGTAAAACCCCAAAGGAGAAACATTCACGCAGGAAAACTATTGAAGCTCATTAATGAAGAAGGAGAGATTACAAGAAGGTCTCAACCTCAAAGACAACTCTCTACATTACGTATCCCAACTATGCACTATATACTTCATGAAATTAGTTATATGAGTAAATGATTGTCGATTATGCCCGTTATGAGAAACTTCCCGTAAACATCTGTAATGCGAAACCTCCCATAACACATTAGTTTAGTTGTCATTTAACACATCAATGGTATTAGATTGAAGGATTCCGATGATCAATGGCTTTGGTCATGGAACACATGGTCGGGTCAAGTAATCGTTTCTTAAACTTATGATCCTGGTGGCATAAGGAGTTGTGCAATGGAAGGTGTTGCTGCCTTTCACACACCTGGGTTACGTGGCAGAAATCTTCAAACCACTCGGTGTGTCCTTGGGGGCAAGTCTCGAGTCAAGGTTGTCACCTTGTTCTTGACTCCTCCGTTCAGGCTAACTCCTAACGAAGCCAAGGGGGGTAGACCCTATTAAATTACTAAGGCTAATTACTTAGTGTGATGGTGTTATATTGATTAAGTTGTTTAGGAGTTTTGAAATTAACTAGTGGAAACAAAAGATAACAAGATGCAAAATTTAAAGCATATAAGCACAGTAATGACACTCAATATATATATAATCGAAAGAATTAATCAAAGTAAATCACGAGTGCCTTAAATGGAGTCAACAGAGAAAATAATGTGCTTGCATGTGCTTGAATGAATGTTTTGCAAATGTCTCTTGGTAGATTTTAAATTAATGTGGAATGTGAATGAATTAAATTCGGCGAAAAGGGGACTCCAGATATGCCCAAGGGGTACTTGGAGTATTTCCAAAAGTAAATTTTCATGGCTACCCGCAAGGTGTTTGTGGGATAGAACAGAGTCTCGGAGACTATTGTTCATAACACACCCGTTAGGGTGTGACAGAGATCGGCGCCTCTAGGTCACTTTCCACTTGTTCCCACTCCTTTGGGTATTTTTCCACCGTTTACAGTTCGTTCGAGACGTTGGATTTTCGCCTGATGGTTTGTCAATTTGGGAGGTGAAGACTAATTAATCTAGTCACTCAACTGATTTTGATGCAGCTTGACTGAACGGACGAACCATAGCCAAGTACAAAGCATACACACTAAAGTCTTTGTTATTTTTAATAAATTTTAAAAGAGGTGTTCTTATTAAAAAGAAAACCCTCCAGGAGCCTCTTTTGGTCCAAGTGGAACTCAATCGGGGAATCAAGGAGAAGTTGATTTTATCATGACTATCAAACAATAAATGAAAAATGGAATCAAAGATACACAACACCGGTTTTCTAATTAGTCTTACCAGGCATCTCTTTCCCCTTGCGGGTCAATCAGGAAGTCGTGGGGTAAGTAGTATGATTACTTTTGAATTGAAAATATGGAATAATGCAAAATATTATCAAAGTATACAAATCATGCATGTCAATACTAAACTATAACAGAAAAAAGAGAAAATGCAAAAAAAAATGATGTTAGGGTTAACCTTGACTCAGGATTGAGTCAAAGGTGGTTTAGGTCTAGCACATGGTTTGGGCACATGGTTTGTTGTAGCCCATGATATTGTCCCATGGTATTGCATGTGATGAAGCCTTTATAAGGCTTGAGGAGACTCTATTGTAAAGTGGCCTGGAGGTGAGCGGTGGCTAACTCACTTGGCTCAGATGGCTGGTTTTAGCCATGTAATGAAGATCTTCATTGATGTTGGTTTTCCCCGCATGGGGTTTCCAAGGTATATTGTGTGTCTATATGTGGTTGCTTGTTATAATGTTTTTTTCTCGCTCATTATTATGTTAATGCTGCTCGTTTTAACCTAACAAGTGGTATCAAAGCCATGGTTGTGCTTGTAGAGTTATAATATGCAGAGTTGAGCGGTGGGCATACAAGGCCCTAAAATTTCTTGATCTGTTGGTAATGGCCGCTTCTAGCCTGACAATCTGAGAGACCAAGTGATGATCAAGACGGATCTGAGGTGTGGTGCTATCGGTGAATGTGTTGTAGTAAGTGTAAAGAAACTGTCCAAAAATAAGAGAACATCCCTATTTGAATAATGAAATATGGTGCGTGAAATGAATGATCCGTGAGATCTGGAGGATGTGATCCATCCAGATGGAGAAAAGGTCGTTGAACGTTGATTTTCTTTCCTGCCAGCCAAATCAAAGACATGTGAGATATTTTCTACCAAGGAGTCGATGCTACAAGTAGTAGAAATGCTATGAAAAATCCGGATCTGAATTTGTCCAGTGGAAATCGATGCTGGCGAAAGCTTGGTACTGCTGCTAAGTGATATGTCAAATGATCTGAGGGCTAAAGGTGTATTGTTGGCTACGTGTGAATCAGATAGGGGATCATTGGAGAAGCATGTAAGGGTTAGCGCACTTGCCAAGGTTGGAATTTTCCTTGCGTAGGCATGCTTCCTACAAATGCTTAAGGCTGTGAAAGCATTGTGGACAAAAATTGTGGTAAAGAAAATTCTGAAAATGGCATGCGGTGAACATCAGTCACACCATGAAGTAAAGGTAAAAACAATTATAAAATAGTTTTTTAAAAAGGGTCCATGCCATTCACGTCATTTTTAAAAAGTGGGGCCATTTCTTAAGTTATGAACTATTTTGAATCCAAAGTTAAGTGGATGTGATGTATAAAAAGGTGGATGATTAAATTAATAGTTTAAATTTTTAAATGAGCTTTGTTTAATATAAGCTTGGTTAATGGGTTTGGAATCCATGTATAGAAGACTATTCAAGATTTGGTTCATGAAATGATGATTCATGGTTTTATGAATTATGGTTAAGGATGCGGGGCTTGGCATATGACAAGTGTGGTAAAAAATGTGGAGGCATGGAACATGACAAGCATGTTAAGTATTTTATATTTTTGTATCTATTATATTATGGGGTGCATGTTCGGTGGTACCCAACACTCTAGCAGTAATTTTTTTGGTCCATGTGAAACTCAGCCATAGGCAAGTTTGGATTTCTCTAGATGCTAAAAGCACAGGTATCCCTCTTATGCGCAGAGAAGGGATGTTGCATCAAGTGTGTAATGAACCACTAGGTAGGTACGAGGGTGGAAGGTGTACTCGTATCCTAGCTTGATGTGGATCGGAGAGCTCGAGTCTTCGGTTGTGGGAGGAATGTGAGATGGTTAATCTCAGTGTTGGGACCAATATTGATAAGCCATGTATGTGAAGATAATTCCTAAAGAACTGGTGATTACAACGGCTGAGGACCCATGTAATCCGATAAATGGATTCTTCTTTATATGGACATCAACGACAATTTGGATGTAGGTACAAAAGGAGCATGACAAAAGATAAGCAAGAAAGCGAGCATGGAAAGTGAGAGGATGAAACAATAGACGGTGATGGTGTAGTCACCATGAAGACACAGGAAAACAAAAAATTAATGGATCATTTTGCATGTAAATGGGTATATGGTTGTAAGACCTGGTAAGGCATGCATACCCCTGGTAACTCACCGGTAAAGTCGAGAGATAGACCTAGGTGATAGGGGGGTGTATGTGAGATTCCTCGGTAAAAATTTGAGGGGGGTTGGTGATTACTCCACGTCAAGTTTAAAGGGGGGATTGTTAGGGTTAACCTTGACTCGGGATTGAGTCAAATGTGGTTTAGGTCTAGCACATGGTTTGGGCACATGGTTTGTTGTAGCCCATGGTATTGTCCCATGGTATTCCATGTAATGAAGCCTTTATAAGGCTTGAGGAGACTCCATTGTAAAATGGCCTGGAGGTGAGCGGTGGCTAGCTCACTTAGCTCAGATGGCTGGTTTTGGCCATGTAATGAAGATCTTCATTGATGCTGGTTTTCCCCGCATGGGGTTTCCAGGGTATATTGTGTGTCTATATGTGGTTGCTTGTTATAATGTTTATTTCTCGCTCATTATTATGTTCAGTGTTGCTCATTTTAACCTAACAAATGAAACAGACGTGGATCCCCCCTGGGGGAAGGGGAGTGGACTCGAAAGAGCCTACTCAAAAAAGATTTAATTTTATTATTATTGGTTACAATATCATCAAACTGAAATATCAGAATCCTCTTGGTCCTTATACAGGATGAAACCAAGATCTTACAACTTTCCAAAATTTTAAGATTTCAGTCAAAGGGGAGACCCCTGGGAGGATTTGAACGATCCCGATGCCACTTTCGAACAACAGCTTCTCTTCTTTCTTTTATGCCTGCTAAAAGACAGTGAGCATGTTAGAATGCAATATGCCCAAAAGAACTTTAAGAGTACCTTTGGGTCAACCTACTTTAACTCAAACAAAACTAAGTTAAAACTAGCTAAACCGGTGAAAAAGGAACCAAGGATCTTGGCTTGCTATTTGTGCAACCAATGAAATATGCACTGATTGCTGGATTTAATCTTTTTAAAACAGAAAAAGAAATCTAGAGCATGCAACCTACGGATTCTTTTTAAATTGTCATGCAAAACGGACAATTTCCCTAAGCTAGATCTACAATGCTTAATGATACTTTTCAGAAATGAGATCTAGACTATGAGCTTTGAAATAGTAGATCTATGTAATTTTTACTTTAATATGACAGATCTAAATTATAACAAAGCTTGCAACCAAAGTAACCAGTTAAGATTTGTATTTTTATAAGGAGGAAGAGAGAGGAAGAGTGCCGGTAACCTTGAAGATCAATCGTGGAGCTTTCAGGTGGAATGTCGAGGGACTATGCCTTTGAATGGTTTTGGAGAGAGTGAAGAAGCAAACTAGATCAACCTCCTCTCCAAGCTAGGAACCTACAACTGAATCCAAAGACTTTCCAAAATACTTGTGAGATCCGGTTAATACATACACAGAGATTTCAGAATAACATGCATATAAACTTATAAAACACGCTGAATCTAGATCTCTAAACATGCATCAAAGGAAAGAGATGGCCAATAAACTTATTGAAAATCTCCTTTCCTATCAAGATTATAATAATCTTATTATCAATCTTAGCAATGAATCCACAAACAATCAGCAAATTATGAACATAGATACAGGTTACCTCAGTAAAACATGGCAATGCTCATCCACACATACAATGACATGACACCGTCTTTCCCACGGGGGCTTCACTTGTTGACCAATATCCTATCACGTTAGTTCATATTGTGGGTTTTAAAATTATCAAAAATTGAACCAATATATTGCAGGTATTGGGGGGGATGAGGGGTTTAAGGTGGGGGTGGGTAGGGTGGTTTATAAGGATTGAGGTATAAAAAGGGGTGGGGAGGAGGTCACTAAGTATTGGGAGGGGGTTTCAAAAAAAAGAGTTTGGGTCAATATCTTTGGAAATTAAGGGTATTCTTTAATATCCCACGATCGCACGTGCTATGTGAGAAGGTTCACTAAGTGAAGTCCCCGTGGTCTTTCCTCCAAAACTTCTCTTTATTTCAAATGAACAATAACAACAGTACAATAGCAACACCTCAATCCCAGTTCTAACTCTCTTGGAAGAGGTGGTCTGAGCTTTATTTATACAAAAAACAAGAGATCCAGCCCAAGGGGGCGCAAATCCCAAGGAGAGAGACCACTGCAGCTGAAGGAGAGTCCATCAATGCCTGATTTGAAGCTAAACTGAGCTTCCACTGAGTCTACTTGTCAATCAAGGGGCTGATTGAGCTGACACATCAACTTGCTGAATGACACATCAACCATAGAGCTTCCAGAAGAGCCCACATGTGTGGAGGAGAGAGAGAGGTGCAATTCCCCATAAAGGAGGCTGAAGTTCAACTCTAGATTTGTCTAGATCACCTCCTTCGGTCAAGGATTTTCCAGATTCAGTCAATCTGGTGTCGATGAGACTGATTTCAATCAAATCGGTTGAGAATCCATTGATCTAGGATTTTGGATTTGCTCCATTATTCATCAATTTATTAATTAAAATAATCATTAATTGATTTTTTTGGGCTTTCTGACCTGAGAGATGGAAAATCATTCAAAACTAGGAAATAGTGGGTCTATAGGTTTACTGGGTGCTCTTAGCTTGAAAATGAGCACCTACATGACTGAATCTGACTTCAGAGCCCACTTTTATTACAAAACCAATTTTCTCAATTAAACTATTAAAAAATAGCCTAAGTTTTGGAAAAATTAAATTTTAATAAAAAATACTGAAAAAATTTAAAAAACTTAGGGGGACTTAGACATGTTCATATGACTCAACCATAATGCCTAGCATGTTTATACATTGACACATAGACTCTAATAACCTCAATAGGCCTAAATGCCAAGCCGACCACCCCAACTTTGGAGGTATTAAGTGAAAAAGTCAGAAATCATCAGTCGTTTATTCAACAACCAATAATAACCAAGGGAAAAAACACCCTGGGCTGATCGGATTGACAAATAAAGTCTAAGAGATCGAGTCTTTTACAGAGTCACTATCATGCTATAACATTTATTACAACTCACCCAAGGGGGTATGAACATGTGATATAGTACAACAAAGTTTCTCAGAAACAAGACTGAAAGTCTTCTGAAGTCCGAACAACTTATCCTTGTCCGGTTCACCAGGCTCAATTGATAAAAAACCACTAAGTACAACTTAGGTGGTAACAAAAGGCTCCATTGAAATTTTGAAATCACAACTCTTTTGTTGGATGGCTTTGTAGGAGAAAATACTGGTGGGGATTAATTTACAGAAGCGGGTTTTGATAGACCTCTTCGCTGTTTTGTGCTATAGGGAAGATGACTACGTAGATCATCTATTTGCTGAGTGTTCCCTTTCTCAAGATAATTGGTTGGAAGTTAGCCTGCAATCAAATATCTCTTGGGAAGCAACTCCTTCAAACAAACTCTTAATTGTTGGGCCTAATCTATGGGAACTGGTATATTTTTTGTTCTTTTTGTGGGTTCTCATTGCAATATGCCATTGTTTATCATTTGGAACATACGGTGTTCCAGGAACTTGTATATTTTTTAGAACAAAAGGCGAAATTTGTACTGAATCTATGCCAAGATCATAAGGGATTTTAAGGAGAACGATATGTAAGCTCCCGCGTCCGCATCCCGCATTCCACGACTACTCAAAAACTACCGCCGGTTCATTCGGTTATCAACTGCACTCGAACTGATTTCTAGTTTGGAGACTGTTTTATTGCTGGGAGATTTTGGAGTGGTCCATTACTCCATCTGGGGTTCTCTACCTAGATTTGTGGAACAGTTGACACATAGCCAGCAAAATCTTGATGGAAGCTTGGCTATTAAACCCCTGTTTGGTCCCCAAGCTCACTAACTCAATCCCCTTCAGTTTACACCATCAAGAAAGAGTAAGCAAAGCTTGGAAGTACCGTACAGGAAGCTAAATTTGTGTGGAACAGGGAAATCTTCTACAGCAAGTCAAGTAGCATCAATGGCTGGAGGTATGATCTATTCGGTATTCCTATTTCGATTATGTTTCAGAGTTTTATTCCGCATTTTTTCAGAATCGGAATTTCATTCTAACAGTTGGTATCAGAGCCTAGTTATCTCTGCCTTGGTGTTCTATATGTAGTCGCCACTGTAGGGTTTAGACTCTGTGCATCCGTTTATCTTTTTATCCTCTGTCGTGAGCCTGTTAGAGGAGGATGTGACTTGTTGAACCTGTTTAGGGCTGCTGTAAGCCTGCTAGAGGTGACCCACAACCTGGTTAGAGGGTGCTGTGATCTTTGTCGAGTTTGCTAAAGTGGGCCGTGACCTTTGTTGACCTTCTAAGGCTGGGCCATGATCTTTGTGAGGCTGCTAGGACCGGGCCTTGACTGTTAATGCTAGGCTGTGAACATTGTTAAACTTGTCTAGGGCTGCCGTGATTGTTTGTGACCTGATTTGTGGTGGTCGGTTCTCCCTTGGGCTGCCATGACTTTTTTTTTGTGACCCAATCTGTACCCAACGGGACAGTTCTGTGGTCTGTTCATTGGGTTGTAGCCTTGTTGGTGTCCACCGTGATTGCTTTGAGGTTTAGACTCTAAACTATGGGTTGTGTTTTTTTGTTGAGTCTGCCAGGGCTGCAATGACCTTTGTTTAGCCTGTTGTAGCAAGTTGTGACCTATTGAGCCTATTTAGAGGGTGACTCTGCCTCTCTCAACTTTTTTTTTGAGGCTGCTATTGCTATGTATGAAGTTGTCATTGCCTTAGTGGAGGTGCTGCTACAGTCTGAGGGTCTTAGTATTTGGTTTAAGGCTGCCTCTGTACTTTTGAAAGGCGCTGCTATTTGATTGATGTATGGCTGTCCTAAATACTGTCATTTATTGCTGCAAGGGTTTTTTCTGTTTGATTTCAAAAAACTTTTGATCTGGTTTGCCTTTTTCTATTCACATTTGATGAATATCTAGAATCTATAAGTTGTTATTGATCATTAAGATTGTAAAGGAAATACATACAGTATGGGGATTGGATACATTGTTCTGCTTGATTCTTATTCAGGCAATGAGTGAAGCTTGTATTGGAGAGTTGTCTTTTCTACCGACAATATAGATGCCAAGGTTATAGGTGGACAGTGCCTTAATGGAGGGGAAATGTGGTCTCATTCTACCATGGGAGCTTGGCTTGTTACATTTTCTTTGATTTTTGTAGTGCATAGATTCTCAATGTCCACTGATGCCAACTATCTAACTGCTTCTGCATTTCTGTTCATCTGTAGGTTTGTTTTAGCACTGTTATTATTTCAATTTTAGTGACCTATAAAATGTTGTCTGTGGATGAAGGCTTAGGGCACAAGCTATTGTCTTATTACACTTTGTTTTTTGTCTAAATATTGTGCTATCCATCTATGCACTACTTTGTAACTCATCTTATTCACAAGAAACTTGCCTTATGTTGTTAGTGATGATATGTATATTATTTAGAAAAAGAATTACACTTGGTGGTTATAATCTTTTATAAATTTTGGAGTTCAGATGGCTATATTTATGTTATGGTTTAGCTGAAGGAAGATGCTTTAGACAAAAATAATATGGTATTTTTGAATATCTACTTTATATGAAAATAATGGATTTTATATTCCAGAATTTCTTAGCTTGCCCTCATTCAGATTTGTTCATTTGAAGCTTGTTTTGTTACAGTGAACAGCAATAATGTCTTGTGATCTATATGATATTTAATTAGAGAATAGCCATAGCATCTCTAATTAATTAATATATATATTTTTTTTTTGTTTAGGATCACATAAAGAAAGTTTAGACATTAATTATAATTAATTATACTAAATATAATAAATTTTATCCCACAGGAATTTTTATTATATTTATATAATTAATTATGATAAAATATTGAATTATTCATAACTTACCCACATGAATTATGAATTAATAGTTTTATCATAAAGAATATTTGAATCTGCTTGAATTAAAAGTTTAGCCCACGGGCAATTTTTATGTCATTAGATTCAATCTTAAAGCATGGATTTACATTGGTAAAACATGAAATTTTATTTGGTCTCAATTTTAACGTAAGCATGTGATCTTTATTTTTATGCAGTTGTAAAACCTGCAAATTTCTCTGAAATTCGTTGTGATATCCCTGAACTTAAGGGAGATAACTATAAGGTCTGGAAGGAGAGAATTCTCCTTCATTTGGGATGGATGGACATAGATTATGCTATTAGGAAAGATGAACCACCAGCACTCACCAATACTAGCACTGCAGCGGACATCACGCTTTATGAGCGATGGGAGCGATCTAATCGTTTAAGCATGATGTTCATTAAGACTAAAATTTCAGCTGGTATTCGTGGTTCAGTTGATCAGCATGAAAGGGTCCGAGATTTGCTAAAAGCCATTGATGATCAATTCGTCACTTCAGACAAGGCACTAGCAAGCACCCTAATCATGAAGTTCTCATCCGTAAGGCTCACCAGTGTGAAAGGTGTGCGTGAGCACATCATGCAAATGAGGGACACTGTGGCTCAATTGAAGAAACTCGAGCTTGAAATATCAGAGTCTTTCCTGGTGCACTACATCCTGAACACCCTTCTGCACCAATATGGACCTTTCAAAATCTCATACAACACACATAAGGATAAATGGTCAATAAATGAACTCATGACCATGTGTGTTCAAGAGGAAGAAAGACTGATGATGGAACTGAGAGAAAGTGCAATGCTGGTAACGCATAGGAAAGGCAAATCTCAAGCCAATAAGAAAGGGAAAGGTAAAGTACCTCCCCAAGCTAATATTAAGAAGGATTCCAAGTGTTTCTTCTGTAAAAAGAAGGGACACATGAAGAAGGAATGCACAAAATTTTAGAAATGGCTTGCGGACAAAGGTAAAGCAATCTCGTTTGTTTGTTATGAATCTAATATGGTCAATGTCAATGTTAACACTTGGTGGATTGATTCTGGATCAACAATTCACATTTCGAATTCCTTGCAGAGTTTGCAAAACCTAAGGAAGCCAGTGGGAAGTAAGCAAAGCATCTTATCAAAAAACAAGATGAGCTCGCATGTGGAAGCTATAGGAACATGCTATTTAACTTTAAGTAGTGGCTTTGTTTTAGAATTAGAAAAGATCTTTTATGTTCCAAGCTTTTCTAGGAACTTGATTTCAGTTTCAAGACTTGTACCTTTTGGATATTCCTTTAACTTTTCAGAAACATCCGTCAGTTTATTTTATAAATCTGATTATGTTGGGAATGGTATTTTGTCTGATAGTCTTTACCGCATTAATTTACAAAACAATGTCACTTATGATTCAATGCATGTTCACACTGGCACTAAAAGATGTGTTATTAATGAAGATTCCTCTAAATTATGGCACCGGAGGTTAGGTCATATCTCCATAGAAAGAATTAAAAGATTGGTAAATGAAGGAGTACTTAATACTCTAGATTTCACTGATTTTGAGATTTGTGTGGATTGCATAAAAGGAAAGCAGACCAACAAGTCAAAGAAAGGTGCCAATAGGAGTTCAGACATATTAGAGATCATACATACTGATATATGTAATCCAGAGATGGACTCACATGGTCAGAGATACTTCATCTCTTTTATAGATGATTACTCACGATATATGTATCTCTACATGCTTCATAAAAAGAACGAAGCATTAGATGCCTTTAAGATATTTAAGGCTGAAGTAGAGAAACAATGCGGCAAGCAAATTAAGATCGTGAGATCAGATAGAGGTGGAGAATATTATGGTAGATACACAGAAGATGGACAAGCACCTGGACCATTCGTAAAATTTCTTCAAGATCATGGGATTGTTGCCCAATACACCACGCCTAATTCACCCGACCATAATGGTGTAGCAGAAAGAAGAAACCGAACTTTATTGGACATGGTGCGGAGTATGCTTAGCAGCTCCAATCTTTCTAAATCCTTGTGGACTGAAGCACTTAAGACGGCAATGTATATATTAAACCGAGTTCCAACCAAAGCCATTTCTAAAATGCCATTTGCATTATGGAAAGGTTGGAAACCGAGTTTGCGACATATGCGAGTTTGGGGATGCCCGTCTGAAGTGAGAATATATAATCCACAAGAAAAGACGTTGGACCCAAGGACCATTAGTGGGTATTTCATTGGATATGCTGAAAGGTCTAAAGGTTACAGATTTTATTGTCCATCTCATGGCACTAGGATTGTGGAATCAAGAAATGCAAAATGTCTTGAAAATGACTTGATCAGTGGGAGCGATCTAACCAGGAACATAGTTTCCGAGAAGGATCATTCAAAATCTCAACCTTCCACCTCAAGTGATAGATTGGTTATTGTTCATAGCACCCCTCAAGTACAAACTAGTGTTGAACAACCAATTGTTGAAGTTCCACAAGCTGCTGACGGCATTCTAGTAGATCAGGTAGTTCAAGAGTTTCCAAGAAGTTTTGAACAACGAGTTGAACCACATACTTCTCAAGAAGATAGTGATACAACATTAAGAAGATCTACTAGACCAAGAAGATCAGCAATTCTTGATGATTATGTTGTGTATCTACAAGAATCTGACTTTAACGTTGGAGCCGAAAATGATCCCGAGTCCTTTTCACAAGCCATGAATTGCAAAGAATCAGAATTATGGTACGATGCCATGAAGGAAGAGATAAATTCTATAAAGAGTAACGAAGTCTGGGATCTTGTTGAGTTAGCTAATGGTGCAAAAGCCATTGGATGTAAATGGGTCTTTAAGACAAAGAAAGACTCATTGGGCAACATTGAGAGATACAAGGCTAGACTTGTTGCTAAAGGATTCACTCACAAAGAAGGAATCGACTACACTGAGACTTTCTCTCCTATATCTAAGAAAGATTCCTTGCGCGTTATTATGGCATTAGTAGCCCATTTCGACTTGGAGTTGCATCAAATGGATGTGAAAATGGCTTTTCTAAATGGAGATCTAGAGGAGGAGGTTTACATGAAACAACCTGAAGGATTCCCCTCTAGTGATGGTGAGCAATTGGTTTGCAAACTCAAGAAATCCTTATACGGTTTAAAACAAGCATCCCGCCAATGGTATTTGAAATTCCATAATGTAATTTCTTCTTTTGGTTTTGAAGAAAACATTATGGATCAATGTATATACCTGAAAGTTAGTGGGAGTAAAATTTGTTTTCTTGTTTTATATGTGGATGACATTTTGCTAGCAACCAATGATAAGGGTATGTTGCATGAAGTGAAACAATTCCTCTCTAAAAATTTCGATATGAAGGATATGGGTGAGACATCTTATGTCATTGGCATTAAGATCCATAGAGACAGATTTCGAGGCCTCTTGGGTCTGTCTCAGGAAACCTATATCAATAAAATTTTAGAGAGATTTCGGATGAAGGATTGTTCACCAAGTATAGCTCCCATTGTGAAGGGTGATAGGTTCAATTTGAACCAATGCCCGAAGAACGACCTTGAAAGGGAACAAATGAAGAACATTCCATATGCTTCTGCTGTCGGAAGCCTAATGTATGCTCATGTCTGCACAAGACCTGACATTGCATTTGTTGTGGGAATGTTGGGACGATATCAGAGTAATGCAGGTATAGACCACTGGAGAGCTGCAAAGAAAGTAATGAGGTATCTTCAAGGAACTACAGACTACATGCTTATGTATAGACGGACAGACAATTTGGAAGTAATTGGCTAATCAGATTCTGACTTTGCTGGATGTGTTGATTCACGCAAATCAACATCAGGATACATTTTTATGATGGCCGGTGGAGCCGTATCATGGAGGAGTGCCAAGCAGACCTTGATTGCCACTTCCACTATGGAAGTCGAGTTCGTCTCCTGTTTTGAGGCTACCTTACATGGTGTATGGCTTAAGAGTTTCATTTCTGGGCTTAGAATTATGGATTCTATCTTTAAGCCGTTGAGAATGTATTGCGACAATTCAGCTGCTGTTTTTATGGCTAAAAACAACAAAAGTGGGAGTCGAAATAAACACATCGACATTAAGTATTTAGCCATAAGAGAACGTGTTAAAGAAAAGAAAGTGGTCATTGAGCACGTCAACACTGAGTTGATGATCGCTGATCCTTTGACTAAGGGCATGCCACCGTTTAAATTCAAGGATCATGTAATGAATATGGGACTTGATTCCATTATGTAGTTTCTCATTGTATGGACAATGTTATTTTTAATGAAATTCTTAATTACTGTGATGTTTTTTCTCATACTTATGTGCACCTTAATTTAATTTGAGAAAATTCATCTATGAGGACCAAAAATAAACATAAGGTTTATTCATTAAGAAATTGTTGCCACATAAATTAAAATAGCAATAAATACATAGTAATACATGGAAGGTAATACTTGTGATAAGAGGACTTATCGTCATGATTCTTGTATCTATTACTTAATACAGATTGTCAATAGGTTTTAAGATAAGACATTAAGTTTGGAAGTATGGACCAATTGGGAGAATGTAAGCTCCCGCGTCTGCATCCCGCATTCCACGGCTCTTCAAAAACTACCGCCGGTTCATTCGGTTATCAACTGCACTTGAATTGATTTCTAGTTTGGAGACTGTTTTATTGCTGGGAGCTTTTGGAGTGGTCCATTACTCCATCTGGGGTTCTCTACCTAGATTTGTGGAACAGTTGACACAGCCAACAAAAGTTTGATGGAAGCTTGGCTATTAAACTCCTGTTTGGTCCCCAAGCTCACTAACTCAATCCCCTTCAGTTTACACCATCAAGAAAGAGTAAACAGAGCTTGGAAGTACCGTACAAGAAGCTAAACTTGTGTGGAACAAGGAAATCTTCTACAGCAAGTCAAGTAGCATCAATCGCTGGAGGTATGACCTATTCGGTATTCCTATTTCGATTTTCAGAGTTTTATTCCGTATTTTTTCAGAATCGGAATTTCATTCTAACACGATATGGACACTTGAGTTCACAGGCTTCGACAAATGAGACTGCCACAAATTTCTCAAGACTGCCCAGTGGGATTCTTCGATGGCGCAGAACAGGGTGGTCATTGTGGTGCAGGGATCGTTATTAAATTGTGCAATGATCATTTTTTTCAATGTTGAATGACATGCAGTATTGGAACTAACTCGACGGTTGAGTTAATCACGTTATGGACTCTTCTATTTTTTTGCAAAATGAATTAAATTACGTGCCATACAAGTTTTTGGGGATTCGCAGGCCATCATTGAATGGGTTTCGGTCGTTCTCGTTTACAAGTAATTGCTCTGGGAGATTGAGAAAAGAGAATTCGTGAGCTACTTAGCTCCCTTTATGTTGTCTCCTTCAAACACATTTATAGGATTCGTGTTTTACTTAGCTCTCCTTCAAACACATCTATAGTCAGCTTAATCTTAGAGCAGATCTTAGAGCAGATCGTATGTCAGAGAAAGCTGTGGGAAAGTCAGAGAACTTGTTGACTTTGAAGAATTCAGAGAAAACACAAGGATTGCTGCAGGCTCTTTTGAGGATTATTGAGGAGTTTAATTTGTGTATGATTGTAAGAAATTCTTCTGATAATCTGTTTTTTATCATTAGTTTTAGGATTCAATACTGTTTTTAATCATTAGTTTTAGGATTCATATTAGGAGAACTACTCGGAACACTCTTTGTCTTTTTCTGATACTAGTTGTGCAAGATCTGAAGTTTATTGTTTATGAATGGGGAAGTAGGTTAGGCATGTTTTTACTGGTTTATAACTTCATATGGATTAAAAAAAAGTTGATCAATTGTGAACCAGAGTCTATGTATCCTCTGGATTGTTTTATAAATTGTCTTTGATTCAAAATTAATGAACATTAAGTAACAGTGTTTTTTTTCATGGTTGAAAAAAAAAAGTCAAATAACATAAAGTAGGTACTTTTTAGAATATTATTTTCGTAATGTTTTTTTAACACCCTCTTTTTGTCATGGTCTTAATTTCCCAAACTGTTATTATCCTTCTAAACTAAAGGTACTATCATTAATGTGGATTAATGATAAAAAAACTACCACCCATACGACAACTCAGCCGACCACAGAAATCTCATCTTACCAGTTGAAAACCAAAAACTACTTTAATACCAAAAATATGAATATCCAGGATTCCAGATAATTCAGAATTAATGAGAGTAAGGGAATAACAGTCACAAAGATGACATTTAAAAAAAAGAAAGTGGGTAAGTTGCTAATCACACCAAGTATTATTGTTAACTTTGCATATTTTATTTTCCATCCATGATTTTATAGTCTCCTTCAAAACATAAAAAAAATGCTTATAACTCCTATTTCTAACCAAAGCTGTAGCTATAACACTATTGTCATTACATTACATTACCAGAATGGCTAACAACTTCCTTTATTTGATGGTACGCCGAGCAACTTCAAAGTAAATGGCAACCAAACCGCTAAAAATTCTGAAAGGTACATACAAAACCAGTTCAATGAAAGCCCTTCCAACTGAATCTGCAGGTATAAATCCACGTGATAATGTTGACAGCATGAGGCCAGTAATCTGAGATGTAACCAAAAAAGTTCCATTCTTAGCTGCTTCCAATATATACTTGGCAACTTTTTCAGATGTCTCTGCTTGGGTGCGGTTGTACATGCCAATCACCTTCGACATCTTCAATATCTCTCTGTGAGCCTCTATACCACCTGCAATGTATAGCACAGACTTAAGATTACAAATGTACATATATGGATACGATGTGTACCCTTTTGTCAATACAGTTTTGTATCAGTGTTTTAGGTGGCTTTCTAAATTACTTGAGGCTTTCTACAGCCCCAATATGACATAGAACTGTAATTCTTTAATCAATTTTAAGTTGATAGGTGGTATTTTGATAAAATAATAAAATATTAAATGAATAAAAAATTTACATTATTGAGTCATGATTGATTTGTATATTAAACCAGTATAGATCAATCTTCACTTTAGACTTACCAAGCTGTAAAAGGAATCAAATTCCTTGAAATACAAACCCTTTTTTTAAATGTAAAATTTGATAAAAAGTTTACACCTCAAAAATTTGGTCTAGAATTAAGATTGATCTATACACTAGTATAAGATAAAGTAAAAAAAGTCAATTATAAATATCAATATATGAATTCTGCATACATTTATTGGCTAATAATATTTAACAAGTTTATTTTGCAGAATTTTTATTTTTGCTTGACATTAAATATAACAACAACATCAACAACAAAATTAAAAATTGCATTGCATTATTAATACTTAAAAATAATAACAAAATTTAGTAAAAACGATACAAAGCTAAGAGTATGCCTTTGAAAAGCTCCACTCAGATCATTTAGAAGCCATATATGTGTAAAGGGAAAGATTACGATAAAAATAAAGATAATGGGTCTCAGTAGGTGACTATAGAGTTGCATGGAGAGTTGAATCGTGGTAGTCTGACATAGTAGAACCAAATCCATGATAGAAATTGGGATTTGCTTTGGTATTTTAAATGCACTTTATTTGGCTTTGGTTTTATTGACTTAATGTTGCAAAAAAAATTGTTGATATTTGATAATTTAATTGGTATTTTATTATTGTATTAAGAGTAGTTTGGTGTTTTATAGTACAGTATGGAGGAGATGTTGTAACATAAAGTAATGTAACATTACTAAAAATAAAAAGTAATTAACAAAAGCATGTTCACTCACAAAATAAAAATAATAAAATCAAATAAAAAGTATCATGTTGACTAATAAAATAAAAAATTAAAACTAAATAAAAGTCATTAAAAAAATTCTCATCTAATAAAAAATAAAAATCAGCATAGATCCATCTTAAACCAGGATTGATTAAACACCGAAAGGGATTAAATTTATTATTATGGACATGTAAAAAAATTAAGATAAAAAAAAATTACACCTCAATAAATTGGATTCCTCTCCCTGTTTTATAGATTTGGGTTTAAGATGGATCTATGCTGGTTTAATATAACAATGGTGATATGGGTTAACACTATTTGAAATACATTTAGATGAAGTTCCTAACAAAGTTGACTTTAAGATATCTTAAGTTCATAATAGCAAAGGTGTTGGTTAGATGGTGACAACAATGAAAAAGTTAATTGAATGTTGGTTCAGTAACGAAGATGATGCTTAAGCCATTGATGAAGCTCTCATGTGTGGGAGGTATCTCGTTGTGGTTTTGCAAGTACAAGTTTAAGGCAAATTTGGCAGAATTATCTATGGCATATGGGCAAAAGACTTTTGCATAAGGTAATAGGCATCACTTAAAAACAAAAGAAATGGAATCCCTTTTAAAGCAGTTTATGCTATGCTTAAACTTGTTGGGCAAAAGACTTTTGCATAAGGTAATAGGCATCACTTAGAAACAAAAGAAATGGAAGCCCTTTTAAAGGAGTTTATGCTATGCCTAAACTTGTAGGAAGATTGGGTCCAACACAGTTTCAAGGAAAAGATTTATTGGTTGGATGTTTGTGTAAACATTGTCACTACAAGGTAAGGTGTTCTGTTGAGCTATCAAAAGATCTTCCTCATAAATGGATAAATGAAAATTTAGTGGTTAGATGTTTGTGTAAACATTGTCACTACAAGGTAAAGTGTTCTGTACCTGTTAGTAATAAGTAATTCTGATAAAAAGATCTTTCTGATAAATGAATATTAAAGAGAACTTTGTCTATCCACGCCTTTGTTTTGTCTACCCAGACCTGACTCACGTTTGTGGCAATGACTACTGACCATTTTGCGGCTAAACATGTCACCTTAGACTTGGTAATGAAAATAGACCATCAGGATTCGCTTCATAGGCTGAAGTGTTTGGCTTTTCAGATTCATGTATTGTGTTAAATAAAACGCATTTTTCAGAGATTGAGATAGAGGTTTTATGTTTAGAAAGAAATTTTTTCATATATTGGGATAGAGGTTTTAATATTTATGTATAGAAAAATGCATTCAAATGGGATAGAAGCACAGAGTGATATACTGTAACGCTGATAAGCGACAGGGCCCTATGTATGCAAATGGGTAGATGTGAAGATCTATGGGCAAGCTGTGTTTAAGCTATGTGATCATCAACCCCATTAAGGTTTGCAGCTATACTATAATTCTAGTTTCAAGTCTTTTGAAGAAAATAAAGGAAATAAATGTATAAGCTCATACTACAATTTCACCAATAATGCAATAGCAAATGAAAATTTCTGTGAATGTAAGGTCTAGATTGCTTACACTCATCAAGCATGGGAGTCTCCACATATCCAGGGTAAGCAACGCTCACTCCGATATTATAAGGCATCAATTCAAGTCTAAGAGCCTCAGCAAGCCCTTTCACGCCATATTTCGTTGCAATATAAACAGAGCACCCGTACTGTGCGTACTGCAAAACACTTGCATTGGTGAATCTATTGGTACCAGACAAAACAATAGAATTGAATCCTAGACTAAATAAGCAATCATCGTTAGCCTGAAACTCCGATCATAAAAAAAATTAAACCATCTGCAACCCAAATGCATTTGGAAGAATGATACCAGACCAGCCAAAGAACTGACGAGAACAACAGACATGGGCGGTCGGGCATTGCCTTGGTCTGTGCGATGCTTCATCAAGCGAAGAGCAACATGCAGAGTGTTTACCATCCCTGATAAATTTGTGTTAATTGTCTCATGCAAATCTTTTATGGGAATTTCATCTATATATCCCACTCTGGCCCACCCAGCATTGCAAACAACCACATCAATAGGCCTCCATTGAAACGACTGTTCTATTGCATTCGAAAGGGTTTCATAGTCACCCACATCAGCAATCTGAGAAGAAAAAAAAACAACAGTCCTAACTTGAGCCCAGCAAAAACCCCAATTCCAATAATGAAAGTCGCAATGGGGAAAACATATATATGTACCTTTGTGTATATCCTATCTGTGCTGATAGTTCTATAATCGACCAATTTGTCTACTGCCTTCTCCAGTTTAGCAGAGCTTCTGGCTATCAGAGTAACGAAAGCTCCCTGAGATAGAGCCTCTTTGGCAATTGCAAGGCCAATACCACTGGATCCTCCTGTTATTAGAACATGCTTCCCACCCAGTGTTTTTAGACGTGGCGAAGGTTTCCAAAGAAGGGTTACCCCAAGAAAAATAATAAGAAGAAAAGTACTAATGGTGATTATAGCTGCAGCAACTTCCATTGTGGGGGAAGTATGAGGCGTTTGGAGAATGGCAATGAAGGTATGTGCCTGTGTATTTGCAGTGAGCATCGATTGTAGGTGTCGAACGATTTAATGCTGTCTCGTTTTTTCCGCGGGCTTTTAATGGAGTAGATGGGATGTCAAAATAAACAGCTTGCCACCAGCCAAACAAATAACTAGGCACCAGTGTTGGAATTTCATTAAAATTTTAGCCAATAACTAGGCACCAGTGTTGGAATTTCATTAAAATTTTACTTGTTAAATAGACGTTTTGGATTCAACATTTTCTTTCATTAAACCATTTATTTAAATATGTACCTTTTGAATAAACGTTTTGGATTTAACATTTTCTTTCATTAAACTATTTACTTAAATATGTACCTGTCAATAATAACATTTTAGTGTTGTAGTTTGAAATTATCAATGAACTAAATATTGGTCAAGGACAACTAATCACGTGTATCCATATTTCTTCACACAATTATGCATTCAATGCAATTAAACGATGGGCCATGGCATTTCATATTTCAAGTGGATGGTGCCAAGTGGAGACTGATGTCCTAAACCTGGCTTAAAAGTTAAAACTTAAAAGCATAATGATGTTTTCTTAAAAAATTAAACAGTCAAAACTACGTTCTACCAAGACTTTCAACCATTTAACAAAACGTCTTTGACCAATTTTTACCCCTTAAAAAAGGTCAAAACGAATAAATGCCCGTCAAATTCCAACTCTGCTAGGCACCATAGATGATGGCATAAGTATTTTGGAGCATATGGTTTGAAGGTTGGCATAATTATTTTGGAGCATATGGTTTGAAGGTTGAAGGTTGGTCAATCTCATGGCTCAAAGGGTGATGATAAAGATTCTCCTGGCAACTACGTGTCAAGGCCGTGTCAGCCTAACTTTCCAACAGTAGGTCATGATTTTGGCATGGCCGGTAAGCCTAACTTTCCAACAATTAAGGTCATTTGACATAGAGATCAATAAATTAGTAAAAAAATTGGAAAAATTATAAAATTTTATAGATTAATGTTTAAATTTTTATAATTCAATGTTTTGGAGTATTTGAAGATGTTAAATTTATTTTTAAGATGTTAAATTTATTTATAAGGTGTTAAATTTATTCATACATTTAGAAGCACAATTTAAACAAGTGAAATCGCAGCAAGGCTGCTTATACCTGCCTCTTTACTGGCCAGAATCTGGTGAATTTAATCTACAAAATTTGTAATTTATATTTTTTGTTGAGTGATTTTAATGAAAAAAATGAAATTATAATGACACAAAAACCCCAACACCCACACTCAGTAAGATTTAGCAATGTTCTTATGCCTTTTAAAATTTCATTAAAGATTCATAACCAGATTCTGGTAAAACCCAAAGGAAAACCAGGGGAAAATGGTTCCCTACTCTATTTAGACAACTCGTTTGACTTTTAGCCTTTTACGGGCTTTCCGGGCACTATTTGAAGAAAACTACTCAAAAGCACTTCAAAATCACAAAAGGTTTTAAACTTACATAATCTAGTTTCAAAACCAGTTTGTAATCATGTAACAAACTGTAGAAACTGTGAGATGTTTTATGGCTGTGTCCATAAATTGGAGTTTATTAGAAATCGCTTCAAAGTGTTTTCTAATAGACAAACACGTTTTAAAAAATCTCTCTCGCTCGTTTAAAACAAAAAATACATGGGATTAAAATAGATATTTGAAATGAAAAGCTCTTAGAATTAAAAAAAATAATACAGAATATTTGCATACTCATGTATAGAAAACATTAAGAAAGCTTCATTCATATGTTCAGTTTCAAGATATCTTTGCTTTACACAATGTATCACTACATGTAGGTGTCTTGATTTTTAGAGAATTTCAACAATGTGTATCTTTTCATTGATATTTAAAAAAAAAAATTCTGACATTATAATAAAAACAAGAGCTACGAGGTGGCAATGTCTCTCAGGTTGAAAATTGTTAACGATGTAAAAATTATTATAAGAAAATTGACTTAGATAAAGTATTTTTTCGAAAGCTATGTTGTAAATATAAATGCAAAGGTACAGATTTATTGGTAAAGGTAAATAAATATTGTTTTGATATAGAGTTAAACACGAGTTTCTTAAAATCAAATCTAGATCTTATAGAGAACTTTGTTTTGTTGTAGCTTTAGAATCTTAAATATCATTTCATTTCTTAAATGGAATTATTACTATTTTTTTATCATATGTTATATGAAATTTTAACTATCTTTTCATTCTTTATATTGAATTTGGTAGAATTTGTAACTAAAATGATTAATGTTTTATAGATACATAAATTTAATACACCATAGACCGATTTCCTTGTATTGATTTTGGTAGGATTTGTAACTAAATTGATTAATGTTTTATAGATACATAAATTTAGTACACCATAGATTGATTAAAAGATGAAGATTAAATTTAATTGCATTTAGTTAAATTGATTAATGTTTTATAGAACATTAATATCTTATATAGTTGTTGATTATTATATATAATTTTTTTTAATAACATTTTTTCATTGAGAGTAATTAAAAATGACATTTTTACAAATATATTCACATATTTCTTTAAAAAAAATTGTAGATATTAACAATGCAAGAATATAATTACGAATGGTTTCTATTTTTCCATCTTAAATTTTAAATGTAATTATAATTTTGATGTACTTAAGATCATTTCTTATGTAAGGTTACCAATTTTTTACGTCGAAATACCTTTATTTTGAAATCACGTTCACATCAATACTTTTTTCTATGAAATCTTTGTTTCTTTGTCACTTATTTTTTGCGCTTTACAACTGGTTTGAAAGAGATCTTCGTATCTATCTTTATGTGGGAAATGTTAAAAATAATAAAATAAATCAACATTAAAAATAATAATAATAAATTAACTTATACACGGTGGGAGTTGAGATAAATCCATATAAATAAAAATTATTTTATAACTCTTTCAGACGAATCTTGGTGTTTATCATTAAAAATAATAAAAAGACAGTAACCAATCACGATCCACAACCGTAGCGGTGGCTTGGGAGGCGTTTTTCTCTCTGGCTAAACTTAGAGCCAAAGTTAGCAATGAATCTTGGAGCTAAAATCTGACGTCATTATGTCAGTTAAATGCAGCGGAGATAAAATCTTGCGAGCGTAGCTAAATTTGTCTGTCTCAAATAAACTGATGGTCTTTTCGTAGAGCCGTTAGGTTTATTTGAACTTGAGTAATAACTCAAACGGCTCGGTGAAAATAAAGTATTTTTTTTTTGATCTTCCGTTAAAGAGCACGGCAAGCTGTCGCTCCTTTTTTTTCTTGGAGCGTCAGAGTACTATTTCGAAGACCGACACGTGTCAATAGATAGTTGGCCAAATCAGCCAGCAAACCTGTGCTGGCAGTGGTGCGCATGGAGTATGTGGTATATTGTAAATTATGGGGAAAGAAAGGGAGCGGGTCCGTAAAAGAAATCCGAAGGGAGACCTGTCGTGCGGTGGGCCCCGTCACGGTGGGGGGACAGCATGGCTAGGCGGCCAAGTGGGGCCTGGCCCCACCACCCATGGCATATTAAAGTGAGCTACCCGCCAAGTGTTTGTCCCCTGGTGAGTTTAGTGCAAGCCTAAAACACTTAAACCTACAAATATCACTGCACTTGACCAGCTTAATGCATGCTTGACACATGCGCTATCGAGCGATTTTCGTTTCTCTCTCGCCTGCGTGGGCTAGTTTGTGTTTGTTCCCTGGTGAGTTTAGTGCAAGCCTGAATTCTGAATACATCCTGTCGCTGTATATATGCCGTAACGAATAATTCATCACAGGATTGGATTTACTGATGAACCGGTCGAGTTATTGGGATTAGTTAGCCCTAAAAGCATGCCAGAAGTTTCAGGAACTATTGCTGTTAAAAGTGCTTTCTTAATGCTATTCAGGCCATGTGAAGGGTGCATTTGCTTAATAGAGTTCCGGAGCCTGGCCATGATCATTATTAGGGCAATTCCTCTTTTACTTAACTCTACATTACATTTCAGCATTTTTCTGTGGAGTGAAATCTTGTAACCGCAGTACGATCCTCGACAATGAAGCTCTAGGTCTTTTCCAGGTCTTTTCGTTCTTGTCCATGAATAAGCAAACACAGCTTTTTCTCATGAATAATATGCTTCATTAATTTGTTCTTCCATTGTCTTTTTGTTCTTCTATTGTCTGAATACTATAAATTTGGTCTGTTTTTTAAGAAAAATACACATGACGCTAACCATTATCCAGTGAATGGATAAATGGTTTTAATACAAACGTCCATGAAATACCCCACCCGAGAATGAATGGTAATTAAAACAGACCTAAATGAACACCCCCACCCTGCAGCGCAAAAGAAAAGCCGATCTTTTGTAATCCTCTACGGCATAGTGTGTTTTGAAACGCTAACGAGGCATCTTATCGTATTCAGACGGCCTGAAGCTTGAACAGTAGGGAAGTCTGTTTGGCCTGTTTGTTGCCAGGCCTTAAACGCCTGTTGCTTGCTCGATAGGTAGCTGAAAGAGAATCTTTTAAATTCAAAATGCTACAACGATTATAATGATGCCCGCTCTGGTCTCATCATCGGGCAATGCTTTCATAACTTGTTAAATGCAGCGGCGATTTAGGTCAATCGAATGGTAACACTGGATCATATCCTCCTAAAACTTCGCTGGGCTGCCTGAATCTGTAAGACTTTTAAATTTACATCCAAACCTGCCATGTGGAGATCCACATATGTTTCTTATTCGTGACAGAATTATTAATACGCTAGCTTGCGTACTCGCACTTAAAACCTGGAACACCTTTGTTCTAAGCGTCAATTAAGGTAGAAGCTCAATTTCTTATACCCTTTACAGGCTCGAGCTTACTGTAATCAAGCTTTGGGCTTCATGAATTTATCAACAATTTTATTTTAGCTTAGCAAAATTTATAGTTCGGCATGAGCTATTGAAATTTCGATGATTTGTACATTGGAATGTGCCGTGTTCTCATCTCAACGCAGAATGCTATGCTAACTAGATAAACTTCAATTCAAGGTATTCTCATCTCAACATTTGGGATCAGGCTCCCACCTTCTAATGCATTCTGTCTGCTGTTTCAGGGTACCAAACTCCATTTGAGAAAACAAAGGATATGGCAAGCTGTAATGGAAGATCTTTTGGCACAGGGGACGGACAAAACCGAACATGTACGTTTTCCTGATTCTCAGCAACATTCTGTTCAGTGTGTATGTTCCGATCAGTTTTCTGTTATCGTAGATCGGGTAGATATGATACATTTGACTCATCAGGGGAGCATCGTAATCTAATTATAATGATATATTGTCGTCGTATATTGTTATGTTAAATGCATCTTGATAAAGATTTAATTAAGCTTTATTTAAATAGTTGTTAAAGAATTGAGTAATCATTTATTTTTTTAGTTTAGTT
>LPNX010063038.1:187756-303012 GCA_001517045.1 Pseudotsuga menziesii | reverse complement strand
ACTCGGCAAATTCAGGGAAGTGGAGGGTTTGTTCCAGGGCGAAAAAATATAGAAAGGACTTACATACATTTAAAACATCATTTCCTCGTAAAAAACAGGACCACGATCTATCTTTACTACCAGCCACACTTCCTGTAGATAGGAAAGGGTCATAGACACCTCTGTGTCTGTCTACTAGGAACTCTTCTCTTTTGTCCGGGACCCAACCAGACACAGAAGCTTCACTCTGCTGGTCCATTTCTCAATTTATACTATCAATGGGGTGAAGAAATTACAGGAATTGAGGTCCTACCTGGCTCACTGTGAAGGCGTGTGCTCGGAATGCGCCTTGGTACTTGACAACTGGAAGCGCCCAAATCGACAGGTCTTTTTCGCCGGGTCCCGAGAAATAAAATAATCACGGAAGGTGCCAATTTTGCCTTTATAGAACCACCCGGATTTGACACGCGGGAGGCATTTATGTCCGCAACCACTACTTGTCTCTAACCCTCGTGCATCTTTCTTTTCCGGGTTCATTTCTGACCGTCGATCTCTTCTGCGTGAATTCCTGGCCCTTGGATCACATGCCACATGTCCCTTTCCTCTGGGCCTCCTTACTTTAACCGTCGTGCAACTTCGGGCTCCGGAGTCATCTGCAACCGTTGATCAGTTTTGCCTTCATGGGTGGGCCGTCGGATCGTGCTTCGCCTACCGATTCCGCTGGGTTCTTCCATCTTAATCCGCCGAGCAACTTTGCTCAGCGGAATCACCCTCGTCCATTGATGTGATCAGCCGTCGTTCCTACACCGTCAGATCAAGTGCCGCGTACCGGATTCCGCCGGGTAACCCAGAATTATCCTCTGCGCTAGTTCTTCTTCTGGAATCCTTCTCGACCGTCGATGGGATGCCAAGCGTTCAACAGCCGTCTGATCTTGCGCCACGTACCATATTCCGCCGGGTGCTGGGGGTTTATCGGGTGCGCAAGTCTCCAACCCGGAATCATTTTCCGTCGTCGATCCACCCTCCTGCGATCTCCAACCGTCGGGTCGAGCAGCATGTGTCCATTTCCGCTGGGTGGTCTAAAGGTTATCGCGCGTGCATGTTACCTTTCCGGAAACCAACACGCCCGTCGATCAATGCCGTCTTCAACCCTCGTCCGTAGGATCAGGAGGACCGTATGCGATTCCGCTGATCCCTCATTCCCTTATCCATCATGCACTTCCAGCCAGCGAACTTGACATGGGCCGTAGATCAGCTCTGAGCAATGTTAAAACCTTTGACGCGTGCAGGCTGTTAGAGGCCCGAAAGTCCCTTATCTTATTTGCATGTTCCGGATGGCGGAGAGGATATAAACCATCGATTTGCTTCTCCGTTAGACCATGGTTCAGGACTTTCTCGGACTAGGCTACTCCTTAGATTATCAAGCCTCCCCCCCTTTTGTACTACATCCTTAGCCCAAAATATTTAATCAACAAAATCTTACCTCCCATCGGTCTTGTATCCTTTTTGTGAAATACAGGTGTTAACAATATCCACTCTCGAAAATGAAGAGATTTGCAGAAAAATCCAAGATTTGATCGACAAGGATCATATCCGCCCCAGCTCCTCTCCTCGTGGAAGTCTAGTCATCTTAGTTCCAAAGAAAGACGGGACTTGGCGCATGTGCATCGACTATCGGGATCTCAACAAAATTTTAGTGAAGAACATATACCCTCTTCCACGAATTGATGAACTCATCGACAATCTAAAAGGTGCTAACTTCTTTACAAAACTCGACCTCAAGTCAAGATATCACCATATTCCATCGAGTCCACTGATGTATGGAAAACAGATTTCAAGACCAAGGAAGTATTGTTTGAATGGTTAGTCATGCCTTTCGACTTAACCAATGCACCTGCAACATTCATGAGATATATCGATGACCTTCTACGACCTTTTAGCAGTAAATGTGTCATTATCTATCTCGACGATATCTTGATTTTCAGTCGATCATCGAAAGAACATGTCCACCAACTTCATCAAGTTTTCAACACTCTGTAGCAACATTGGTTATATCCGAACATGGACAGATGCTCATTTGCGATGACCAACATCAAATATTTGGGGTATGTAATTGACTCTGCTAGCATTCATGTCGACCCAGAAAAATTACAGATCCTCAAAGATTGTCCAATTCCACAAAACATTCATGAAATAAGAATTTTTCTTGGTTTGGCGAATTTATATCGACGATTCATACTTGGCTTCAGTCACATCGCATGGCCTCTGAATCAGTTGACAAAAGGAAATGGGAAAAATGTCTTCAAATGGACACTAACACAACAACGAGCTTTTGAACAAATCAAAAATAAGCTTTGTACTGCACCAGTACTTGTGATACCTAATTTGCATCAGCCCTTTAAGATTGAGATGGATGCATCGAACTATGCCCTCGGCTCAGTGATAACTCAATCAGGTCACCCAGTCGCATTTCATTATGAGGCTTTCAGTGACACAGTTAGAAGGTATTCGACGTATGTAAAAGAACTATATGCCATTGTGCAAGCTCTTAAGCAATGAAGACACTACATTCTTGGCAGGGAAATGGTCATCCTCACTGACCATAAACCTTTGTAGTTCAATCCGACTCAATCAAAGCTATAGACAACCTGACAACTCAAGTGAATTAATTACCTGCAACAATTTGAGTTGTTAATGAAGTATCGAATAGGAAAATCCAATTCCACAGCCAATTATCTCAGCATACCACCCATTACTATAATGTCTACAGTGATGAGTATGCAGGTTTATGACACCACTACTTGGCCACAATTGTATTCGGTAGACTGCGATTTTTCTACAATCTATCGACAGCTTTAGACCGACAAGTTGTCGACTTTCGACTACTTCCTGAAAGACACCTTGCTATACAAGCTTGGATGGCTTTGTGTACCGACCTGTGAGCACCGACAAAATATCATGACGCGCACTACATCAAGACCGCGGAAAATTTTGGAGTCGCAAAAACACTTGTTATCCTCCAAAAGTATTTCTATTGGCCTTCACTTAAATTTGACGTCAACAAGTGCATTCGATCGTGCGTGGTTTGTGCCATTGCTAAACTACTGAATCGACGACAAGGACTCTATACACCCCTTCCAGTTCCTATTCAACCATGGGAATCTATTTCTATGGACTACTTGATGGGATATCCTACTACCAAACATTAGCATGACGCGATACTAGTAGTAGTCGACAGATTTTTCCAAGATGGCTATACTCATACCATGCAAGTAGACTACGACAGCACAGTAGACTGCTCAACTCTTCTTTGAACATGTGTGGAAACACTATGGCCTCCCGACGACCATTATTTCTGACATAGGTGCTAGATTTTTCAGAACCTTTTGGCAAAATCTATGGCAACAGCTCGACGATACTTTCTTTGTCAACATCCTTCCATCCGTAGACAGACGGACAAACAGAAGTTGTAAATCGCTTAGTCATACAATTGCTTCACATGTACAACCACAAGCATCATCGAACATGGATGACAGCCTTTCATACATACAGCACAACTACAATCATTCTCAACACAACTCTACAGGAAAGATTCCATTTGAGATCTTTTATGAATTTCAACCCTCAGCTCCTATCGACTTAATTAGTTCCTCGACACAGTCGAACGACACCAACTTCAAAGGATGAGAAGTGGAGAAAGCATTGAAGTTCATAGATCAAATATACAACATGAAATGACAGGAAATGTTGCAATGAGCAAATGCAAAAGCTAAGGCCCGACACAACAAGCATCATATTCCTCATGCATTCTGAATTGGGGATCATGTCTGGTTACATATAAAGAAGGAGCGCTTCACTGGTCCATACATAAACATGAAACCTCTGTGTTATGGTCCATACAATATCCTTAAATAGATTGGAGAAAACGCTTTTCATCTCGACATTCCTGCATGCCTTGGCCTACTTCCAGTTTTCAATGTAGATCTACTTCAACCATACCATGCACCGTTTTTGGAACAGGATGACTTGCAGAAAGCAGAACCCAAAGACATCCATCCAGATGTTCAAGAACCTCTTCTTTGTGACACCATTGTGGGATGATGCATACGCCTTACAAGGATGAACTCCATTCCCTTGTTTCAAGTGGCTAAAGTTGGACAGCTCCCCACACAAGGAAAATAGTACTCTGCTAATGAAGTCGCCAACAAGTTTCCTCATCTAAACGAATACATAATGGATACCATTGTTTCTTAAGGAGGAATGATCCAACCAGCAGCCGACAGGTCCGCCTTATGTTCAGCTGACAGGTTCGCCTCAATAGGTTCACCTTCGATAGGTCCGCCTCGACATACATCATACCAACATGCTCTGCAACGGTTGAAATTTTGAACCATTATAACTTCTTTGTAACTGAACGTAGCGGGTAGTCACCCAAGCATCTCGGCATCCTATATAAGCATGTACATTAATGTAATATAGCATCTTTCTGATCTATCTTATTCCTCCATCTTTCATGGAGAAGAAGTAATAAATTGGTTTGAATTTTTGCATATTGTCTGTGTATATTTCTAGTCGACCTAGTGTGTTTACTGCTTTGTTGGTTCTTCTCATATGCTTCCGCCATAATAGTACTCGACTCATTCAATCGACTTTTGTCACCAGCGTGTACTTGGGCACGACCTAGATCATCTTTGGTTCTGACTTCCTTGATTATGTTATTCAAGGTAGGAGTTTTTCATCTTTTAAGTCGTCGCGACTTCTCAACTGAGGTGAGGTATTTTTTTGTGAGTGGTTGGATTTCCTTCTGTTGGGTGTTAACCTTCAAAATAGTCACTAGATCTTATTCCTTACAAGTTTATTGAACAAAATTAATGGTCGTTATTAAAACTCCATATGGGCTTGTGTCTTCGTCTGAAACGGAAATATCTTCTTCCGTTGATACTTTTACTTCTCTCCCATTTATGATTTTGTAGTGTGTTGTATGATTGGTTCTTCATTTGTGTCCTGGCAACAAATCTTCACCACATCGATGACAATTATTATTATTCTTCTTTTAACTATCACTATCGGAGCGGTTGGCTGATGTTTTTGAACCCTTTTCGAATTCATAGCCATATAACTGATATTTGTTGCACCGATGACCAGGTGACCATATATATTCGCAATATATACATTATGTATCTTGTTTTCGCAAATAGCCATTGTAAAGGTGCCCTTGTCTTGACCTTTTAAAATTCTCCTCGATAATTTTTTCCTTGCGTCAGACCTTATCCAAATTGGATACGTTATGCAATTCTAACACTTCTCTTGTGTAAGGTTTAAGATCAAATACATATGTCTGGAGACCCTGACCATTTTTTAATTCTAGTACTCGCGTCGCTAAGGGTTCCCATTCGTATTTGTATTCTTCCACGTCGCCTTTTTGCTATAACCTAGTAATTTTTGCAAAAAATTCCTTCTCTGTCACATCTTCAAATCATTTGAAAAAAACATTTTTGAATGTGTCTGAGCTATAAGCACGTATGTTTGTCCTATTCTTCCACCACATGTACCAGTTATACGCTTGGCCTTTGAGCTGCATTGAGACATATTTAACATTTTCATCGTCAAATAAAATTTTGTGAATGGAAAAGAATTCCTCTACTTTATTGATCCATGGGAAACTTTGTTTCGTCTCACCATCGAATTTGGATAATTCCAGTTTGGGTTTCATCGATTATCCCTCCATTGATTGCATTGAAGCCTAGTATAGTTTTTTATGATTGTTATCTCGATGGTCTTCTAGAATTTCCACTTTGGAGGAATTTGATTTATAATTATCTGGTTCGGCTGAATTGCAAATTGAGTGGTCTCCCTTCGGCAAGTCAACATTTTTAGAGGCATCTTTATCTTTCAAGAACTGTATGATTTTATCTAGCCCTTCTTCGAAGTATGTTTTCATTTCATCTCTTCCCTTCCTCATTTCCCATGAGACTTCTCCAGCAACTTCATATTGCATATGTCATGATAGCTCTTATTTTCCTTCTTCTATATCTGTTTCAATTTGATCTAGTCTGGAGTTTAGCCCTACAATAATTTTTAAATCCCGAGCTTGGTCTTTTTCCAATTTTTTTATTTGGTCTCATAACTCTGCCATGGTTCTTGACCTGGTGTAAGGAGGTGAATATGTGGATGTTATTTTGGCTTATGTGGGGGTGAATGAGAGTTATTGGGAACAAATAGAAATATATAATAATATTATTATTATATTATATTATGTATTTTAATTTTAAATTTGGATAAACCATTAATAAAAACAATCTTACATAATAATAGTATTAATATTATTTTAATAATATTTCTTTTTTTATTAAATTGTGTTTTTTTGTCGAGTTTATGTGGATGGAGTGGCGGTGAGGGAATGGACAGAAATGAGCATATTAGGTTTATGTTTTGAGTGGTTTATATCTAGGAGCTACAACAAGGGGTGATGTAGCTACACAAGGAAAGAATCCATAGCCATGGATTAGAAAAGCAATAGGACGTCCACCAATGTTCAACCCTTTGAAAGAAAATGAATTTTTTGTTGAATCTAGAAAGGAGTTTACTATGACACATCAAGGAGAATCATCTACGACTCATCCAGTGTATGATATGCCTCAAGTGTATGACATGCCTCCAATTTTTTATCATTCAATCTCAAAGAGACCACATGGAAATGTAACGTTGGAGAAAATTTGGGGTTTAAAATGGGTCTTCTAAGGAAAATAATAAAATATTAGTTAAACTAATAAAATCATACTTATTAATTTTGGAAGAAGAAGAAAAAACAATTTTTTTTTGTTATTCTGCATCCATCGAGTGCTCCCGCTCGAAATTTGAGTAAACACACAGGGAGATATGTTGAAAATGCGAACATAAAAAATAGTTTTTTTATGACAAATATGTCAAGTCAACCATTATGGTTGACTCATTTTATTGAAATTATATTGGTTCTTGAATTACAACTCATCAAGAAATTAGCTTGACTCGTTTTCTTATAAGGACCATTTTAGACCCAAAATTCCCTCTAATGGTACTTTGAAAAGTTTCCTAGAAAGTTGTTCAGATTTGTTGAAAGATGAAAAAGACATTGAAAGAACTTCGCAATTTAATCGATCAATATGGCCAAGAAATGATAAATCCTATTGAGGAAAGAACTGTGAACCACTTGCAAAGGAAAAGGAGAACATGTAAAGAACTGTGACTTATTGCTCAAATCGGGGAATATGACATGGATTTTATTATTATGGATCTATGACCATATGTGAATGTGCTTACTAAGAAAACATGGAAAAATATGGGTAAGACTAAGCTTGTGTGGTCTCCAATGCAATTAAGATTGGAAAATCAGCACAAACTAGTCCCATTTGGTAGATTACAAGGGGTTCATGTCTATGTGAATGGACAACAAAGATTTGTAGATTTCGAAGCTATTGAAATTGTAGAAGATACTGACCCTTATCTAGCATTACTTGGTATGGATTGGGAAATGGATAATCAGGCTATCATAAACTTGAAAAAGAGGTTGATGACATTTGAAGGAGGAAAAATGAGAGTTATTGCACCCTTAGATCCTCTCGAAGGTCAGAGATATGTCAAACCTGTCAAAGAAGAGTATGATACTTGGGAGTCGAAGAATATCTATAAAATGACTTCTAGAATGGATGATCATATCCAACCTATAGCATATGGTAATCTTAGTTGGTGTGTTGATGTAATTGTAACTTCGGAATGTATTCACTCGTATATCTTATGTATTGTTAAAACCCCAAATTTTCACAAACATTTAAAATTTTGAGATAACATAAAATGTTCTTAGATGCAATTAGATAACTGCTAGCAGCTAATAGAAGAAATGAAACAGACGATAAAAGTATTCATTAACTTCAACACATATAGATTAATGCTATTTAATTTTGATATGTGATGAGAGTAATCTGCATTCAAATATTTAGTTGTACTAATGGTTTGAATGTCAAGTAGGTGAGGAGTCATTTTCTAGTTGGGGCTTACTTAGCGATTGCTAACGTATCTGGATTTCTGGATCTTTACAGGATGAACAGGTAAATTTTTGATCCAGTAAAATTTTATTGAGGCGTTAACCAGATATATGTCATTTAGCATAGAATATACTGCTAGAGTAAAAGTTGGCTTGCTTAAATTCAAGGGTTCTATGAGGTAAAGTACCTTCTCCTTATCTGTTTTATGACTATATCAGTATTTTAATAGCATGTCAATATGATCAGTGTCTTTACACTATTGGTGGACTATTATAACAATGACTATTACTTAGATTAAACTTCTTTCTATCATTACTCTATGCTAACTCCAGTCCTAAATAAAATCCAAGATTTAGCATATCATTATTCTCACTATAACTAAAGTTTATTTCTATCATTATTATAAACTTACGACACTGTTTATAAGTAACGAAACAGACCTAAGGCCTTTTGAGAAACACGTTTACATGGCACTCTTAGCTTTATATTTTTATAAGCTCGGTGGAGGAGGTCATCAGATTATAATGCATTGCATTTACAGTTGACTAAAAGTATATTGTCGTCAAAATGTGACTTCTTTTTGTCCAACTTCTTCATGATCTAAAAATAAAGTGATGATATTACGATATCATCATAATTGTTTTAAAATACTTGTTATACCACAAGTATACTTCGATGATTTCACTGTTCTTTACAACTAAGACCCATTAGCCTTGATTGAAATCATTTCGTGCTTTATTTGCTTATAAAAACTAGTAATTACAACTTCTCTGAAGTTTAGCCTAGTACTATAAACTTCTAAAAAAATAAGAATCTATTCTATAGTGAAGAAAATACTCTTATATATATCTAATGTTGAATTATGAGTTAAAATCATCACCATTAGAGTTTTTTTTATAAGGACTTGCTCTACAACATAGCTTTTCATTGTAATAATAGAATCAGGATTATTATGAAAAACTATTACTTGTATTTAAGGGTTTATACCCTACTAGGGATCTCTCCTTAGTTGTTATTAATTTTATTGATGATTTCCATAGTTTACAAAATCAAATTATTCGATTCCATGTAAGCTTGGGTTTGATATTAGCAAATGTTCACAATTATAATATCAAAACGAGGTTAACGATACTCTAAAATATAATACTCCAGCATTATTGACTTATCATTATCAATGATATATTACGCTTTGACTTGGTATAAAATAATATCATTTTGATCATTGTGGAGATTATTAACAATGATTTGGTCTTTCCAGCACAATGTGGACTATAGAAATCGACCCATTGTGAAATTGATAAACTATGGGGCACGTGGAACCTTCCTCACCATGCAAAATATGATTTAAAAGTCTCCACTGCAACCCAAGCTCTTCATTGTTTTGTCAAGGGTTTGGTCTCTGTTTCATTTGGTTTGTTGCAACCATGAGGGCACGCCTGTGTTCAGCTCCAGCTTCGTTGCTTATGGACTAAACGTTGCCATTTAAGTGTGGTGGTTGGAGAGACATACAACTCCAATTCATTTTTCTTTCTGCTTACCCTGAACTGTCATGAGGTTAAAGTAGCACTGTCAGTGAATTCTTTTTGTTGTTAAACTCCTTCGTGGTCATTGCTCACGCTTGTTCTTGTTCTTGTCGTTAGTGTGGCTTGTAAGTGAGCCCCCCCCCCCCGTCATCTCTGTCACCTACGAGTTCTAGGGTTTGGCTTCTCGTTAAGCTGGTTTGTTGTGCTGGTTATTCCTTCGAGGCTCCAAATTCTTCACTTCCAGGTGAGGTAATTTTTTTTTAAGTTTAAAACCAAATGTTATTTACAGTTTCAGTTCTTCACCTAATTTTTTAATTATACTTTGGTTTCCATTTTGCAGGGATAATTGGCCTTCACATTTGACAGTAACCACTTCCCAATTGGACCGGCGTTCAGCCTATGGGTAAGCCCTGGTTTCAATATGGCTCTCCCTGCTTGTGCAGACCTTAGGGGAAAGTTTGCAATTGGAATAAATTACGGCATGGTTTTTCCCGGTATTGGGTTGTTTTTCTTCAGTTTATTAGTTTTGTTTTTTATTTTAAACCCTTGCCTTCAGCAGGGTGACTCCGGCTCAATGTCGTGACTTGTAATGCTCTCTTCTTGTGTTAAAAGAAAGGATTATACCTTGTTGTAAGTTTTGGTATCAAGTTTGTTGGTTTTGATATTTAAAACCCCGTGTCACAATATGGGTGCCCGGCTTAGAGCTGGTTTTATTGTACTCTCTTTAAGTTTTAAACCTTTTTGGCCTGTCAAGCAATACACAATTTCTTTTAAAAGCAAAGGATTTTCCTTCGAGCTCGGACTCAGTTTATCTTAATGCTATAAATGTTACTCTATGTACTTAGGGTTATTACCCTATTCAACTGTGAAATAATAATTTTATAGTTTATTATTTGCATTAAAATTATTGTTAATAAATTTAAGACTGTTATTCAGTCATGGTATAAGTTGTTTTACTTATTGGCTCATGATTTTCGAGCTAGGGTTTCCTGAATGAAACCCTTGTTTAAAATAATTCTTTCATTTATCTAAGTAGGTTCTTTTACTTGTAAAACAAATATTGTTGAAGTTAATATTATTGTCTGTATATATATTTTTGCTATAAAGACTGTAACCAGCCTACAATAGTTCAATTGTTCAATGATAATGTTTCAAATAGTAGAATTATAGCTTAACTATTTTTCTTTTATTAAAACAAAGAAAATAATAAAGGGTTTCGACCGTGTAGTTACTCTTCCTGTATAAACCTGTTAATAATTTCAGAACAGTTCTTACATAGATATGTATTTCATTTATGAATTTGTTATTATCATATTCATATTGTTTAATTTACTGAAGTTGACTGGTTGAAAATACTCAGAATTCAGCTTTTGTAACTTAGTTTAGTTTACTCTTTATATTTTAAATACTTTAGTAATACACTACTTGCTTATTAGTAAATGTTAGACTCGGTGTAGTTAATATTATTGGTAAATAAGCTATATGAATAGTAGTTATATCTTTAATGAACTGAATGCAAACAAAGTAGTTTAACTACATTTCTTTTACTGCATAAGCAACTGGTTATCAAATAAACATAAAGAAAATATATATACAACATAACACTGTTTATCCTCCTGCATATTTTAATTTGGAAATAAAAGTATAATATACTTGTGTATAAATATGACATCTTAACTACTATTGTATTCTCTTAACGTAATAATTCTTCTACCTATAATGGAATACTGCTATTTCAATATCAGTACATTTACATAAACAAAGAACATAGATAACCAGGTTATTAGTCTTTTTGATAATAACCTATATACTGCAATACATTACTTTGCTATTATGAAATGCATATTACATCTATTCATTTCAGTTTCTTATCATTTCATTCATCTACTTTAAATACTCTATCTGTGCTGGAGTACGGTCTGGTCCTTCCAGACGTGGAAAAACACAGATAATAATTATTTTCTATCTTTTTCATATTCATTCTTTCAATAAACTAAAAGATTGCTAACTCTAACAGTTCACAACAAAACATCTAACATTCATTAATCAATCAGATTCACATTTTACTATCTAACACAGTAACACAATAGAATGTAGAACCTAATTATGATGGACAACAACAGCGTTAGGAGGTCGTTCCTCCCTACCAAACTCCTAGAGAGCGATCAAACAACGCATCCTTAGGACCCCCAAGCCTGTTCCTGGTCTTCTTGGCTGAGAACTGGTGGAGAATGCAAACAATAGACTAGTCCAATGACTCATAAAACACTATGCACTTAGCAGCAATATCCTTCAGCTGAAAATCTGCACTAGATCACTTAGCATTTAACCCCTCAAAATATTTCCACAAATTCCCTTGCCATTGAATTTCTCTGAAGTGCATTCACCTGAATGGTCACTTCTCTAGAATGAGCAACCCCAACTCTCTTCAATGGGCATTTTTATAAAGATTGCCTAGGTATTTTGGGTCAGTTGTCATTAATTGAGCCACCTTCTCTGATCCCACTTTCTTGGGGGATCATGACCCCAAATGTAGGGAGGTTGACACCTGCAACAGTTGGAAGTGGTTTGAGGATGCTGCCACATGTATGTTTTCTCTCCACCCAGTCCCCTCCACCAATTTGACCAGTAAACACTCTTTTAACATCTCTCCTAAGCTGTTGTCTCCACCTTTATTTATTTATAATTAACAAAATTAAATTAAATATCCTTGACTCTGTTGATTCATCAATTACAACTTAGCATAAAATTTAACATATTGTCCTTGAATAAAATCAAATAAGATAATATTGTTTTTGCAAAATTAGGGCATGTGACATACACACCCCCTTAGAACATAACATCGTCCTCGACGTTATTTATTCTTCATCCTCAGAATCCCGCTAGAACAGAATTGTATATGCATCTCGCATATTACTTTCCAATTCCCAGGTGGCTTCCTTTGGACTAAGGTGCTTCCATTCCACCTTCACCTGTCCAATGGTGCGGTTCTAAAATGTGATCTCCCTCCGCCCGAGGATACAGTCCGGTTCCACCATAAAATCTCCTTCTGGTTCCACATGTACATCATTCCAGTTAACAACATGAGTAGCATCATGAACATATTTCTTTAATACAGAAATGTGAAAAACATTATGTACTCTTAAATTTGGTAGTAATGCTAATTGATAAGCTACTTGTCCAATCCTGGACAGAATTTCAAATGGACCACAGTAACAAGGTGTTAATTTTGCACAACTCCCCAATCTCAGAGAGATCTTTTTGGGCCTTACCTTGATGAACACATGTTCACCTACCTGAAACTCCTTTGGAGTTCTTTTTAAGTCTGCTTGACTTTTCTGTCGATCTTGTGCAACTTTCATATTACCTTGCACATGTTTTACAATTTATTCCATTTTCTTCAACAGTTCAGGACCTAATACTAATATATCCACCAGATTACTCCAAGAGATAGGAGTATTATATTTCCGTCCATACAAAATTTTGAAAGGACTAAATCTGGTTGATGCCTGATAGTTATTATTATAAGAAAATTCTACCAAATGCAAATAATCCTCCCATTTACCTGGCTGGTCTTTCACATACATTCTTAATAGATCTTCCAGTACTTGGTTTACTCTTTCAGTTTGTCCATCTATTTGAGGATGGAAAGAAATACTAAAATTTAATGTAGTGTTTAATCCTTTAAACAGAGACTTCCAAAAGTTTCCTGTAAATTTACGATTTCTATTTGAAATTATTACTTTCGGTATTCCATGCAATCGAAAAATTTGTTTTAGAAAGATATCAGCTATGTTTGCAGCTTTATATGTTGTTCTAATAGGTATAAAGTGGGTTGCTTTACTTAACTTATCAACTACTACCATGATAGAATCATTCAAATTCTGATTTTTAGGCAGTCCAATAATAAAGTCGAGACTAATTATTTCCCACTTCCAGCTAGGAATGGGTAATGGATAAAGTAATCTAGATGGGTGTTGATGTTCAGTTTTCACCTGCTGACATTCAAAACACCTAGTGATATATTCTACTACTTCAGTCTTCATATTTAGCCAAAAATATTATTTTCTTAACATAATTATAGTCTTTTGATAGCCTGGATGACCTAAGTATGGAGTTTTATGAATTTCATCCAAAATTAACAGCTTCACTTTAGGTACGTTAGGTACATACATTCTGTGTTTATACGGTAAAAATTATTTTGCATTCAAACTGTACCCTTTACTTAAGCTTTATGTTGGATTTTCTTTAGTTTTAGCTTGTAAATTTTGGTAAATTTCATCTTGTTCTATTCCTGCTTTAAGATGTTCATCCAAATCTGCAGTATAAGTGCTGATAACTGCTCCAAAATTCATCCTTGCATTCCTACTTAATGCATCGGCAACTTTATTTTCTTTACCTTTAATGTGTTGAATTTCGAAATCATACTCACTTAGAAAAGCTAGCCACCTATCTTGTCTGGAATTTAGATTAGGCTGATCTAACAGATACTTTAATCCTTTATTATCAGTCATTAAAATAAATTTTCTGCCAATTAGGTGATGTCGCCACATCTTTAGAGCATCTATAACAACTGCTAATTCCAGATCATAAGTTGCGTAATTATTTTCATGAATTTTTAATTTCCTAGACTCATAGGCAATAACATGCCCTTCTTGAGTCAAAACACCGCCTAAGCCATCATTGTAGGCATCAGTGCACACTACAAATTCTTTATTTGGATCAGCTATTCTTAAAATAGGTGTGCTGGTTAATAAAAATTTTAACTTTTTAAAGCTTTCCCCGCATTTCTAATTCCAATCATACTTCTTTCCTTTCTTTTGCAAAGAAGTTATCAGATTCGCGATCCTCGAAAAACCTTCAATGAACCTCCAGTAGTACCCGGTAATTCCCATGAAGGATCGAACATCAGTTACATCCTTAGGAACCGGCCAATATTCAATTGCCTTTATCTTTTCGGGATCTACTGAAATCCCTTCCTTGGTCACCACGTGACCTAAGTACTGAATCTTATCCTTGAAAAAATCACATTTACTAAACTTTGCAAAGAGTTGATGATCTCGTAACTCTTGCAAAACAATTTTTAAATGTTCTTTGTGTTCTTCTTTAGTTTTTGAATAGATTAATATATCATCGATGAACACGACTACAAACTTATATAGATACTTATGCATAACGTTGTTCATTAAAAACATAAAGATAGCTGGGGCATTACTAAGCCCGAATGGCATAACGACAAAATCATAATGGCCATATCTAGTTCTAAAAGTTGTCTTAAAGATGTCTTCATCTTTAATCCTAACTTGATGATATCCAGACCTTAAATCTATTTTTGAAAACATCGTGACTCCACGTAGTTTATCGAATATATCATCTATGCGGGGCAACGGGTATCGATTTTCAATGGTCATCTTATTCAACTGACGGTAATCTATGCAAAGTCGCATGGTTCCATCCTTTTTCTTAACGAAGATGACAGGTGCCCCCCAGGGAGACACACTAGGTCGAATATACTTTTTATCATTAAGTTCTTTTAGTTGAGACTTTAATTCATTAAGTTCGAGTATGTTCATTCGATAAGGGGCCTTTGAGCTAGGTACTGCACCAGGTACCATCTCAATGGTAAAATCCAGTTCCCTTTTCAGAGGTAATCCCAGAATTTCTTCCGGAAATACATCAACATATTCTCTCAAGACTGGTATGTCTTCCAATTTTAATTTATATGTCTTAATTAGACTCTCATCATTAGTTATTGTTACTGCATAAGCTTTACATCCCTTCCTAACAGCTCTCTTAAGCTGTAGAGCGGAAATCTACCTTATAGTGGTTTTTCTAGGGATTCCTTTTACACTTACTGGTTTTCCATCACTGTTTAAATATGTGAAGGTTTTATCATAACAATTTAAAATTACCCTATGTTGATCTAACCAGTCCATACCGATCAGTAAATCATAAGAACCAAGAGGCAATACATTAAGCTTTACAACAGTTTCAAAATGATCCATAACTACTGCACATTCTTTTACAAAACTAGTTACCTTCCTTTTAGCACCAGTGGCTAACTGAACCAACCAAGAATTTTCAAATTTTTCAACAGGTAGCTTACATTTTTCTACCATTTTAGGTGCAATATAATGGAGACTAGCTCCAGGATCAATTAAAATAGTTACAGGGGTTTGATATTCATACCTTCTACGTCCACCATGGAAGTTTGATATTCTGCTTGTCGATTCTCCAAGGCTGTGTTGATTCTAGGCATAGTCCTTGCTAATTCTCCAACACTCATCTCCTCCTATATGGTATGAATATTATTGACAGTATTTTTCCGATTAAGACAGACTGAAGCATAGTGTGGGCAATTACACTACCAGCTATTTATAGGTTCTTTGCGCTCAAAGTTCTTGGTATAATTACCATGGTTATTATCAATTTCTTTACCCTTAGAATTATTCTGATTGCTGGGTGAATTATTCTTATTTCTTGGAAAATTCTTGTTAGGAAAATTTATGGCCTTGTTGTTCTTATAATTTTTGTTGGGCACAAAATCTTTCTTCTTTTGATCATACTGGTTGTTATTTTTCTTGGCCTTCCAGTTGGCCATGCTTTCCTTCTTTCGATTCTATTCAAAACAGAAGTTAGCTTTCCTCATAGCTTATTTCAAGGTCTTTGGATTGTCATATTCAATCCTATCCTTAATATGATAAGGTAAACAGCTGAGGAATCGATGTACCTTTGGTTTCTCATCTATAAGGTATGGCACATACCTAAGTAGACTTAAAAACTTGTTGTTTAGATCTTTCATTATCATTGATCCGAATTTAAACTCATAAAATTATTTTGCTCTCTCTTCGTAATATTGCTCAGATAGAAATTTCTTTTTAATGTACCTCTTGAAGGTACTCCAATTTACATTCTTTTCTTTTATTCCCTTAACTCTCTTCAAGTCCTGCCACCAAATGTCAGCCTTTCCTGAGATATTGTAGATAGTCATTCTAGCCTTTAATTGGTTAGAACAGTTATATATTTGGAATAAATTCTTCATCCCAGATAACCAGGATTCTGCTTCCTCCCCCTTCTCAGTCTCTCCATTGAATGTTGGTGGTTTTATCTTTTTGAATTCCCCAGAAATTTCCTCATAAGGTTTGTATTTCCTCTTTTTAGTATAATGATTGTAATCACTACTCTCACTAGTAGAATGGAAATTGCGTTGTTCACCAAACACCTCTGAAGATGAACTACTTTCATTTTTAGTGTGTTTCATCTTTTTAATTTTATGTTGATGACTTGTATCTTCTGATTCAGTTCTTCTACCCCTACCCTCAGTTTGAAACCTTTCTGTTAGGATCTGATTTAGCTCCTTCCGAGCCCTCGGAATCCTTTCATTCTCTCATTTTACAGATTCCATTTCAGATTTTAGGTCTTTTACTGTTTGTAATAGTTCTGAGGATTTGGTATTAAATATTCTGGTATAGGATCTCTTGGTAAGTTTTCTGGTTCAGTAAATGGAGATTCCTCCTCTGCATATTCCTCCAGCCTTTCCATACCTGTTTGTTAAACTTCAGAAAACAACTTCTTTGTTGAATAACATTTAAAAGAAAATCACATCAGCATAATAATTCAATTTACTGTTTCATAAAAGCTAGTTGGGCTTCATCAAGGCCTAGTGTTTGAACCTTGTGCTCTGATACCACATGTCAAAACCCCAAATTTTCACAAAAATTTAAAATTTTGAGATAACATAAAATGTTCATAGATGCAATTAGATAACTGCTAGCAGCTAATAGAAGAAATGAAACAGACGATAAAAGTATTCATTAACTTCAACACATATAGATTAATGCTATTTAATTTTGATATGTGATGAGAGTAATCTGCATTCAAATATTTAGCTGTACTAATGGTTTGAATGTCAAGTAGGTGAGGAGTCATTTTCTAGCTGGGGCTTACTTAGCGATTGCTAACGTATCTGGATTTCTGGATCTTTACAGGCTGAACAGGTAAATTTTTGATCCAGTAAAAGTTTATTAAGGCGTTAACCAGATATACTTCATTTAGCATAGAATATACTGCTAGAGTAAAAGTTGGCTTGCTTAAATTCAAGGGTTCTGTGAGGTAAAGTACCTTCTCCTTATCTGTGTTATGACTATATCAGTATTTTAATAACATGTCAATATGATCAGTGTCTTTACACTATTGATGGACTATTATAACAATGACTATTACTTAGATTAAACTTCTTTCTGTCATTACTCTATGCTAACTCTAGTCCTAAATAGAGTCCAATATTTAGCATATCATTATTCTCACTGTAATTAAGTTTATTTCTATCGTTATTATAAACTTACGACACTGTTTATAAGTAAGGAAACAGACCTAAGGCCTTTTGAGAAACACGTTTACACAGCACTCTTAGCTTTATCTTTTTATAAGCTTAGTGGAGGAAGTCATCAGATTATAATGCATTGCATTTACAGTTGACTAAAAGTATATTGTCGTCAAAATGTGACTTCTTTTTGTCCAACTTCTTCATGATCTAAAAATAATGTGATGATATTACGATATCATCATAATTGTTTTAAAATACTTGTTATACCACAAGTATACTTCGATGATTTCACTGTTCTTTACAACTAAGACCCATTAGCCTTGATTGAAATCGTTGTGTGCTTTATTTGCTTATAAAGACTAGTAATTACAACTTCTCTGAAGTTTATCCTAATACTATAGGCTTCTAAAAAAATAAGAATCTATTCTATAGTGAAGAAAATACTCTTATATATATCTAATGTTGAATTATGAGTTAAAATCATCACCATTAGAGTTTTTTTTATAAGGACTTTCTCTACAACATAGCTTTTCATTGTAATAATAGAATCAATGATTATTATGAAAAACTATTACTTGTATTTAAGGGTTTATACCCTACTAGGGATCCTTCCTTAGTTGTTATTAATTCATTTGATGATTTCCATAGTTTACAAAATCAAATTATTCGATTCTGTCACGTCCCCATCCCTCTGACCGACGAAGAGGACGCGACGACCATGGCGTTAACCATCCGAGAAACCAGCCCCATGAACATTTACATGCATAAAATTGCTGAAACAAAATGCTGATGTAAAATAATTTGAACTAGAACAGGCACAGATGCAAATATTTATCATATGCAGTGGAAAGAACACACATTCATACAGCATTCATTCATCAACATGTTCATCATATCATTGACAGAAAATAGGGTTGCAGAAGTATAAATGAACATATCACTTATCTTATGAAGAACTCAATCCGCAACCAGCTACATCGCTGCAACGTTCCACCTAACCATAGGCCAGCGTGATCCTTAATCTCTCAGCAGCGCTGCCACCCCTGAGCTGGGCATGATTCTCCAAGGAATAAGGGAACAAGCAGGCTTACACATAGCCAAGGATACACAAAAACACAGCCAAGCCAACACAGTTGGGTTTATCATGCCATAAAGGAGTTGGGAAAATCTAAATGCTAATTTGGTGGGCTCATTACAGAGCCAAGAACACCTACACCAGAACTAGCCTGACTTCTAAGACACCCACACACACCCAACACAAGGAATCAGTCCCTTCTCTGCTACACAGTCCCTCAAGCCCTGCATTCCCTTCCAATGCTATTCAGGGGTTGTGGAGAAGAAAGCCAGCCCTCTAGCTCTGTCTGTGTGGTTTCCAGCCACCAAGTTTATCAAGCAAACCAAGCCCCCATCCCGGCTCGTTACACAGTCCGAAGACCAACCATTGCACACATGCAATAAATCCGCTGATACAACTTAAGACAGGGAAGCCAATTCCTGAGTCATCCTTGGCCCTATCGTGGCCAAAATGACTCTCAAGCGAATTTACAATAGTCCCCAAATGTAACAGCAACCACAATCACAACACGAGGAAGACAGCAGTCCGTCCTGGACAATTAAGAAGCGGAAAATGACTTACACAGGCCGCACTGGGGAAAACAATACATACGATCAGCCTGTGCGTGAACAACAAATAGACTACCGTCCCCCTAAATGTAAAGAAGACCACAGTAAACACCACGTAAGGGCGACCACAGCAACCCGAAATCAGCCTGAGTAACAGCGTGAGTAAAAACCAGATAAACTCCCATGTGTGGGAATAATCAACAGGCAACGGTCCCTACGTGAGGACGAATAGCTCCCAGCTTGTGCGTGGATGAACAGACAATAGCGAGGACGCGAATTGGAAGTGCATGAGCGTTCAGCACCGTCGTAGAGAGAGTAGTGTGTCTGCCTGTGGGAATAAAACTAGGTAAGTCCTGTGCGTGGAGGTGAACAGACAGTGGAGAGGATGAAAATGAAGGGCGTGAGCGGTTCAGCACAGTCATGGAAAAAAGAGTGGAATGCCTGCGTGAATGATGGCGGTGGTTTCTTTGCCATTGTGAATTCAACCGTGGGTGGAGTGTGCGTGTAGGCATGGACTGATAGTCCTGCCACACCACTCCCAAAATAATAACTACCTCAACCACCACCAGCAATTCTTAATGGAGGTGGTTGGGTAAACAAAGAAAGGTGACACATGGATTTTTACCCCATTGGCCAAGGTTTGACAATTTCCCCACCCTTATCCTTGTGAAAATCATGCCCCTTCTCATTTTAGTTTCCGTGATCGTAGCTGGTCGGGTTCATTTTAATTAAAGATGCATATTTACATGATGCTGAAACTTAATGTATGCCGCATGCCCCGATATACCATCGGTGACAATTTAAATCCGAAACATAGCATAACCAATGAATGGTGGGGCCTTGGCCTTTAGCTCCGCACCATGATCATTTACAATATATACATCATGTTCATTTAATGCAACGGGGTCAAAACCAGGGTGTTACATTCCCCTCCCCCTTCAATAGCACTGTCCTCAGTGCTTTACAAAATTGAACAAAATGCTACACTGGTATTGCCTCAGTGTTCCGCAAAATTGAACAAAAAAGGATGTGCCAATCGCATGGCATCCTCCAGGTCCCAAGTAGCCTCTTCAGGTCCGTAGTGCTCCCATTGCACCTTTACCTGACCTATGGCTCAGTTCCGGAGCATTCTGACCTTCCTGTCGAGGATGCGCATTGGCTCGATTTGGAACTCTCCCTTGGGTTCCACCTGAATCACATCCCAATTTATCACATGGTTAGGATCATGTACATATCTCTTAAGCAAAGAAACATGAAAAACATTATGAGCTCTAGTGCTAGCAGGCAATGCAAGTCTATATGCAACTGGCCCTATTCTTTCAAGCACTTCAAACGGCCCATAGTATCTTGGCGACAACTTGGCACAACTTCCAAGCTTCAAGGAACCCTTCCTTGCCCTCACTCTGAGGTAAACATGATCTCCAACCCTAAACTCTCTGTTCACCCTATGCTTATCTTCATAGCTTTTCTGTCTGTCCTGTGCTGCCTTCATATTTTGTCTGATCTTTACAACCTCTTGCTCCATTTCCTTGAGCAATTCTGGCCCAAGCACAATCCTGTCCACCGGATTGTCCCAAGTCACTGGTGTCCTACACCTTCTTCCATACAAAGCTTCATACGGACTCATCCCCAAGGATGCCTACTGTCCATTGTTATAAGCAAACTCTACCAAGTGTAAGTAATCTTCCCACTTGGTTGGTTTGTCCATCACGTACATGCGAAGCATATCTTCAAGCACCTGATTAACTCTCTATGTCTGCCCATCTGTCTGAGGATGGTATGCAGTGCTGAAGTTTAGCTTTGTACCCAAATCTGCAAACAACCCCTTCCAAAAATTGGAAGTGAACCTGACATCTCTGTCAGAGACTATTGCCTTTGGCAATCCATGCAATTTGAAAATCTCCTTCATGAAGATCTTTGCAATGTCACCAATCTCATATGTAGACTTAACCAGTGTAAAATGTGTTTCCTTTGTCAACTTGTCCACCACAACCATGATGGAATGATGTTGTCTCCAAGTCATCGGCAATCTTGTAATAAAATCCATGGAAATAATTTCCCATTTCCATTCCAGAACTGGAAAAGGCTGCAACAAGCCTGCTGTATGTTGATGCTCAACCTTTACCTGCTAACATTTCATACACCTGGAAATGTACTCAGCCATAACCCTTTTCATTCTTGGCCAAAAGTACTACTTTCTAGCTGTAGCAATTGTCTTATGATATCCTTGGTGACCAGAATACGTAGCTTGATGGATCTCATCCATAACAATTCTCCTCAAATATGCTACATATGGAATATAAATTCTACCTTTATAAGTGAGAAGTCCATCTTCTTCCAATTTATATCCCTCAGACCTCTTCTCAAGACTTTGCTGCTGCAATTTGTCTTTTACCTGCTCATACAATTCGTCTTCAACAGCATGACTAACAATCTGCTGCCTCAAATCTGATTGGCAAATACTAAGAGATGCCACATGCATTTCCTGCACCTTCCTGCTGAGTGCATCAGCTACCTTATTTTCCTTTCCCTTTATGTGCTTGATTTCAAAACCAAACTCACATAGAAATTCCAGCCATCCTGCTTGCCTAGCATTCAGAGTAGGCTGATCAAATAGATACTTTAATCCACAGTGATCTGTTCTAAGCTCAAATCTTCTGCCCATCAAGTAATATCTCCACATCTTGAGAGCATGTACTATGGCTGCGAGATCTAGATCATGAGTGGCATAGTTCTTCTCATGTTCCTTCAACTTTCTTGACTCATAACATATCACATGGTTGTCCTGCATAAGGACTCCTCCAAGCCCTTGTCCGCATGCATCGGTACACACCACAAAATATTTTTTCTGGATCTGCAACTTTCAATACTGGTGCACTAGTGAGAAGATTCTTCAACCTCTGGAAGCTTTCTTCACACCTTGATGTCCATTCGAACTTCATCCCCTTCTTTTGCAAAGAAGTGATGGCATGTGCAACTTTTGAGAATCCCTCAATGAATCTCATGTAGTATCTTGCAAGTCCCATAAAAGATCTTACATCCGTCACATTTCTTGGAGTAGGCCAATTCACAATGGCTTCAATCTTTTCAAGGTCCACAGATATGCCTTCCTCTGAGATAATGTGACCCAAATACTGAATTCTATCTCTATAGAAGTCACACTTGCTCAGTTTTGCATACAACTGATGCTCCCTAAGCAATTGCAATGTCAATCTCAAATGCTCTTCATGCTCTTCCTCATTCTTGGAATAAACAAGAATGTCATCAAGGCAAACAAGAACAAACTTGTCCAAATACCTGCTGAAGACACTATTCATGAGGCACATAAATGCAGCTGGTGCATTTGTGAGACCAAATGGTACCACTACAAACTCATAATGCCCATACCTTGTCCTGAAGGTTGTCTTATGAATGTCTTCATCCTTGATTCTCACCTGATGGTAACCAGACCTCAAGTCAATCTTGGAAAACACCTTTGCTCCTCTCATTTGATCAAAGAGGTCATCAATCCTAGGAAAAGGATATTTATTCTTCATCGTATCCTTTTTCAATTGTCTGTAATCAATACACAACCTGAGTGTACCATCTCTCTTCTTTACAAACAGAACTGGTGCTACCCAAGAGGACACACTCGGTCGGATATACTTCTTTTCCAACAACTCTTGCAATTGCATCTTCAATTCTAGCATCTCCGGTGTACTCATCCTATAGGGTGCCTTGGAAACTGGTGCTGCTCCTGGAACAAGTTCAATTGTGAAATCAATGTCCCTCTTTGGAGGAAGCCCTGGAATCTCATCAGGAAACACATCCCTGAATTCTTGTAACACCTGATACTCCTCCAACCTCGGAGTTTCATTTCCTGATGCCTCCAAAATATGAGTTGCATACAACTGGCAACCCTTCCTACAGAACTTCTTTAACTGCATTGCTGAAACCTGCCTTACTGAAATCACCTTCGGAATACCTTTCACAACTACTAGGTTCCCTTCTTCATTCATGCATTCCAAAGTCTTATTGTAACAGTCAAGCTTCACCCTGTGAGCTTCTAGCCAATCCATTCCAATGAGAACATCATAGGAACCAAGCGGTATAACATTCAGATCTACACAAGTGACCAATCCATTCATGACCAATGGACATTTCTCTACCACTTCACTGACCTTTCTCTTAGTTCCAGTGGCTAGCTGGACTAACCAAGAATTCCTATGCCTTACTTTCTTAAAAGCACAAATCTCCACTATTCTAGGGGTAATGTAACTGTGAGTAGAACCAGGGTCAATCAAAATAGAAACAGATTACTCAACAATCTTACCTGCTACCTCAACCACAGTTGACTGGTGATCTGCCTGGTGATCCTCCAGTGCTGCATAAATCCTAGGGATTGCCCTTGCTACTTGAACCACTGTTTCTGCTTCTTGAACGTTATAAGTTGGCCTTGCACTCTCATTCTCGAGTGGACAATTTCTGCGCATGTGGGGTCCTCCACATTTCCAGCATTGAAGTGGCCCTCTATTCTGCTATGGATCTTTAGGCTTTTCTCCTGCCCCTCCAACTGGCTTACTTGCAGCTTGAGATGGCTGCTTCTGCTGATTCTTGAAGTTAGAAGGTTTGAAACCTTTCTTTCTTTGGTCAAACTTCTCGTTCTTCTTGTCCTTCCATGCCTTATGGTAATCCATCTTACCTTTGCTTTGCTCATAGCAATACTTAGATTTTCTTATTGCTTCTTCAAGAGTTCTAGGTTCATAAAACTCAATTCTATCTTTGTAAGACTGCGGTAATCCACCTAAAAAACGTTGGACCTTCACTTTTTCATCTCTGATGTACTGGACATACCTCAACAGCTCCAAAAACTTATTTGCATATTCTTCCATGGTCTGCTGTCCCAATCTCAGCTCATGGAACTCCTTAATCTTGTCATCATAATACCTGTCAGAAAGGTATTTCTGCTTGAAATACTTCTTGAACTGTTTCCACTTAAGTCTCCTTTCACTGATCCTCTTTACTTGCTTGAAGTGTTCCCACCAAATGGATGCTCTTCCATTCAGATTGAATATGGCAACTCTTGCCTTCATGTTTCCTGAATAATCATGCACTTGAAAGTACTTTTTTATCCCAAGAAGCCAAGCTTCAGCCTCTTGTCAAGTCTTCACCTCACCATCAAATGTAGGAGGTTTAGCCTTCTTAAATTCATCCCGAGAGCGATCCCTATGGTGTCTCTTTCTTTTTCTTTTAAGAGAGGAAGAACTTGAATCCCCACTGGATTCTTCAGAATCAAATGATCCACTAGGATTCCTTCTCCTTCTCCTAGTACTGCTCTTACTACCTTCTGGTCTTGCTGTACCTCGTCCAGAGTCTATCTTTCTATCTAAGTCTGTCAAACTCTGCAACATTGCAGCATTCAACTGATGCTGCTCTTCCCGGGCTTTGATCAGGCTTCTCATGGTGTCGACAACATCTGACGGTGTCTCTTGGAATATCCTTCCATTAGAATCAATATCATCATTTCTGTTACGAACATTTTCTCCCATGGCATCTTCTGCTTGCTCATAGGAATCCAAGCATCATACCCATCATGGGTTCTCATAACACAACCACCTTTGGCTTATCAAACTGCACCACCTGGAATACTGACCTTGAAGGTGACTATGATTCTGCAAACGTGTTAGTAACACAACTGTTAGATGCATAACATCGATATAAATCAGCACTACTTACCTTCTCCTAGAAAAATCATAAAATAGCAAGTTTTCCCAAACATAGAATTTCCTTCCTCAAAGAACGGTCGTCTCAAGGGGACGGCGGCGGGTCGAGGGCAGCGCCCTCGTTTTCTTTTTCTTTTTTTTTTCAAATCATTGGTTTTGCACAATCTGGCGCATAAGATTGCTGCCTCTTTCTCTTGTTCAGCCCCTACAAATCCACTGAGAAACCACTAAAAAACAGTCACAATCTATTAAGAAATCCCATGGAAAACTCAAAAAAATTTCCTCCTTGTAAAATCAAATCTCATTTCCACTATTGACCCGACGTTTCGGTTCCCCAAATGACTAACTTCTCCACTGTATCAGCGGTCGAAAGAGCTAAATTTTTCCTACGTACATCGGCTGTCGGGTCCGCTAAGCACTAACGTTGGCAATCGGGTCTTCTAACCCTTCGGAAGGTTAGTCCTTTCGGTAGCCGCAACGGTGGAACATGATCTTCTTTCCCCTTCCGATCGGCGGCACAACCTGTTCGGCATGGAAAACTTTTTACATCGGAAGACTAGTGGTTTTGTCTCCCGAAACGGCGGCGCACGTAATCCTATCTTCTTCTGATCGACCGTTGTTTTTCCTTACTTAGAAGAATCTTCTAAACTACTTTCACAGCGTCGGAAGCCTTTTCACATCAGAAGTCTAGTGCTTTAGACTTCCGCAACGGCGGGCGCACAATCAGCTATTTTCTTCCGATAGCCGCTTAATCTTCCTTAGGAAAATTTTAAACTTTTGGCGTCTGCGGTCTTTCCACTTCGGAAGCCTAGTGCCTTTGGCTTCCGCAACGGCGGCACACCAACAACTATTCCTTCCGATCGGCGCTCTTTACTTAGAATAATTTTAAACTTTTCTTGCGGCGTCGGTTGTCTTTCTCATCGACTGGCTAATGACTTTGGCTTCTGTAATGGCGGCACACCAAAGACGAACTCCTTCCAACGGCCGCCCTTTACTCAAAGAAATTTTAAAAGTTCTCTTGCGGCGTCGGCTGTCTTTCTTCTCATTGGAAGACTTAGCGATTTGGACTTCCGCAACTGTGGACGCTTGATCCACTAAGCACTTCCGCATCAGCAAGTTAGTCCTTTGATAGCTGCAACGGTGGGCTGGAAACCGTTAACTCTTCCCTTCCATCGGAAGTCTGTTCATCTAATCCGTTCCGATGATCTGACTGTTCAACACTTAGACCAATTTTTAAATTTCATAGCCATTCAAATTATGATTTCTGCTGGGTAGAATGAAATACAACCTCTGTTACTGTATCCTTCATGGCTCATGCAGGCCCATGCTGCAACATGATCTCTGATACCACTAACTATCACGTCCCCATCCCTCCGACCGGCGAAGAGGACGCGACGACCATGGTGTTAACCATCCGGGCAACCAGCCCCATGAACATTTACATGCATAAAATTGCTGAAACAAAATGCTGATGTAAAATAATTTGAACTAGAACAGGCACAGATGCAAATATTTATCATACGCAGCAGAAACAACACACATTCATACAGCATTCATTCATCAACATGTTCATCATATCATTAATAGAAAATAGGGTTGTAGAAGTAAAAATGAACAGATCACTTATCTTATGAAGAACTCGATCCGCAACTAGCTATGTCACTGTAACGTTCCACCCAACCATAGGCCAGCATGCTCCTTAATCTCTCAGCAGCGCTGCCACCCCCGAGCTCGGCATGATTCTCCAAGGAATAAGGGAACAAACAGGCTTACACATAGCCAAGGATACACAAAAACACAGCCAAGCCAACACAGTTGGGTTTATCAGGCCATCAAGGAGTTGGGAAAAGCTAACTGCTAAGCTGGTGGGCTCATTACAGAGCCAAGAACACCTACACCAGAACTAGCCTGACTTCTAAGACACCCACACACACCCAACACAAGGAATCAGTCCCTTCTCTGCTACACAGTCCCTCAGGCCCTACATTCCCTTCCAATGCTATTCAAGGGTTGTGGAGAAGAAATCCAGCCCTCTAGCTCTGTCTGTGTGGTTTCCAGCCACCAGGTTTATCAAGCAAACCAAGCCCCCATCCTGGCTCCCTACACAGTCCGAAGACCAACCATTGCACACATGCAATCAATCCGTTGATATAGCTTAAGATAGGGAAGACAATTCCTGAGTCATCCTTGGCCCTATCGTGGCCAAAATGAATCTCAAGTGAATTTACAACAGTCCCCAAACGTAACAGCAACCACAATCACAACACAAGGAAGACAGCAGTCCGTCCTGGACAATTAAGAAGCGGAAAATGACTTACACAGGCCGCATTGGGGAAAACAATACATATGCTCAGCCTATGCGTGAACAACAAATAGACTCCCGTCCCCCTAAATGTAAAGAATACCACAGCAAACACCACGTAAGGGCGACCACATCAACCCAAAATCAGCCTGAGTAATAGCGTGAGTAAAAACCAGATAAACTCCTGTGCATGGGAATAATCAACAGGAAACGGTCCCTGCGTGAGGACGAATAGCTCCCAGCTTGTGCGTGGATGAACAGACAACAGAGAGGATGCGAATTGGACGTACGTGAGCGTTCAGCACCGTCGTAGAGAGAGTAGTGTGTTTGCCTGCGGGAGTAAAACCAGGTAAGTCCTATGTGTGGAGGTGAACAGACAGTGGAGAGGATGAAAATGAAGGGCATGAGCGGTTCAACACAGTCATGGAAAAAAGAATGGAATGCCTGCATGAATGATGGCGGTGGTTTCTTTGCCATTGTGAAGTCAACCGTGGGTGGAGTGTGCATGTAGGCATGGATTGACAGTCCTGCCACACCACTCCCAAAACAATAACTACCTCAACCACCACCAGCAATTCTTAATGGAGGTGGTTGGGTAAACAAAGAAAGGTGACACATGGATTTTTACCCCATTGGCCAAGGTTTGACAATTTCCCCACCCTTATCCTTGTGAAAACCATGCCCCTTCTCATTTTAGTTGCCGCGATCGTAGCTGGTCGGGTTCATTTTAATTAAAGATGCATATTTACATGATGTTGAAACTTAATGTATGCGGCATGCCCCGATATACCATCGGTGACAATTTAAATCCGAAACATAGCATAACCAATCAATGGTGGGACCTTGGCCTTTAGCTCTGCACCATGATCATTTACAATATATACATCATGCACATTTAATGCAACGGGGTCAAAACCGGGGTGTTACAGATTCCATGTAAGCTTGGGTTTGATATTAGCAAATGTTCACGATTATAATATCACCACGAGGTTAACAATACTCTAAAATCTAATACTCCAGCATTATTGACTTATGATTATCAATGATATATTATGCTTTGACTTGGCATAAAATAATATCGTTTTGATCATTGTGGAGATTATTAACAATGGCTTGGTCTTTCTAGCACAATGCAGACTATAGAACTCGACCCACTGTGAAATTGATAAACTATGGGGCACGTGGAACCTTCCTCACCATGCAAAGTATGATTTAAAAGTCTCCACTGCTCATTGTTTTGTCAAGGGTTTGGTCTCTGTTACGTTTGGTTTGTTGCGGCCATGAGGGCACGCCTGTGTTCAGCTCCAGCTTCGTTGCTTATGGACTGAAACGTTTCCATTTAAGTGTGGTGGTTGGAGAGACATACAAATCCAATTCATTTTTCTTTCTGCTTACCCTCAACTGTCATGAGGTTAAAGTAGCACTGTCAGTGAATTCTTTTTGTTGTTAAACTCCTTCGTGGTCTTTGCTCAGGCTTGTTCTTGCTCCTGTCGTCAGTGTGGCTTGTAAGTGAGGCCCCCGTCATCTCTGTCACCTGCGAGTTCTAGGTTTTGGCTTCTCATTAAGATGGTTTGTTGTGCTGGTTATTCCTTCATGGCTCTAAATTCTTGACTTCTAGGTGAGGCAATTTTTTTTAAAGTTTAAAACCAAATGTTATTTACAGTTTCAGTTCTTCACCTAATTTTTTAATTATACTTTAGTTTCCATTTTGCATGGATAGTTGGCCTTCACATTTGATAGTAACCACTTCCCAATTGGACCGGCGTTCAGCCTACGGGTAAGCCCTGGTTTCAATATGGCTCTCCCTGCTTGTGCAGACCTTAGGGGAAAGTTTGCAGTTGGAAGAAATTACGGCATGGTTTTTCCCAGTCTTGGGTTGTTGTTCTTTAGTTTATTAGTTTTGTTTTTTTATTTTAAACCCTTGCTTTCAACAGGGTGACTCCGGCTCAATGCCGTGACTTGTAATTCTCTCTTCTTATGTTAAACGAAAGGATTATACCTTGTTGTAAGTTTTGGTATCAAGTTTGTTGGTTTCGTTATTTAAAACCCCATGTCACGATATGGGTGCCCGGCTCAGAGATGGTTTTTTTGTACTCTGTTTAAGTTTTAAGCCTTTTTGGCTTGTCAAGCAATACACAGTTTCTTTTAAAAGCAAAGGATTTTCCTTTGAGCTCGGACTCAGTTTATCTTAATGCTATAAATTTTACTCTGTGTACTTAGGGTTATTACCCTGTTCGACTGTGAAATAATAATTTTACAGTTTATTATTTGCATTAAAATTATTGTTAATAAATTTAAGACTGTTATTCAGTCATGGTATAAGTTGTTTTACCTATTGGCTCATGATTTTTGAGCTAGGGTTTCCTGAATGAAACCCTTGTTTAAAATAATTCTTTCAATTTATTTAAGTAGGTTCTTTTACTTGTAAAACAAATATTGTTTAAGTTAATATTATTATATGTATATATATTTTTGCTATAAAGACTGTAACCAGTTTACAATAGTTCAATTGTTCAATGATAATGTTTCAAATAGTAGAATTATAGCTTAACTGTTTTTCTTTTATTAAAACAAAGAAAATAATAAAGGGTTTCGACCCTGTAGTTACTCTTCCTGTATAAACCTGTTAATAATTTCAGAACAGTTCTTACATAGATATGTATTTCATTTATGAATTTGTTATTATCATATTCATATTGTTTAATTTATTGAAATTGACTGGTTGAAAATACACAGAATTCAGCTTCTGTAACTTAGTTTAGTTTACTCTTTATATTTTTAAATACTTTAGTAATACACTACTTGCTTATTAGTAAATGTTAGACTCGGTGTAGTTAATATTATTAGTAAATAATCTATATAAATAATAGTTATATCTTTAATGAACTGAATGCAAACAAAGTAGTTTAACTACATTTCTTTTACTGCATAAGCAACTGGTTATCAAATAAACATAAAGAAAATATATATACAACGTAACACTGTTTATCCTCCTGCATATTTTAATTTGGAAATAAAAGTATAATATACTTGTGTATAAATATGACATCTTAACTACTAGTGTATTCTCTTAACATGATAATTATTCTACCTGTAATGGAATACTGCTATTTCAATATCAGTACATTTACATAAACAAAGAACATAGATAACCAGGTTATTGGTCTTTTTGATAATAACCTATATACTGCAGTACATTACTTTGCTATTATGAAATGCATATTACATCTATTCATTTCAATTTCTTATCAATTCCTTCATTTACATTAAATACTCGGTTTGTGCTGGAGTACGGTCTAGTCCTTCTAGACGTGGAAAAACACAGATAAGAATTATTTTCTATCTTTTTCAGATTCATTCTTTCAATAAACTAAAACATTACTAACTCTAACAGTTCACAACAAAACATCTAACATTCATTAATCAGTCAGATTCACATTTTACTATCTAACACAGTAACACAATAGAATGTAGAACCTGATTATGATGGACAACAACAGCGTTAAGAGGTCGTTCCTCCCTACCAAACTCCTAGAGAGTGCTCAAACAACGCTTCCTTAGGACCTCCGAGCCTGTTCCTGGACTTCTTAGCTGAGAACTAGTGGAGCATGCAAACAATAGACTAGTCCAATGACTCAGAAAACACTATGCACTCAGCAGTAAGATCCTTCATCTGAAAAGATGCACTAGATCACTTAGCAGTTAACCCCTCAAACTCTTTCCACAAATTCCCTTTCCATTGAATTTCTCTGAAGTGCATTCACCTGAATGATCACTTCTCTATAATGAGCAGCCCCATCTCTCTTGAATGGGCATTTCTATAAAGATTGCCTAGGTCTTTTGGGTCAGTTGCCATTAATTGAGCCACCTGCTCTGATCCCACTTTCTTGGGGGATCATGACCCCAAATTTAGGGAGGTTGCCACCTGCAACAGTTGGAAGCGGTTTGAGGATGCTGCCACATGTCTGTTTGCTCTCCACCCAGTCTCCTCCACCAATTTGACCAGTAAACACTCTTTTAACAGCTCTCCTAAGCTGTTGCCTCCACCTTTATTTATTTATAATTAAAATATTCAAAATTACATTAAATATCCTTGACTCTGCTGAGTCATCAATTACAACTTAGCATAAAATTTAACATATTGTCTTTGAATAAAATCAAATAAGATAATATTGTTTTTGAAAAATTGGGGCATGTGACATGTATTGTACCCTGATGTTTATTCGGGGAAGTGTCTGTAATGTATTTGAGTCATTTCATGCCCTGATGTTCCTATCGGAAGATTTAATAATGTAAACAAGTCATGTAAAGTCATTGTGGGTAACCCTCCTATTGATCAAGGGTTAAAGTCCCCACAGTTGTGGGGCACTAGGGTTATTAGAATCTCCTAGAGAAGTCGGCCCTAGATGAGTTAATGTAAGTCTGGTCATTAATACCCCAGTTGTGGTTACTCAAGCCTACATAATAGAGTTAAAGGTTAATTGAATGAAAGAATATAAATAGAGAGTGAGACTCTCTATTTATCACACACACACTCACTCAACTGGGGCACATGAGTGAGAGAGAAGAAGTTGGGATTAGAGAGAGAGACTACTGTTGTCGGGAGATCATCTTACTGTTTTGGGTTTTACTTTTTGTGTTGATTATATCTCTGAGTAAGTTTCAGGTTTTTCTCCTTTATGGTTTCCCCGAGGAAAATATTTGTGTCTATTGTCTCTTGTGTTTGATTGATGTGATTATTATTCTCTCAGTTAAAGATCCTAAGATAATGCTAGCTTGAATAATAAAAATCTAACATGGTATCAGAGATAACCTGAGAAGAATACATTGTGCAGTGGTAGAATCTAGGGATTCTTACTTTTTCGATCTCTCTCCACAATCCATCAGCAAAAGTATGCTACGATGACTCTCCATTGAAGGGCGCATCTTTCTGTCGAAGTGGAATTCGATTCCGGACATTTTCAGTTTTTGGTGCAGGAAATTAGGGCTTCTTACAGAAGAGGAATTTTTTAGTGAGCCCAGCATAGGATTTCTCTCCTCATTAAAATTGAATTTTAGAGACCTGGGTCTAGATTTTTTGTTGGGTGTAACTCCGGGAAAGTCAAATCCTAGTTTGACCCCGAGATGGAAAAACCCTAAATACTAAAACTAATAAGTTTTGGCACATTCGTTATATCTCAGGATTCCAGAAGTCTTAGGGGCCTAAATGTGCACAGGTCGAATATAAAATCCTGTTGTACACAGTATCCAAGTTTCAGCCTCAGATTCACTATATTCTAGGAGATATGATTCCTCCAAGTTAGGGTTCCAACCTCTCCCAGGATTCATCCCCAAACAAGACACTTGGGGAGAATTGATATATCTTAGGATACGAAGGTCCAAATGAAATTTCTGAAGATGTTGAAAAAAGGGCACGGACTTTAATTTCTATGGTCCAAGTTTCAGACCTAGAAGATCAAACAGTGACATGTGGCAATCCGTACAACTTTGTTATGCTGAATAGTCCTGAAATAGGTCACCTTGGGAAAACGCTCATAAGTCCCAATTGATGAAACCAATTCTGATGAAACCTATGGTGTTGGAACAAGGACAGGTGAGGCTACCTCAGTAAGAATTTGTAGACACATAGGAATAGTAATTTCGTAGATACCTCATAAACAGTATCAGGAATTTCTGCAGAAGAAATTGGAAAACTAGGGCTTCCTGTTCCGAGAGCTTTCCTCCACTGTTTTCAAAAAAGGAGTACATTGGATAGCTCACCTTGAAGAGGTCTATCTTTCTATTCAATTAGATCTGAAAGGTTCCAAGTTTTGAAAATTAGGGTTTCTCTGACAAACCCTAGATCAGCCAGCTCCGGAACCAGGACGGACACCTCAAATTGGTAAGATCTAATCTTTTGCTATTTTCATTTGAGGTTCTCATTTCAAAGTGATCTATCACATCAGCTTGATGATAAGCTTGTTGAAGTTGACAAATTCCAAGCATGGAAGTATATGATCTCTCTAAAGAAAATGAATTGCACACCTACATAAGTAGAGAGGTTCCAATTCCAAAGGGAGATGAGGCTAAAAGCCTTACACCAGAAGAACTTGGTCAAGGACAAAAAGATCATTCTTGATTCAATCACGGATCACCTTATACCACAAGTGTCTTCCCTAAAGACACCGAAAGAAATGTTTGATTCCTTGACCAAGCTATTTGAAGGGAAGAACATAAATCGGAAGATGACTTTGAGAAAACAGTTAAATAATGTGAAGATCCAGAATGCAGAGACCATACAGTCATACTTTACAAGGGTCTCTCATATCAAAGAACAACTTGAAGTGGCAGAAGAAGAAGTGGAGAATGCAGAAGTGGTGATAACCACCTTGAATGGCCTCCCAGGATCATGCAATTCATTCATTTGAGGAATGTGTTCAAGAAGGAAGTAATTACTTTCAGCAGACTCTGGGAAGAGCACACACAAAAAGAAGCTCGACTCATAATAAGAGAAAAGAAGATGGGAGCAACTAAAGATCAAGCTCTCACCATCCAAAGAAGATCCCTCAAGCGATGAGGAATATGAAGATCTCAACTCTTGAAAAACCTCTTATCCATGTTAGCATTTGGATAAGAAACAATGCTATTATGAATGAAGAAGATGATGAAGTTGAAGGCTCAAGAAGGAGTCTACCCACGAAACAAATAAACATAAGTATTCAATTGTCATTTCATAATATTCTTTTATTATGCATTTGTTTATATTCAGTTGATGTATTATGCATGATAGAATGTTTGCATTAATGACAGTATACTACTAATATGCATGTAATGGGTAAGTAGCTCATGGTGCTATACAACTCTCCATTGCTACTTATCTAGAATGAAACCTCTTTGCTGACATATTGGATTAGTGCACAATCTCAATGTTTTTTTGGTAGAGATGGAAGGCATCTAGAAAGTTTCCGTGAGATATGGATGAATGTTGTATTGGCTAAAATTGTTGCATAATCATATATCTTGATGCAAAAGAATTTTTCATTATGAATATACCTTGTGAAATGTTTCTAACCATACAAATAATGCATTTTACTTGTAGGAAAGATCGAGTAAAATCGCAAGGATGAGACTTGTTCCGAAGAACAAGTAACGACAATTCAAGATGAAGAATAATATGATGAATGCAGCGACATTATTGATGAAAAACCTTCCATCCATGAAGAAGTAACCAAGAATAAAGGGAAGACCACTTCAAGAAGATTGGTGTCTAGGATGCAGTATCGATACATGAAGGGAAGTTCGTAGTTCCATCATGCAGTAGATGGAAACATCGTGGGATACAAGGCAAGATTCGTAGCATGAGGCTTCTCACGAAAAGAAGGCATAGACTACAAAGAGACATTTGCATCCAGTGGGATTTGAGGCACATGACAGGAAGACTCATGTGTGCAAATTAAAGAAGACCTTGTATGAGCTCAGAAGACACCCATGGGATAATACATACATAAGGAGCTTGAAGAAGATGACAAGCTCACAAATGGGTGCGAGAAGAACCTTTGAAAAAGTTCAAGATAGAGGATCTTGGTATACAGTGACCCTAGATGGATACATAGGGTATTAGTAGCAGAGGAAGCCACTTTTCACTCCAGTACATAATGTTTCAGTGCATAGAGTACGAAAGACAGAGGGAGTATGATGCTCCGCTTCAGAGAGAGTGACTGCAGAAGATCTTGAGGTTCAACATGGTACGACAGGATGGACAGATTACTGATGACTCTAGGCTTTACTGAGAGTAAAGCAAATTCCAACCTTTGCTTCAAATTTGAAGGCGGAAGACCATTGATGCTCATGTTATATGTCGATGAGTTGTTCCTTACAGAAAAGAGGAACCCATTAAAGTTGCAAGAAGGAGACTTGCTACCGAGTTCGAGATGAAGGGCTTGGGGATGATGCACTACGTTCTAGGCATGGAGGTGTGGACAAGGGAAGTATGCAGTAGAGATCCTGAAGAGGTTCAGGATGATAGACTGCATGACCACACCTATGGCATCGAACCTGAAGCTATTGAGTGTTGCTTCATCAAAGTCAATTGATGCCATGATGTATCATCAGATGATTTATTCCTTAATGTACTTGACGGATACGAGACCAGATACTTGCTTTGTTGTGAGGACATTGAGACATGTTCACTTGATTGCTGCAAAGCATATTCTGAGGTACATGAGGGGTACAGTTGATTATGGGCTCAAGTATGAGGTGAATCATAAGATTAACCTGGAAGGTTATGTTGATTCAGATTGGGCAGGCAGTGCCATTGATAGGAAGAGAACTTCAGGGTGCTGCTTCAGTATGGGATCAAGTGTGATCTCTTGGTTAAGTAGGAAACAGTCCTGTGTGGCACTTAGTACAGCTGAAGCAGAGTATGTCACAACTTGTTCAGCTAGTTGTGAGGCAGTATGGCTGAGAAAGCTACTGTCTGATTTATTTTATCTCCAATTGCATGCTACTTGTATATATTGCGACAACCAGAGTTGTGTGAAGTTGTCGGAAAACCCAATTTTCCATGACAAGTCGAAGCATATCGAGATCAAATATCACTATATCAGGGATATGGTGCAGAGAGGAGCAGTGAAGCTCCAGTATATTGCAACGGACAAATAGATAGGTCGTGTGTTGACTAAGCCATTGGCCAGAGTGAAGTTTGAAAACTTCAGGGAGAAGCTTGGTGTTCTCTAGATCGAGGTTCCCTCCAAGGGGAAGCGATGAGTCTGTGAGCCATTCTAACATGGTGAGAGGATTGGTTCCTTCCATGGTTAGATGTAAGGGCTGAGCCATTCTATCATGGTGATAGGATTGGTTCCTTCCATGTTAGCTATGAGTGCTGAGCCATTCTGATGTGACTGTAGAATTGGTTCCTACATGATCAGATATAAGCGATGAATTCCATTCTCTGAATGGAGGCACCTGGTCAGTTACCAGGAATACTTAGCCTAGAGCTGAGGGCCATTCTGATATGACTGTGGGATGTGTTCTCACATGATCAGATATAAGTGCAGGGCCATTCTGATGTGATTGCAGGATGTGTTCCCACATAATCAGATATAAGTGTTGAAGGCCATTCTCTGGGAGAATGGAGGCACATGGTCAGTTACCAAGAATCCTCAGCCTAAGGCTAAGAGCCATTCTGATGTGACTGTGGGATTGGTTCCCACATGATCAGATGTGAGTGTTGTGCCTTTCCATAGATGATAGTAGGTGTGTCCTATCATGCTGGTGGATGTGAGTGATGTGCATTTTCACAGATGGTAGTAGGTGTGTCCTACCATGCTGGTGATTGTAAGTGTTGTGCCTTTCCATAGATGGTAGTAGGTGTGTCCTACCATGCTGGTGGATGTGAATGTTATGCCTTTCCACATATGATAGTAGGTGTGTCCTATCATGCTGGTGGATGTGAGTGTTGTGCCTTTTCACAGATGGTAGTAGGTGTGTCCTACCATGCTGGTGATTGTAAGTGTTGTGCCTTTCCACAGATGGTAGTAGGTGTGTCCTACCATGCTGGTGATTGTAAGTGTTGTGCCTTTCCACAGATGGTAGTAGGTGTGTCCTACCATGCTGCTGGATGTGAGTGCTGAGCCTTTCCACAGATGATAGTAGGTGTGTCCTATCATGCTGGTGGATGTGAGTGTTATGCCTTTTCACAGATGATAGTAGGTGTGTCCTATCATGCTGGTGAATGTAAGTTTTGGGCCTTTCTGACATGGTTCTTGGAAGTGTTCCTCCCATGGTCAGACGTGAGTGTTGGGCGTGTGTAACGTCCCTGACCCTCCGACTGATGAAGAGGATGCTACCATAACATTATCTATCCGAGCAACTAGCCCCATGAACATACACATAAAAAATGAAATGCTTTGAATTAAAACATGCATACATTATTACCATACAGTGGAAGCAAAACAATGCATTCAAGCATTTAACATGTTCATTGTAATTCATTAAACATCAAATACAATTGCAGAGATTGAACACAAGAGAATACTTATGTTATGAAGAATTTGTCTCGCAAATAGCTACGTCACTGCAATGTTCCACCCAACCATAGGCCAGTGTGCTCCTTAATCTCTCAGCAACACGACCACCCCCGAGCTAGGCATGATTCCCCAAGGAATAAGGAACTAAGCAGGCTCACACATAGCCAAAGATACACAACAGTACATATCCATGCCAATGTGGTTGGGTTTATCAGGCCATCAGGGAGCTGGAAAAAGATGAATGCTAAGCTGGTGGGCTCACTAAAGAGCTAAGGACACCTGCACCAGAACTAGCCTGACTTCTAGGACACCCACACACACTCAACACAAGGAATCAATCCCTTCTCTGCTACACAGTCCCTCAGGGCCTGACTTCCCTTCTAGTGCTATTCAAGGGTTGTGGAGAAGAAAGTCAGCCCTCTAGCTCTGTCTATGAGGCTCCCGAACACACCAGGTTTATCAAGCATTCCAAGCCTTTATTCCCACTCCAATACAGTCCAAATACCAACCACTACATATACACAGCAAAATCAAGCAATTCACAGCTCTGGGGAAGAAAAGGGAAACATTACTGTAGCCAAAATGGTGCTTCACAGCTCAGACCGAGCAAGGCGATACAGAGTTGTTCTTGGCCCTAACGTGGCCAAAACAACTCAGCGATAACCCACACCCATGGTGAAAAACAACAGCCACAATTTCTCCACTGAAAACAACGGAAAAGACACAGCCCGATTGGGAAGGGAATCAGACACAATAGACTCTCAGCGTCGAGATGGATTCATATACACCGACCCACAAATTGAAGGAAATTGCACACACAGCAAAATCGAAAGAGGAAGACTGAACCAGTCATGGTATGCATGCGTGAAGACTGAGTGACCACATGAGGGAAGATCCCAAACCTGCGCGTGAGAAGAAAACATCCAAGAACCCCTCAGTCGTAAATGAGAACCCACAATAGCAAAGACCAAAACATGAATGTCACATACACAGGAAAATTGTGAATGCCAAAAATGGATCCCCCCAGCTCTCTGCGTGCAAACCAAAAATGAAGAAATCCTGGAAGAAATGGGTAGTGTCTCTTCCTGCCCATGTGAGGGTGAATGAATCTCCTGGAGGAGTGTGCATGTGGGCAAGGACTGACAGTCCTGCCACACACCACTGCCCATGCAATAACTATCCCCAACCAACTCCATAGTATTTGATTTGGTAGTTGAATGAGGCAAGGAAAGGTGAGTAATTCAAAAAGGGTGGGGGACAACTAAACGGGTTTATCAACTGACACTTGGCTTTTCCCCATTGGACCTAAGGGTTAAATAATTTCCCTCCCTATCCTTAGGAAAATCATACCCTTTTCATTATGGTTGCATTGACATAGCTGGTGGCGGGCATTTTTAATTAAAATGCATGTTTACATGATGCCATAATTAATATGTGTCGGATAGCACAATATACCATCGGCAACGATTTTAATCGCCGAAACATAAAACAATCAAATCGATGGTGGGGATTTTTCCTTTAGCTCCATACCACGATTAATTACAATATATACATCATACACATTTTAATGCAAATAGGGTCAAAACTGGGGTGTTACAGCGTGCCTTTCTGACATGGTGTTGGATGTGTTCCTCTCATGGTTAGATGTAAGTGTTGGGTGGGCCATTTTGACTTAGTGTCAGATATAAGCGCTGAAGAAGACCTACATGGAGGCTAGGCCTACAACCAGCATGAAAAAGGGTTGGCTCTGTAGAACTTCCTGTGATGAGAAGAATCGAGAGATAGCACCAGTGATGATGATCGAGTGATGATCCAAATCCAATGATGATGATCCAGATTGAGTGATGATCCAGATCCAGTGATGATGATCCAGATTGAGTGATGATCTAGATCTAGATGAAGATGACTTGAGATGAAGATGACTTGAAGATGAGGATGACTTGAAGATGAAGATGACGAGAACTCAATGATGATCCAGATGATACAGAGAAGAAGACTTGTGCTGATAAATTGTGTCGAGAGAATACCTTCCTAGTTAAGAGGGAGTGTTGATGTAATTGTAACTTCGGAATGTATTCACTCATATATCTTATATATTGTACCCCAATGTTTATTCTGAGAAGTGTTTGTAATGTATTTGAGTCATGTCATGCCCCGATGTTCCTATCGAGGTATTCAATAATGTAAACAAGTCATGTAAATTCATTGTGGGTAACCCTCCTATTGATCAAGGGTTAAAGTCCCCACAGTTGTGGGGAACTAGGGTTATTAGACTCTCCTAGAGAAGTGGCCCTAGGTGAGTTAATGTAAGTCGGGTCATTAGTATCCCAGTTGTGGTTACTCGAGCCTACATAACAGATTTAAAGGTTAAGTGAACGAAAGAATATAAATAGAGAGTGAGACTCTCTATTTATCACACACACACTCACTCAACTGGTGCGCATGAGTGGGAGAGAAGAAGTTGGGATTAGAGAGAGAGACTACTGCTGTCGGGAGATCATCTTACTGTTTTGGGTTTTACTTTTGGTGCTGATTCTATCTCTGAGGAAGTTGTGGGGTTTTCTCCTTTATGGTTTCCCCGAGGAAAATCTTTGTGTCTATTGTCTCTTGTGTTTAATTGTTGTGCTTGTTATTCTCTCAGTTAAAGATCCTAAGATAATGCTAGCTTGAATGATAAAAATATAACATGGTGCAGTATCAGTTCATGTGCATCAGACTCATATGAAGGACTAGAGAATTGTAAAAATAGATTGTGTGAAGTGTCTATGAGAAGGTGTGCCTGAATCACTAAATCATTGCACTAGATAGGGACAGAGGTATGTAATTCAACTGTGTATGATGGATTAACAAATTTAAATTCATTTCTTTTTGAGTTTGAATTGCAAGTTTTGGAACAACAAATAATATTGGATTTTGATGTAGCCTTCAAAGATACACCAACAAGATGGTGGAGTACTCATAAGACTAATATAAAAGGTTGGTCGTAGTGTAAAGAGTTGTCAGAAATTAGAATTAGTGGAGTCCAATATGAGGGAGTGAAATATAATGTCTTGACTAACCCAATGGAACATTTAGTGGAGTATACTACAACATGGAGCATTGTACCTAAGCAAGAGTGCCTACATATGTTTATTCATGCATTGGATATAATACCAAGAAATTGATATATAGATTTGGAACTATGACATGCAACTGCGAACTAGGAAGAAATGACAGTGATTTTCAAAAGAACTTTTATCTTTGAAGATGAAAGTCCAATAGTGGATGTAGCTTTGAAAATCATTGAGAAGAAGATGTTTTAAGAAGTTCCTTTGCCTATATATAATGTGCCAGATTGAGATGCGACATTTGAGATAGAAGGTAACCGCGACATAGAGGAACCTAAGATAGAATCTGCCAAATTTGCACATCCCCGAAAGACCAAAAAGATAAATATTGATACAAAAGAGAACCTTAAGCTTGTTAATATTGGGGATTACTGGGATGATGAGACTATAGGAAAAATTATTGATTTGTTGCATGAGTATCAATATCTATTACGTACCAAGTTTTTAGAAGTGAATGGTATCGTTGGTGACCTAGGAGAAATGAAAATTCCATTGAATCCTGGTGTGCAACCTATTAAGTAGAGACCTTACAGACTAAATCTGAGATATAAGGAGAAAGTCAAGGCTGAAATTGACAAGATGTTGGATGCAAAAATTATTGAACCTTCCGAGGAGTGTGAGTGGATTCGCCCTATGGTGGTCCAAGATAAGAAAACAGAAGAAGTTAGAATTTGTGTTGATCTAGGATAATTTAATGATTCATGTTTACATGATCCATTTCCTACTCCTTTTACAAATGAAGTGCTGGAAAATGTTGGAGGACAAGAAGCCTACTCATTTACTAATGAGTTTTATGGATATCATCACATAAAAATTGCAAAGGAGGATCAACATAAGACTACAATTGCAACTGAGTGAGGTTGTTATCAGTATATAGTAATTCCATTTGAGCTAAAGAATTCTCCTGCTGTATTTTTCAGGGTAGTTGTTGTAGCTTTCAAGGAGTATATTCATAAGTTTTTAGAGGTATATTTTGATGATTGGATAGATTTAAGTTATTAAAGAATCATATTGAGAGCTTAGGATTGATGTTAGATAGATATAGGCAGTACCAAATATCTTTAAATCTGAAGAAATGCATCTTTTATGCTCCAATTGGAAATTTTACCGGGACACGGTAGTGCATAAACAGAGTCTATTGATGGACCCTGCCAAGATTGTTATCATTGTAGATCTACCACCACCAAAATCAATGAAGTAGTTGACAACAACATCGGGACATATGTTGGGTATGTTTTATATTATTTGCATGTATGTGTGGGAGTTATCATATGTATGGCTATTTTCGAGCTATTTATGGGTTTTTACCAAAAACAATCTTTAATTTAATCATGATTAAGGGATTGGGGTCTATTTCTAATATGGGTTAACGGATCAGGGTTTTGGATGTTGTAAAATACCTATGTATTGTATTGTATTGTAAGTGGTTAACAATCATAATGATAAATTGAAAGGTGTGACCCCAAGTTTTGTTGGTTTTCTCGGTTAAGGGTTTCCAGGGTAAATCTCTATGTTTTATGTGTGAATGTTGTGGTGTAATCTCTATTTGCTCAAAAGAATCTATATGCTTTGCTTCTTTGCGCAAGTTTAAAACTTACAACATAAAGGCTATTACAAAAAAATTATTAAGGGGTATGCACAAATTACTACTCCTATGGAGAAGTTGTTGAAGAATGATGTAAAGTTCCAGTGGAATGAAGAATGGCAGCAGAGTCTAAAAACATTTAAGGAGAAGATGGTAACTGCACCAATTCTAGTTTTTCTAGAGTGGAGGAAGGGGTTCCATGTACATGTCGATGCTCGTGTATAGATTTGGGTGCATTATTAGCTCAACCAGGAGAAGAATACATAGATCATCCCATTGCCTTTGCTAGCAAGAAGTTATCAATCACTGAAATAAACTATACTACGATCCAAAACAAAGCTAGAGAGAAAATGGTGAGGAGGGTTATTTGAAGGAGCCAAACCAAGGATCACCTTCTCTAGTACCAAATATTATGGACCAAATAACCAAATAAGCAGAAAAGATAACCAATTCAGTGATGTTGGAGTCATTATCCAACCCACACATCTTTATTTGGTCAATTTGGCCTAATTATCCACTTATCCTAAGTTATTGACTCGAATTACTGACATCATCATCAGCACACCAGCACACTCCTTAACATCAACATCAGCACCAGCACACTCCTTAACATCAACATCAGCACCAGCACACTCCTTGAATCAAGGAGGCCAACTAAGCCTTCTCCTTCAATCAGGGAGTCTAACTAGGCTTCCTCCTTCAATCAGGGAGCAAATCTGGGTTGATATGCTTGTCATAAGTGCACCAATTAGTTAACTGAATGTTGTTTCACCTAACAATCAGTTAAACTGAGTTGGAAAGGCGCCTTCCTCATCTATTTGTCTATTTTGGGCTGATTTGAGTTAACTGGAGTGATTAAAGGCACCTCCAACAACTTCTGGTGACTCAATTGAGTTCAGTTCACTTCATCGGAGCTAACTTGAGTTAGATATGCGCCCCCACCTGCTGATTGACATGCAGTTGAGTTCTATTCAATTAGACTCGGTCATTACTGCCTCTGATTTAGTTAGGGCTCAGTTAGAGTCAATTACGGTTGTGATTAGTGGTTAACTTATGTGTTTAGTGTGGCTAACTGACAGCTAAGCCACTCTCATGTTATGAAATTCTAATGACCTCCTTGGGATTCGAATTGTCTTTCTATTCATGCAAAGGTATCACATTGTATCTCTACTTTTGATTATTGAATACATTCTTATAGCTACAACTTCTAATTGCAGTGTGTTTCATGTCAAATTTCTTGTACAGTTGATTTTGAATCTCTATGAGTTGTTCCTTGATCCCAATATTACTGTGACTCAATTTTCACATGGTATCAGAGCCACGATGGGACAAAGATATTCTTCTTGAACAGATTCCTTGATGGATCTATGATGCATTTTGAGCAAGAAGCTCAAAAATTCTAGCACTGCACCAGAAGCTGAAGGTTTACCACATAAATCCTAAGCAAAGGAATTGTTGATCAATATAGCTTGATTGACTAAGTTGGGTGTGATGAAAACCTGAAAAATGCAGGCTGTTTGACCTTACAGTGCCTTTTTTGTGTTTTTGCAGGTTTTTTGGAAGACTTCTACTACATTTTCTACAGCAGAAAAATGGTATCTTCTGTGGATCCTCTTACTCCTTTCAATTAACACCAGTGGAAGGGGGACATGGAGATTCAATTGCATGCCTAAGGACTCTACAGAGCCACAATGGACACCGAGATAGAGCCAACCCATATTGTAGACAAAGCAAGATACTGGAATAAGATGGATGAAGCTTTTGGTTTTCTCTGCCTTTCAATTTCCAAATATCTTCATTTCCATGTCACTGGATTGAAGAATCCGAAGGAAATTTGGGATAAACTTGTTGATCTCTTTGATAAGCAATATGACATGAGGATTTATCGGCTAGAGAATGAGTTGATTTATCTTCACCCTGGAAAATTCAAAACTCTGAATGATTTCTTCACCAAATTCAAGCACCTAGTGCTCCAGTTGAAGCAATGTGAAGTGGAGAAATAGGATGATCAGCTCATTCTCTCCATTCTCTCTAAACTTGGACTAGATTACTCATTTTTTGTTTCCACATTCCATACCAGGAAGCTTACAACCCCAAATTGGAAAATGCCTACTTTCAATGCCTTCATTGAGTCCCTCACAAACGAGCATAGCAAGCTTGTACATATGGGGATCATCATATCCTCCAAAGATCAAGCATTGTTTGCATTGGGGCCCAAAGCTACAAATGGTAAGGGAAAGCAAAAGAATCAAAAGACTAAGTTTGATGCTCCCAAGCCAAAGGAGAAGAACCAGCAGCAATATGAGCCTTTCGGCACAAAGAAGAATAAGAACAAAGGGAACCAAGGAAAAGAAAAGGTCAAGTGTTCCTATTGCGGGAAGGGATTTCACCCTGAACATTCATGAATGAAGAAAACTCTTGATGAAATGACTCTTCTCCTTGAGAGGAACAATATCAATATTCCTGACAGTTTTAGGAAGAGAGATAATCATGATCGGGACATCCAGCGAGAAAGAAGACATGCCCTCATAGCAATTGTTGTGAAGCCTGTATCTCTCCTCGTAGACTCTGGTGCTTCGAACCATATGGTGGAAAGAAAAGAATCATTTTCATTCCTGGACTCCAACAGCAGCATTCCCATCCACATGGGAGATGATTCTCGGATCATTTTGAAAGGAAAAGGTACTGTAAAACTTGAACATGGCATCTTTTTTTATGTTCTGTATGTGCCCTCTTTGGCCCCCAGTATGTTGAGTGTATATCAAATGACACACACCGGAGTGCCCAAGAGAGTTGCTTTCAGCCCAAATGGTGTTGAGATCTTAGATATTGCATATGGGAAACTCATAGCAACAGGTCTAGCGAACCATCATGCTAAGACCTATGAGTTTTCCAAGTTTTTGTCGGATGCAAAGCCCACCACTCTTCTAACTCATGGGAATGAGGTATGTATGCTTTGGCATGAGAGATTTGGACATTTGAACTTCAAATATTTGTAGCAATTTCAAAAACATTCCATGGTTGAAGGCCTCCCAGCCATCAAATCTTCCAGTGGAATTTGTAAAGGTTGCATTATCGACAAACACCTTGAGCACAAATTTGATCAGGGAAAGGCTGTAACACCCCAGTTTTGACCCCATTTGCATTAAATGTATATGATGTATATATTGTAATTAATCATGGTGTGGAGATATAGGAAAATCCCCACCATCGATTTAACGTTATATGTTCGGCGATTAAAAATCGATGTCGATGGTATTTTGTGCTAGCCAGGCACATTATAATTGGGACATCATGTGAATATGCATTTTAATTAAAAATACCCACAACCAGCTATGTCAATGCAACAATAATGAGAAGGGGCATGAATTCCTAAGGATAAGGGGGGGGAATATTCAAATCTTTGGGGCCAATGGGGAAAAGCCAAATGTTAGAGGGAGAACCCATCACATTGTCAACTACCTTTCTTGTCTTATTCACCTAATCAATTATTACTACCAGAAATTGGTTGAGTTGGTTATTGCATGGGATGAGCAAGGTATGACAGCCCAAATTCGAATTGGAGGAGCCATCAGTTTTTGGGAAACACATTTTGACCCCTTGGGCAAGTAAAAACCCAAAAATGTATGCCATTCTACCATGCTTTCATGGTGGGATATTTTTTCCTCATCATTTTTCCTTCACGTGAGCTCTCTCAGGCATCCAGAAATTCGTATGTGTGTTTTTATTCCACATTTTTGGTTGTTGGCTTCAGTTTCCCATGGATGGGAGGTCGTTTTTGTAATGCCAGGGATTGGGTTGGATTCCCTCACGTTTTTGGAACTGCTAGTGCATTTTCCACTCACGTTTTTGCAGTTTCAGGTGTTTTTACCGTGGTTGTGAAGTGTTTTTGTTAGCTTCTAGTGGCTGGGATCTCTGCTAGGCATTTTGGTGTTGTTTCCACATGCCCACATTGGGGAATTTCGTTGTTTCGTGTTTCCCAATGAGTGGGAGAACTGAACCACAATTTTGGTGATGTTGAAGTCGTTTTGGCCATGTTAGGGCCATAAACAACTCTGGAATTCAAGTTGCTTAGACTGAGTTGTTTCTACCCCGTTGCCATACCCGATTTTGTTCCCTGTTGTGTTTTTCCTTCAGTACAGAACTGTTATTGCTGTGTGCATATCGTTTGTTGGCCTTTGAACTGTCTTTGGGTGTGGAAATGGGGTCTGAGCTTGCTTGACAAACCTAGTGCGTGCAGGAGCTTGCTTGACAAACCTAGTGCATGCAGGAGCCTCACAGACAGAGCTAGAGGGTTGGCTTTCTTCTTTACACCCCCTGAATAGAACTGGAAGGGAAGGCATAGCCCGATGGACTATGTAGCAGAGAAGGGGATGCTTCCTTGTGTTGGGTGTTTGTGGATGTTTTAGAAGTCAAGCTAGTTCTGGTGCAGGTGTCCCTAGCTCTTGGATTGAGCTCACTAGCTTAGCATCCAACCTTTCCAGCTCCTTGTTAGCTTGATAAACCCAACTGTGTTGGCTTGGCTGACTTTCGTGTATCCTTGGCTACGTGTGAGCCTGCTAGATTCCCCTTATTCCTTGTGGAATCATGCCCAGCTCGAGGGTGGTAGTACTGAGTGATTGATGAGCACATTGGCCTATGGTTGGGTGGAACATTGCAGCGACATAGCTGGTTGTGGGACAAACTTCTTCTAAGATAAGTATTCTTGTGATTAATTCCTTGCAACTGTGTTTGTTTTATAAATCCATATGAACATGTCAAATGTTGTGAATGAATGAAATTGCTTCCATTGTTTGATAATCATTTATGCATCTGTGTATGTTTAAGTTCAATATGCATTTTATATTGTGTTCACGGGGCTTAGTTGCTCGGATTGTTAGCATTATAGTCACGTCCTCTCGCCGATAGAAGGGTGGGGACGTGGCAAAGGCAAGTCGTGCAACAAGTATTTTGGGGCTAATCCACTCTGACATCATCAGACCCATGCCTACAACCTCCATGAGTGATTCAAGGTATGTGCTCACCTTTATTGATGACTTCTCCAGATTCACTTGGGTTTTCTTCCTAAAGAAAAAAATATGAGGTTCTTGAAAGATTCACTGAATTCAAAGCATCTATGGAGAATGCCTCTATGAGGAAGATAAAGTCTCTCAGATTTGATAATGGAGGAGAGTACATCAAGTCTAAGCTGCTGCAAATATGTGCTAAATATGGGATCCAAATCCAACACTCCATTCCCTACACACCCCAGCATAATGGTGTAGCGGAAAGGAAAATTTGGGGCCTCAAAGAGATGACTACCTGCATGCTGGAAGCCAAAAATTTAGCTGCAAATATTTGGGCTGAGGCAATGAATGTTGCTGCTTACATTTAGAACATGGTACCTCACTCTTTTGTGAAAGGAAAAACTCCTTTCGAAGCATACTTTGGGCACAACCCAGAGGTGTCCAATTTCAGAGTTTTCGGGTCCACTGCTTGGGATTGAATTCCACTTGACAATAGGAAGGATTTGCAACCGCAGAGTATTGAGTGTGTGTTCATTGGGTATCCAGAGGAATCAAACGGATACAAACTTTTGAATATCAGAACCAAATAGATATTCATTGAGAGAAGTGTCCGCTTTGAAGAACCTCTCCAATAGGTAGAACTAGTCGAGGAAAAAACTGTTGAAATTCTCTCATGTTCTACTAATCATTCTGATGATGAAAATGGGAGTGAAGGCTCTGATATTTCAGATTTGACATATGATATCAGTGAACATAATATATCAGATTCTGAATCAAACTCAAATTTTCCCACTCATCTCTCAAAATGGGCCACCAAGACACTCTCTTACGTCGGGACAAACATTGGAAATCCTACTGATCCAAGAAGAACACGGTCAGATTTTCAAAGAGCGGGTATTTCTCTTTCTTGTCATGATTCCTTGCTGTCCGAGACCTACTATTTGATGATTGGGTCTAATCCAAATTCCTACTACCATGCTCAGAAATATCCGAGATGGAAAGCTACAATGGATGAAGAGTTCAACTCTCTCCAGAAAAATGCAACTTGGGAGCTAGTTTCCCTTCCACCTGGGAGGAAACTTGTTCAATGCAAGTGGGTATATCAAAAAAAGGTTGTTGTAGATGGATCAACCTGCAAATACAAAGCATGGTTGGTTGCAAAAATGTTCTCTCAAGTCCAAGGAGTGTACTATCATGAGACCTTTGCACCGGTGGCAAAGATGGATTCCATAAGGCTAGTTTTGGTCATTGCCGCATCCAAGCACTCGGAGGTGCATCACATGGATGTCAAGAGTGATTTTCTTCATGGAGACCTGAAAGAATAAATATACATGAAGCATCCTGAAGGCTATACATCAGATCCTTCCTTGGTTTGTAAGTTGCAGAAAACTTTATATGGGTTGAAACAGGCCCCAAGATCTTTGTATGCCAAAATGGATGGCTTTCTGCTCTCACAGAACTTCCAGGGATGCAAATCTGATGCAAATGTATATTTGCAGCAGTATGAAGGTAATATTGTGATCATAGTATTGTATGTGGATGATCTTTTGATAACAGGCAACACACTTGCTTCGATTGCCTTTATAAAAACTGTTCTTCATGATACTTTTGAAATGAGTGATTTGGGCATGCTGAGACAGTTTCTTGGGCTTGAAATCACTCAAGACTATGATGGGATAATGGTGACACGGTCAAAATATGTTTAAAACATGTTAATTAATTTTAACATGGTTGATTGTAATGTTGCACCATTTCCTTTCTTGTAACGTCCCTAACCCTACGACCGACGAAGAGGACGCTACCAAAACCAAACTATCTGGGCAACTAGCCCCATGAACATGTACATACATAAAAACGGAAATGCCTTGAAGTAAAACATGCAGAGATGCATAATTATTCAACATACAGCAGAAGAAAAACATACACTCAAGCATTCAACATGCTCATCATAATTCATTAAACATCAAATATGATTGCAGAGATTGAACACAAGAATACTTATCTTATGAAGAATTCATCCCGCAACCAGCTACGTCGCTGCAACGTTCCACCCAACCATAGGCCAGTGTGCTCCTTAATCTCTCAGCAACACTGCCACCCCCGAGCTGGGCATGATTCCCCAAGGAATAAGGAACTAAGCAGGCTCACACATAGCCAAAATACACAAATCATCCAAGCCAACACAGTTGGGTTTATCAGGCCCTCGGGGAGCTGGAAAAAGCTGAATGCTAAGTTGGTGGCTCATGCAAGAGCTAAGGACACCTACACCAGAACTAGCCTGACTTCTAGGACACCCACACACACCCAACACAAGGAATCAGTCCCTTCTCTGCTACACAGTCCCTCAAGCCCTGACTTCCCTTCCAGTGTTATTCAGGGGTTGTGGAGAAGAAAGCCAGCCCTCTAGCTCTGTCTATGTGGCTCCCAAACACACCAGGTTTATCAAGCATACCAAGCCTTCATTCCCACTCCAACATAGTCCAAACACCAACCATTGCATACACACAGCAAAACAAGCAATTCACAGCTCTGACTGAGAAATTCGATTCCTGAGTCGTTCTTGGCCCTATCATGGCCAAAACGACCCAATAAAAACCCACAGCAAACCAAAACGAAAATGAACCCACAGCAAACCAAAATCGTGGGAAAACAACAGCGATTTCTCAGTTGCATGAGGAAGGAAAAACAATCTGCGTGGAGGTGAATTCCAGGCTTGCGCGTGAGTGTAAAATGTCCAGGAACCCCAATCGTAATTGAGAACCCACACAAACCAGAACGTGAATGGAACCTACATAGGAAAATCATGAATGCCAGAAAACGGCTCCCTCAACTCTCTGCGTGAGGAAACAATGAAGAATGGGTTCGTGGTGCTTTCCCTGCCCACGTGAGGGTGAATGAGTCTGCTGGTGGAGTGTGCGTGTGGGAAAGGACTAATAGTCCTGCCACACACCACTGCCCAGCAATAACTTCCCAACTAACAATAGAGGTTTTAATGTGGTAGTTGACTGATTGAGACAAGGGAAAGGTGAGTAAGTCAAAAGGGTTTCACAGCTGACACTTGGCTTTTCCCCATTGGCCCAAGGTTTAATAATTTCCCTCCCTGTTCTTAGGAAAATCGTGCCATTTTCCTTATGGTTGCATTGACATAGCTGGTTGGGGTTTATTTTAATTAAAATGCATATTTACATGATGCCAGAATTAATATGTGCCAGAGAGCACGATATATCATCAACAACGATTTCAATCATCGAAACATAAAACAATCAAATCGATGGCGAGGCTTTTGCCTTTAGTTCCACACCACAATTAAATTCAATATATACATCATATACATTTAATGCAAATAGGTTCAAAACCGGGGTGTTACATTTCCTCTCAGGAATCAGTCTTGAAGAGGGAAAATCCACTCCACCCATGGATTCCACTATTTACTGCCAATTGATCGGAAGCTTGCTATACTTAACACATTCAAGGCCTGAAATTTGTTATGTCATGAATGTTGTATCAAGATATATGCAGCGGCCTCATGAGCTCCATTGGAAGGCATCGAAGAGGATCATTCAGTACATTCAGGGCACTAGATCCTACGGCATTCACTATGCTGCAGATTCTGAGCTAGAGTTGGTCGATTTTACAGATTTTGATTGGGCACGGGATACCATAGATCGGAAGTCCACTTCCAGGTATGTTTTTATGTTTAGTGGTGGTCCCATTTGTTGGTCCAGCAAAAAGCAGGCTGCCATTGCACTTTCTTCAGCAGAGACCGAGTACAGGGGAGCAGTAAATGCTTGCATCCAAGCAGTTTGGCTGCAAGGCATTTTGTCTGACTTTGAGATTGGTAATGCTTTATCCACAGTCATATTTTGTGGCAACCAAAGTGCTATCAAGATCTCAATGGATCCAGTTCAGTGAGCCGAATATTTATTCGCTCACACAATGAATTCACCAAAAGACTTGGTAAACCAGATAAGCCATTATAATAATATATATATTAATGATAAGATAAGAGATGATATGTTACAAATGGTGGCCCTGCCTTAAATATGGCTTGGGCATTTAATGTTGAGGAGACGCCTCATTTCATAACCTAACTTAGTTAACCTAATTATTAATTATTTAATAAATATCTTATTTTATGTTCGCTACATTGCCACACTCTTAGAAAGGCTTTGTCCTCAAAGCCTTATAATGTTGTCGCGTCATTCTTTGTGATGTCGTGGCTGATGAAACATGTCGATACGAACTGCTAAGTATAGAGCATAACTTTCGATATGTGGATGGGTCAATCCATCCTAAATTGATTTGTTGTTGACTGTTGGGATTCCCTACTGATCTGTCATCAGGAGCTTTGATCATATTAGTGTCATTATCTTTCGACATTTCTCACTTCTTAGAATTTCGATTTTTATGGTTGGGATGTCGATAGGGAATTTTCACAATGTCATTTTCTTTTACGATTGTCATCTTTTGAACATTGATGTGAGTTGGAAGCTGTATTTTCGTTCCTTGAGGTTGTAAGGATTCATTATGTATCTTTTCCAACTTGTTTTCCAACTGCACGTAATCATTTTGAAACTTCTTAATCACTTCTACTTGTGCTTTTCTGCCATCTTCAAACTTCTTAAGTTGTTCCTTAAGATCTTTGTTATGACTTCTGATACAACTATTTTCTTCCTGCTTGTCTAGAAGTTTCCCTTCAATGTATTCCGTAGATTGTTTTGTCTTCCGACTATTTTTCAACTTCTTAATTTTCGTGACTAGTGTTTTGTTATGATTCCTTAATCTGAAAATTTCTTCAGAATTGTTGGATAGTGTTTTATTACTTTTTGCGATCTCTGACTTATGAGTCTTTTTAAAATCGTCATTTTGTTGTTGAAGAACTTTTATCTGTTGTCGATATTGGTCGATCACTGTTTGTAATTTATGTCGTATATGTGTTAGTTCTTCATCCTTGTCGCTAACGACTTTGTTCAACCGTGTTATTTCTGCTACGTAATCGTTTATTTATTTCTTTATATCTTGATTTTTCAATCTCTGATTAAAATCGTTTTCATCTTTTAATCTTTCAATTTGCGCACATAATTTTTCTATATGATTTTTTTGGTCAGAAATATTTTTTTCCTTGTACTTTTCTTCCATCTTATATACTTCAATTATTGCTTCCAATGTTGAATTCTTGTCGCGTAAATCTTCGTTGTCTCTTCGATAATGCTTTAACTTGGCTTCTAATTTCTCTATTTGAAGTTGCAAACCGGTTCTCATGGTCTCTGATTTCTTCGCCACTAGATGGTCGTCTCGACTATAGATGGTCTTCGATTTTCTTGATTTTGTTCTCTTTGTATTAGGTTAAATAACCTTTTTTTCTTTTTTTCTTTTTTCAAAAATAATTATTATTTTTTTATTATAAAAATAATTATTATTAAATTATTTTTATATTAAAGATAATAAGATTTCTTTAAAGATAATAATTTATTATATTAATTATTATACATAAAAAAATCTTTATTTAATTTTTTTGTTTTAATATCATAAAACAAAATTTGAAATATTATAAATATATTATAATATATATTGAATTAATATATTATAATTATATTGTTCTATAATATATTATAATTTTTGTGTTTTGTATTTTGTTTTGCAGGTCGTGGAGATGGTATGACGGAGCAGTGAGGATGCGACGAGGGCAGGGACACGTGGAGCAGCGCATAAGGGATGGGGAATGCGCATCGTGGAGATGGAATGATGGAGCAGTGAGGATGCGACGAGGGCAGGGATGCATGGAGCAGCACGAAAGGGATGGGGAATGCGCAGAGGATGGGCGCGCGTTGGCGGAGGTGAACTGCATGGTGGAAGGTGGATGGGAGAGCGGCGACAAAAGGATGGGGGAGCAGGAATGTGCAGGAAGGTGCGGGGAGATGCAAGGCGACAGCGGAGGGATGGAGCATAATGGATGGGAGTTCGTGATGGTGTGGAGGTGGACGAGGGGAGGAGAAGGGCGAGGGTGGATGCTACAGTGGCGGCAACAGTGGTGGCAGCGTGGAGGGAAGAGCGCGAGTTTGAGGTGGACGAAGAACGCAGCAAGGGAGGTGCAACGGCGTGAGGGTGAAGGGAAAACGTGGCCGAAAACAGAATGGTGGGGAGCTGGACGGCGAAGGGAAGAAGGATGGGGAGTATAGCACGGTGAGCTAGACGGCGAAGGGAAGAAGGGATGAGGGTCGGCAGACGCATGAGGAGAAGAGAGCTCGCACTAGTGGAGATGGAGCTGAGGAACATCCCGGTGATTTCCGAATATTCTTCCTTCAATTGAAATGGCCAAAAGCCAAGATTGGCCAAAGACCAAGTGCACAGAGAAACTCTGAAGTGGGTGGCCAAGGGCTGGCCAAGGGCTAGATCACAGAGGGCCGAGAGGCTATGATACCAAAAGAGCCGAATATTTATTCGCTCACACGATGAATTCACCAAAAGACTTGGTTAACCAGATAAGCCAGTATAATAATATATATATTAATGATAATATAAGAGATGATATGTTACAAATGGTGGCCCTGCCTTAAATATGGCTTGGGCATTTAATGTTGAGGAGATGCCTCATTTCATAACCTAACTTAGTTAACCTAATTATTAATTATTTAATTATTATCTTATTTTATGTTCGTTACATTCAGCGGTAGAGGACCAAACATATTGAGATCCACATGCACTACATCAGGGAGTTGGTGCATGACAGGACAATTGTTCTACAATACTGCCCTACACATGAGCAGATTGCAGATATTTTCACCAAGAACTTTACTGAGAAAAATTTCACTTACTTTCGTTCACTGTTGGGGGTGAGTTCATCAAGGAGACCAGTTACTTCTTTAGTGTTCAGCTTGAGGGGGGGTTTTGTTCCCACTAGGTTTTCTCTTTTTCCTCACTTAGCATTATTTTGAGCATTTTAGAGTTACTTTTTGTACAGGGTGACCTATGGCCTTTGTTGTCAGGGCCCTAGCATTTTATTTTTAATCCTCCACATGACTATAGCTTAAGGGGGGGTGTTGGAGTCATTATCCAACCTACACATCTTTATTTGGTCAATTTGGCCTAATTATCCACTTATTCTAAGTTATCAACTCGAATTACTGATATCAGCATCATCACACCAGCACACTCCTTGACATCAGCATCAACACCAGCACACTCCTTCAATCAGGGAGGCCAACCAATCCTTCTCATTCAATCAGAGAGGTTAACTAGGCTTCTTCCTTCAATCAAGGAGCAAATCTGGGTTGATCTGCTTGTCATAAGTGCACCAATTAGCTAACTGAATGTTGTTTCACTTAACAATTAGTTAACTGAATGTTGTTTCACCTAACAATTAGTTAAACCGAGTTGGAAAGGCACCTTCCTCGTATATTTGTCTAGTTTGGGCTGATTTGAGTTAACTGGAGTGATTTAAGGCACCTACAACAACTTCTGGTGACTTAGTTGAGTTAATTTCACTTCATCGGAGTTAACTTGAGTTAGATATGCGCCCCCACTTGTTGATTGACATGCAGTTGAGTTCTATTCAGTTAGACTCGGTCATTACTGTCTCCGATTCAGTCAGGGCTCAGTTAGAGTCAATTATGGTTGTGATTTGTGGTTAGCTGATGTGTTTAGTGTAGCTAACTAACAGCTAAGCCACTCTCATGTTATGCAATTCAAATGACCTCCTTGGGATTCGAATTGTCTTGCTATTCATGCAAGTGTATCACATTGTATATCTACTTTTGATTATTGAATACATTCTTACAACTGCAACTTCTAATTGCAGTGTGTTTCGTGTCAAATTTCTTGTACAATTGATTCTGAATCTCTATGAGTTGTTCCTTGATCCCAACATTACTGTGACTCAATTTTCACAAGTGATGCCATACAAAAATCAATTGAACTGGTCAATGAATAGGAATGTCACTTCAAGAGGACAACCTCATTTACACTTTAGGTTTACAAATATCTCTTGATAATCCCTATAACTATATCTACTTTGTATATATAGGAGACAAAGAATATGATTACAAATAATGAGCTAACCACAAATGTCAACAATAATATAACAATAGCAATGAAATGCCCCAAAACCTAGGGGATTAACACTCCATGAGAGTGTTAGTTTTGGTAGCTTGGAGGTACTCCTACATCAAGTGCCTAGGTCCAAGGATCCAAGAACATGGGGAGCTCGTTAATGACATAAAGTGACTTTATAAAAAGGTGTTTGTAAGTACTTTATGATGTGACTTTATGACATAAAGTGCACTTTTTATTATATGGTGAAAACGATTTTTCGAAGAAAAAAAAAGTGTTTTATATAGTTTCACTTAGGTTATTTAAATGGACTTGAGATTAAAACACAGCCATTGATCTTATGGCCAAGATTTAATCTAGGTCGTAGAAGTTGAAAATATGAGTAGGATAAAAGATAGCTAAAATGCCCAGCTTTTTCAGCAAATTCTTGATAAAAACTAGTCAAAATTGTTTCTGAAAATTATTATTTCCGCAATTTTGCAATTTCAGCCATCGTAGTTGCTCCGCCTAGACTAAATGCTCGATTTTAAAACTACCCACATTGCCGAAATTGCAATTTGAGCAGTCCAAATTGCGATTTCAGCAAGAATGGCTCTGTCGGATTCCGGCGGGTTCAAGGCGCTTTGGTTAGCGCTTATACTGCTCCTTGAAAAGACAAAGGAGTTACCCTAAAAAATGAATGAAAGAGAGTTAATGAGACTATTAGCATTCATTCAAAAAGAGATTCTTTGGAGAGCAAGTGTGGCTCAAATTCCAAGAAGGGCAGTTTTGGAGAGGCTCAAGTTCCAAGAAGCTTAGAGGGAAGAGTGAGAGACACGAATTCCAAGAGAAAGTGTTGAGATGGTCAAGAAGAGAAGGTGCAGCAGTAGAGGGGGCGCATATCCCAAGGCTAGTCAGCACACATTCCATGGAAAGCTACAACCATTAATGAGTAGAATGTATAGTGGAGAAACTGACTTCGTACTGTACAAATTGGAGGGGTTGTATTGTTGTTATGACTGCACATAAAATAAGGCAAAGTGGGCACTATTTTCGAGGCAGTCTAACTACATTTATTGTTGAAGATTTTGAGGTCGTACAACAAAATTTATGAGTGCTGAAATTGAGGCAGACTGGTTGTTGAGTGGTTGTACTTGACCATACAAGCCATATAGCGTATTGGGCACATTTTCCAAGGCAACAGAAGACAGTTTGAAAGGTGATTTTTTGGCTCAGCTTTCTAGGAAATTTTTGTATAGTACAAAAGTATTTAATGGTGTTCATGATTGCTGTTGTAATCTCTGATATCTGATTGAAAGCTCAATAAAGAAATCTCTTGGACTAGTTTCCCCCCTAGGGGGTTTTTCGAAGGTCTATTAGACCAAAATTACTGTGTCTGATTTTTTGGACAGTCTGTTGTTCTTCATGTTTTTCTACTACTAAATGTACTTAATAAATAATATATCTACTACAGTACATGTGTATTTATTGCTTGAGAAAGGTACATGGGTCTAGCTTACTATTGAATTATGGTATCAATGGTTTATTAAGTGTTTGATGAACTCTATCAATGAATGTGTTGCACGGATTTTGAGATTTTAACATGGTTTTAGAGCTAGAGCTTTGAGTTTGACAGTGGATTGCTTGTGGCAACAATGTATGCAAGAGTATTGTTGAGTAGTACAGTTGTGAGTTGATTTTTTTACATAGTGGGCAAGAAATGATTTGTTGACATTGTTGTTGGTTACTCTTTGACTCTTGGCTTGCAATATGAGGACAGACTTGTGGGAGCAGGGAATTTCATTCCATGGAAGGAGAGGGTCACATTGATGTTAGAGGAACTTGGGTTATAGGAGATAACCAAGGATGTAGTCACAATTCCCACTAATCCTATTCTTTTGGACAAATATCAGAGGAGGAATGTGAAGGCAGGCACATCTTCTTGATGTTGTGAAAGACTGCATCATGTCTCATTGACTGAGAAGAAGAATTCCTATGAGATGTGGGTTGCATTGATAAAGTAGTTTTGAAGTGACCATCAAAACCGGAAAATGGTTTGAGGGAGAAGCTAAGAGCCTTACTAAAATGACTAAGACCAACAATGTTGCATCATCCCTGACCCATATTACACAAGTACGTGATGAGTTGGGGGTCGTTAGCGAGGTAGCAGATGAGGCAGAGTTGGTGAGAACAACCTTGAATGGCTTCTCACAACCATGACAAGATTTTGTGCGAGCAGTTTTGCCAGAGAAAACATGTCGTCATGGACCAGACTTTGGGACGACTTCATACAGGAGGAGTTGAGATCTATCTCCACTCATTAATGCCATAAGAAATGTGATGATGAGGAGGATGTATCTGTTTCAATAAAGGGCAAGAAGAAGAAGGGCTCAAGCCGTGAATCCAAGTTCGAGAAGGACATGAGCAAAGTGAGATGCTTTGCTTGTCGGAGCTATGGCCAATATGCAAGCTAGTGTCCTAACAAAAAGAAGAACAAGAAGAAAGAAGAGATCAAGGATGTTGCTTCAGCTGAAGTGGCAGAGTATGCTAAGAAGTTTGAGAAGGAAACCTCACTTGTCTCGGTTCTTTCGGGCAGCAGTGTAGCCGAGTGTGCAAACACTAGAGTGTGGTACATAGATAGTGGTGCAGCATGCCATATGATGGGAACGCGAGCAATGTTCCTAGAGTTAATAGATATTGGAAAAGTTATACTTACAGAGGATGGGTATGTCAACACCCATGCAGTAGAAGCAGTTGGAAGTGTTAGATTCCAGCTTGAGTCTAGGGGTTATCTAGAGATTGGCAGAGTGTTGTTTGTGCCTGAACTAAGATGGAATTTGCTCTCTTTCTCAACATTGGAGGATGACGATTATGCGGTCTTGGTGTATGATGGACATGTTTTCATATATCCGATGAGAGAGAGCTTAGATGCCAGGAGAGTGTTAGGCATCAGAGAAGGCATAACATACCGAGTATTGGGTCATCCTGTTGATGGTGAGTTTGGTGGGATGTCGGACTTAGTGGTAGCAATAGTGGCAGCCAGTGGAGAGGATTTTTCCAACTCTGTGAGGAGACTTAGTTGGTATGAGATGACTCTTGAGGACGAGCAGGAGAGTGAGCAGAACTCTTAGTTCAAAGCATAGTAGCATAATTCGACCGTATTAGACTTTCTTGTACATAAATTCAGAGGCAGTTCGAAAATCGCCGAATATTCGACATAATACGGATACAGTAAATTTACCTACATTTTTTTGAACATATTTTAAAATAAGAACTATTTAAATTATATTGCGTTATTTTTAATTTTGTCCATGGTCTTTTCATAATTAGTTTTAGATTTTAAAAGTTTAAAGCTTTAAAATGTATGATATATATTTTGTTTTATTCTTTGATTATAAATATCAAATATTAGATTAGATTTAAATTAGGTTTATTTTATAATATAAATTTTAGGAACTATTTATAATATTAGATTTTAGTTTTGATAACACTTTTTGGAATATATTATTAGAAATTTGTTTTATTGTTATATAATTTTTTTTGCATTTTAATCATTTAATATTTTTATAATTAAATTTATAGATACATTATTAGATAAATTATTCTCCCACTTGGAGACTATATATAGAAGTTTTCATGTTTCTTTGATTTTTTGTGACATGAAGTAGAGAAAAATGGTCCATGGCATGTCTTACATGGAAATATTGAATGTTTTATGCATATTTAAAAAAAAATAAGTTTGAAAAATAAGTTTTTTTTAAATCTATAAGCAACCTACTCCTGTATTTTTTTTGTACTAGATTTTTTCGTTACTTATTTTTTACGTATCAAATCATATTCGAATTCATATTCGTACTCAAATTATGCTACTGTGGTTCAAAGTGATCTAGCGCATATCTCCAACAAATTATCTAAGGGAGGTGGCTGAGAGACCTTCAGTTTCAGAGGGAGCGGCTTCAACATTTGGAGATAGGAGGTTAGAGACAAATCCAAATGGAGGAGATGCCAGCAGTAACTCCCTCACTAAGAGGGAATGTTAGTTTTGGTGGCTTGGAGGTACTCCTATATTAGGTGCCAGGTGCTAGGGTCTGAGCACATGGAGGTCTTATTAATGCAATAAATTGACTTTATAAAAAGGTGTTTGTAAAGTACTTTATGATGTGACTTTATATTTTTTAAGCGACGTATTTTATTAAAGTGAGTTGTACTTTATACAGTGACTTTATGATATAAAGTCAGGGATAATTTTAGGGGCAAATTTTAGCCCATTGGGCTATTTTTCCATGTTTTTCTCCCAAAAAAGATTCGCTATTTTGCATTTTTTGAAGCCCTGTTTCGCCCAATTTTGATGTGGTAAACTTTTTTCACCTTAAAAATCACCAAATTATTATATAAACGATATAAAATCCTTGGAAATTAAAATATTTTTTGAAAAATATCGCCAATCATTAGTTGAAGTTTTAAGAATTGGTAATATTCGCTAACATTTATACACTTTTAAATAAGTATGGTTTCTTAAAATCATCCCTATATAAAGTGCATTTTTTATTAATTTAGGGTGAGAGTGACTTTGTGAAAAGAAAAGTGTTTTCATATAGTATCACTTAAATGATTTAAGTGAACTTGAGATTAAAACACAACCCTTAATCTTGTGGCCAAGATTTAATCTGGGCCTTAGAAGTTGAAAAGACAAAGTTACCCCAAAAAGTGAATAAAAGAGAGTTAATGAGACTATTGGCATTCATTCTGCAAAAAGAGATTCTTTGGAGAGCAAGTGTGGCTCGAATTCTAAGAAGGGAATTTTTGGAGAGGTTCAAGTTCCAAAGAGAAGCTTGGAGGGAAGAGTTAAAGACACGAATTCCAAGAGAAAGTGTTGAGTTGATCAAGAAGATAAAGTGCAGCAGTATAGGGGAGGCATTCCCAAGGCTGGTGAGCATGCATTCCAAGGAAAGCTACAACCATTAATGAGCAAAATGTATAGTGGAGAAACTGAGGCCATACTATCCAGATTGAAGGGGCCATACTGTTGTTTGTGACTGCACACAAAATAATGCAAATTGGGCATTGTTTCCGAGGCAATCTAACTACATTTATTGCTAAAGATTCTGAGGTCGTACAACGAAATTTCTAAGCGCTAAAATCTAGGCAAATTGGTTGCTAAGTGACTGTATTGGGCCATACAAGCCATACATCCTATTGGGCACATTTTCCAACCCAACAAAAACACAATCTGAAAGGTGATTTTTTGGCTCAGATTTCTAGGAAGTTTCTATGTAGTACAGAGGTATCATAATGTTGTCCATGACTACTGTTGTAATCTCTGATATTTGACTAAAATATAAATAAATAAATCTCTTGGATTGGTTTCCCCCTTAGGGAGTTTTTCTAGGGTCAGTTAGACCAAAATTACTGTCTTATTTTTTGGACAATTTGTTGATCTTCATTTTTTTCCGCTACTAAATGGACTTAATAAACAGTATATCAGCTACAATACATGTGTATTTATTGCTTGAGAAAAGTACATGGGTTTAGCTTGTTGTTGAAGTATGATATCAGTGGTTTATTAAGTGTTTGATGAAATCTGTCAGTGAATGGTGTTGCTCAAATTTCGAGATTTTAACAGAGACTCCCATCACAAACAATGGGGAAATTAAGGGCATCCCTAAATTCCCTAGATAAGATGCTATCCTCTTCTTCTTCTCCAAATACATCCAAGGGTTTCCAAACCCTTATCTATAGACTCTAAGGAATAAAGCCCTAACCCTAGAATCCAATATGATCCAAGAGACAAAGAAACCCTATTGATCAAGAGATAGATTAATTGTAAAAAGTAGAATATCAAGAGAGAGAAATCATTCATCTTCTCCTCATATGCTCCACTAAGGTTTCTTCATTAACCCTAGCGCATCACTAAGAGAGCACTCCAAAGAAGAAATACAAAATGAACGTGTGATGTGATGTGTTGTTTGGAAAGACTCTTTGCTTCCTCCATTTATGTGAGAGGTAAGAGAGGAGAACAATATAATACAAGTTGGCCTAATCCTTACAAGTAAACCTACTAAACATAAGTAAGCCACACAAAAGTGAAACAATCTACTTCTAGAGTACAAGTGTCAAGCTCAAATGATGGTGTCATGCACAATAGTAACCCAAGGTGATGTAGTTATGCAAGGCAAGTCCACACAACTCATCCTAAGCCTCCATGGACTCCCTCCACTCTCTAAAGCCAAGTACTCCACTAGGGTAGCTACCCACTACAAGAACACAATCAAAGCCCCAAGCATCCTTGAGCCATCTCCAATCATTCGAATAGGAAACCAAGCTGCCACATGCCATCTAAGGCTTTGCAACCTTCCTCCACAATGCACAACACTCCTCATATCATGTAGGAGGTTCTTCCACTAGGTGAATCCTCTATGTGGTCATCATGCAAGGAATCCACCATCCATGCAAGAGATCTCCAACACCCTAGGGATGAACATTGATACAACGAACATCTAAGGTATCGTATCCATTGAACAAGTTATCGCAAGTATGCATATCTATCATATATCATCTCTCATGCTACACTCCATAACCATCCAAGGGTTGAACATACACCATATACCCCAAATCTCATGAAGCACCACAAACATGGTGTAAACACTTTTAGAGTAAGCCAAAAGTCTAACACTCCCTCTTTATGACAAAAGCGTTTACACCAATACCTATTGACTCCCTATGCAACTCCACAAAATCTGCTATCTACATATCAACATTGATTGTAGTCTCTGAATCAACCACTGTCATTTGCAACAAAGTTATCAACCATGCCATCACGACATCTCAATCATCTAATGAATAATGACCATTTGAGAATATATAGGAATGTCTCCCTACATCAACAGTGCATCGCCACACTCCATCATCCTCAGCATCACGAGTCAACATCAATGGTTACCACATCATACACTAACTAGGACAACCTACAAAGAAAATCATATCTTCATGTAAGATCAAATCAATACTAGGATGCAAAACCAGTGGCATAGTCATCAAACTATGCAAGATCGTCATTGACTTGTCATAATGATAATCCCTCTCATGCACCTCAAATCCTCTAGCAACTAAACTATCCTGAACTAGCCCAACTCCCTCATCTTGGCAGAATCTTGAAGTAAGAGCATCAAATCCTCTACATAAAAACCATAACATAACATAGTCCACTACTGGGAGTCACAAATATTCACTAGAAGGGCCTTGGGCTTGTGCTCCACACTAAAATCCATATGTGCATATTTACATTATTTACATTATTTACACATGATATTATCCCTTTTATACATGCTTTTACATATGCATAAGCACAATAGCAAACATAACAACCAAAACATAACATAGTCCACTACTAGGAGTCCCAAGCATTCACTAGAAGGACCTTGGCCTTGTGCTCCACACTAGAATCCATATATGCATATTTACATTGTTTACTGATGGTATTATTTGACTCAACCCACATGGCTTGACTTCGTCACAAAAACCAACTCAAAAAAATATTATATTATTTTACATTTTATATGTCATGGATCAAAACCAGGGTACTACATTGGGGTGGCATGGAGAAGCAAAAAAAACGAGACATGTATAAAATTGGGACAATAGACCTTTAGTGCAGTGAAGTTAGAGTTGATGCAAAGGAGTATGATGCAGAAAAGTATTAATGTGGAGCTGTAAGGCAGAAACATAGGGCAAAAGAAATCTTTCAAGTGAGGGCTTCCACAAACCAGCAACCTAACCCCTGCAGGGTCCGCAGCTGTGCTCTTCCACAAACATTTTTGTGGGGCTTTTACAAGTCTGAAACCCGGCCCTTGCAGGGTCTCCACAATTTTGCCACTTTTCAAGTCTTCTTGCGAGGCTTATGCAAGTCTATGTTATATTTCAGAGACACATTAAATTACTCACACAATGAATAACAGCATTCATAACACCAGCATTTCATGTGGTAAAACCCCAAAAGGGGAAACATCCACGGGCAAAGTATTGAAGCTCATTAATGAAGAAGGAGAGATTACAGGACGGTCTCAACCTCACAACCTCACAGACAACTCTCTACATTGCGTATCCCAACCATGCACTATATACTTCATGAAATTAGTTACATGAGTAAACCGTTGCCGGTTATGCCCGTTATGAGAAACTTCCCGTAAACATCCGTAATATGAAACCTCCCATAAACACATTAGTTTAGTTGTCATTTAACAGTCTACAACATGGCCCCTTCAAAGTTTACAACTTAACTCTTCCAAAAGTGTTCTTGCACTGATTTTGCAAGTCAGCAACCTTGCCCCTGCATGGTCCACAATCTTGATCTTCTGTAAGTCTTCTTGCGGGGCTTCCACAAGTCCACAACTTGGGCCCTCAAGGTCCACAGCCATTGCTCTTCTGCAAGTATTTTTGCAAGGCTTGCGCAAGTCTGCAACTGTAGGACGTGCTTTTCAGTTTCTCTAGGTAGGTCCAGCCAATATCATAGCTACTATAATTAGAATATTGTTCTTCATTAACTGACTGAAAATACCTGTGGATCATTAGAGCAATGGGGACTTGAGAAATTCAACATCCTTCATAATTCCCAATTGGAAGTAGGAAAGTATTTGTGAGAATTCTACCAAGGCACACAACAAAATACTGGAAAAATAACGGTAATCTCATGCATACTCATATAGAATCTATAGAATAATTTATTGCTGAGTACAAAATTACAAATGCAGAACACAGAATGAGGTAGAAGCTTTAGGTTACACTGTACAGCATATGGATTAAAGTTCTCAACGTGGCTCCAGCAAAAATAATAGCTATCAGCTACATCGTTCCAACTACAATCACCTGACATGGTGGATCATAAGAGCATTCAGCAATCCCAAATCAAATGTAGGAAACCGTGTCCTCCAATTTCATCACAGGCTTTCAAAGTTCAAACAGGTGAAAGGGCATATTGCCATATACCTCATGCACAACTTTTCCCACATAAGCTACACAAGCATGGCCTGTGCATCAACCATGCTAGGCAAATAGCTTATGCCTTAGACCTTTTTACATATACTAAGCTACACAATTTGTGATGACTCTTCCTGAAGAAAAAACTGGGCAAAAACACATTTGGAGTGAAAGTTTACTCGTATACAAGGCAGCATTCTCAGTGTATACAACAGTAACTTTGTCCTAAATACTTGATGAAATAGAAGCAGGAAACAGCGACCGATGAAAGATGGATTGCATTCTTTTTAATTTTCCAAATATAGCCACAAGAAAGATCCACCGGTCACTTATCTGTCTGCTTTGTCACTTTACATTAGCATTTCACTACAATTGCCTTTGAACTCAGATGTGTAAACAATGATTATCTCTAATACATGATTGATTCTCAATGTAAAGCAAACATTAGTAGAAACAAAAGAAGCACGCTTATTGACAAAAGAATAGCAAAGGTGGGAACAAGAACCGCATTGTCAATTTGTCAAAGCTACAGCTAGAAACATACCCTGCAAGCTAGAAGTGTTTTTATGCTTCCAAATCAATAACCTGAGATCTAAAGAAATTTCAATAGTATAGAAAATCAGGAGGATTGACAAAAGGAAACCTAAAATGTTTAGACAAGCTGTTAGCCTTCCAAACTCTGAAGTTTAGTATCTGATTTAGAAATACCAGAGGAACTCTCAAGAACTGTGAGGAGTTGCTGTGCATTGGCATCCTCGTCCCATGAGAGGCTCCGCATACCTGCTGCCTTACCAATCTGGGCTAGCTTCTTTTCATCTAATACCAATTCTTTTATTTTTATGGACAGGAGGTCTATGGGAGCACTCAAATCGAGACCAAAAACTTGGCCTTTCTCTGGGTTCAAAAATTCTGCAGCTCCAACCGCACCACCTGGTCCAACATGTACAATAGAAGGGGCTTCAAATGCAGCTGCCTCGACTATAGTCATTCCATATGCATCATAAATACAGGGATGCACATTTAATAGTGTCTGAGAATAAATATCTGCAAGCTGAGTTGGACCCATGAAACCTTCATAAACCACTGCTTTTGGAAATGCAGCCTTTACCCTCTGTTTAATACCCTCTGCATAATCTCCATTTCCATGAGCTCCTCCACATAGAAAAGGTAAAATACCTTGTTTTGTCATAAAATCACCAAGAGACTCAATAATTGAAGCAAAAAGGTCTGCATTTTTCTCTTGAGAAAGGCGGACACAGCAGGAAATATACTTCCTTCCCTCCCTCCATTTGTCTGATCTTTTCAACACTGACATGGCCAAAGACCGGATGTCTTCTCGAAGTGGAGGAAACAGGGGCCTAGGCAAAACGCCAGGAGCGATGCCAAATCCGAGTTCTGTTAAGAGTATGTGGGCATCTCTAGAGCTCAGAGCAGCAACAGCAGAGGCCATTGACACGGCCTTTGATTCCATGTTCCTATAAAATTCCTTCTCCATTATCCCCTGCTCACCCTTATACTCTGATATGTAATATATGCGAAAATTGAGAAAAGCCATTAACCATTGTTGGTTTCCTGCGGACTCCTTGAGGCATGAGAATGCAGGAAGCGCTGACCAATCTACAACCAAGATCCACGATGGGTTGAATTCTGTAACCATTTTCACTACACTTTCAGTCATCCCATCAGCAAAGCTACGCCAAGGAGATTTCCAATCCAATCTTCCCCATTGGGCTCCATCCACTGCCACATCTATTTCAAGCATCCTTGATCCAATTTCTTGCACGGTTCCCTGCACGTTTTCTGCACCACTGTTTGGACTAAAGGTCCTGTTTGTCGGTTTGGCACTGATTACCAATACATAATTGCCTCTTTTGGCAAGGGATCGTGCAATGGATTGGGCATAGACACCATTCCCACTGAATGTGGACTTCTTGTACTCAAGGGTCATGAGAACAAATCTCATCGGAAACTCCTGCTTAAGGTTAGGCATAGGAACAGTGCCAGAGGAATAGAATCTGCTAGACGATATTACTCTGAATAAGATAAGTGTGAGAACTATGATTCCGCCGACCAATCTACAAAAGAACAACTGACCAACCAATCTGGACCTTTGCACATCAAGCAGTAGGGATCTCAACGAGGCAGGCACCACACCCGCTGGGTGCAATGTGCGAGGGCGCCTGCCTGGCATGCCCAAATGGCAAAATGTAAAATTTGTAAGCGCACCTTTTCAGCCACGGTGAACACGGGGTGCCTAATAAACACAGAGATGAGTTGGAACCCCGAGCTTCATCAGCTCAAAACTAAGCTCTTTTTTATCGTAGGTAGCAATTTTCTTTTTGTGGGGTGGGGGATGAGAGAACAATTATTCAAATAAACCCTTTATTCGTATTCCCATGAGCCCATATATGAAACTTCTGCGAAAAACGAAAACATTTTTTTCAGATCACCATTTTCTCAAAAGCCAATCCCAATTCTCAGTGCCTGAAATATATTTTCTTCATCCAAATCAACCCTTTTGTTAATAACCCATCCGCCCTTTTTATCATTCAAAGCAAAGCCTGGCAGCTAAAAATTATATTTACATTGTCTTCATTAATGTTTCAAAGGGTGGGCATCAAGCAGAGCTCGCACAGTTTACAATTTCATCGAGTGATCCCAAAAACATGATTCTATTAATCCACATTTACTGCAACTACTCAAGTTTGAATTTCATGAGCAAACTCAAATTCTATCAGATTCGTCATCAATCAGCAGAGTGAGGAGACATACAAATTAACCCAATAGATGAGTAAACCATTACCAGAAGACCTAGTAGCCATTTATTTATGTATATGCTTCTGTAATTCACAATGTGAACAGTATCCGCATAGCAAAATTCAAAAAGAATGCACCTACACGTATGTAATACCTGTAAATGAAATTAATGGCAGATCTTCTCGGAAGGGTTCAAATGCTTAGAGGAGAAAAAACATCTGAGACATTCTTTAACCAGCGTTAGTAACAGGCAGGTGACTCGCCTAGCAAACGTAGGTTATCATTTATTTGTTTGTTTACTAAACTATGATGTTTGCACAGAAGTGATTTCAAGAGCCGGGTAGGTTTTTGAGGCACTAGTATTTTATAAGGAGGAAAATATACGCATTTAATTGTATTTAATATTTTTATTGGAAAACTCTATGGTTCCCGTCTTCTTTTTTGCACATGTGATCATGTAATCTAGGGGTTTCGTGGACGCCGTGCTTTGTGAATGTTAATTAAATGTGTGAACTATGGCTTTTATGTGGAAAACATATTTAAATTTGTGATTAATAACTTCTCTTTTGATAACATGTTTTTCTACATCCGGTTATTGCAAGCATTCGAGGTACTGGCAACTTCGTCTCCACTCTTTTATCTGAGTTGCTGCTACGTTTTGGCTTTTTTGTTGTGTATTCCGTCGTTGGAGGATTGTTTTTTCATTTCTTTAGGTCTTCGTTTCTATCTGTTCTGCTTTGGGTTTTTCTGGTTTTGATTGGCAAACATTTTCAAGCCACGGCTTCAACTGGGTTATTATTGACCTTAGTTTTGTCGGCCGGGTTCTCAGTTTCTGTCTTGATGGTTGCTCGATCTTTGTCTAGCCGTTACCAGCGACTGGAGTCCCTCCTCATGAAATGAGGACTAGTACCAACCAGTTAAAAAGAAGTGGGAATAGTTTATTTTTTGTCGGTATCGGCTCGGTCTTGCACCCGTTGATTTTGGTTTGCCACCTTTTAAGCGTAGTCTGGGTTTCGATTCCCCGGATTTGAAGGAGATTGCTTGTACTTTCATTGACTTTGTCGGGTTGAAAGTGATGCCCGCTTTGAGGCATCATTAGGGTTTGATTCCTTCTTCGGACGACTGGGGGTCTGTACTCCCAGTGCTTGTGGTTGTTTGTTTGACTTCGCGCTTTGTATGTTGTCTTGTCCGAAGGTCAAAAGGTGGTCGTGTGGTCTAACCCTGTTTTCCCTAATAATGAAAACCTAACTAGGGTTTACAGCTTGGGTATTTCAGTCTTCTTTTGTATGCTTCAGTGTCATTTCGGGCCTGTCGTTTTCTTCGTAGCTTTGATGATTGATGACATTCAGTTGAAGTTTACTGTTTTAAGACACTATTTGGGGTTTTGGTTATTTGGGTTTCCTATTCAGGTTTTTGCGGCTGAGGATGCCCTAACTGGGGTTTGATGAGTGTTTATTCTATTTGCTTGGGGTTATATCCTGTTGTTTTTTCTGTCATATTCTTGAGCAGGCGTTGCTTTTTAAAAACCTATTTTCGTCTATGAGATACCATACCTGTGTTGTTGTCTTTTGACCACTAGCTGTGGAGAGATATTGGACTTGATGTCAGTGAAAACCTAACTAGGGTTTGCCACTTGGATAGGAAATCTTCCAAAAAGGCCTAATCTTCCTTTGTATTGCTTTAGTGTCATTTCAGGCCTGTCGTTTTCTTTGTGGCTTTGATGATTGATGACTTTTGTCTGAAGGTTTAACCCAAGCCGAGGCTGTTTGGATCCATAATCGGGGTCTGGTTATTGGGTTTATTAACACAGTCCTTCGATGATCCACTATTTTTGCTATATTATTTGCTTTGGATTTTTTATTATTCTTGCTGGTTTACAATCCTTCTTTAGCAGGTGCCGATCTAAAATTTAAAGCTTGTCTGAAAAGACCAGAACTTTCTGTTAAGATTTTTTACCTGAATAGAGGCTAAGGAAACTTATCAGTGCTTTGTTATTTATATTGGAAAATGACTATTACTTGCTGGTTAGCAGTCCTTTTATTGCGCAGGTGTCGGTCTTAATTTCATTTGTTCTGTTTGGAAAGCCCTGAACTTTCGTTTGAGATTTTAATCCTAGAACTGCGGCTGTGGATACTGGGTTGCTTTTTTGGTCCCTGCGAGTTTCATATATTTACTTGGGTTTGTCTTGATTGGACTACTTACTGTTGTTTCTTTCCTGTCATTTATATTGAGCAGATTTCTTTTCCTTAATTCTTAAATCGACTTGTGGGATTGTTGTGTTGTCATATGATCATTTCCTGTGGTGAATCTTGGATAACCTGTGTTATTATGAGGTCTATATTCGGGGATCTTGTCTGATTGATTTTGCTTTCCTTGAGGTATATCCTCCAGCTCTGATGTCTGAAGCCCAATATGGGTCCCCTGACCCACAATCTGATCATGCACACACTCGCTATCAGAGACGCAGAAAAGCTAAGGCATATAAGATCATGGAAGGCAAGCTGCGTTATGTGGTTGGTAGAGATATCTATATGGATAGAGTGGAGGCTCTGAGTCATCGTGCATTAATAGGGAGGTTGGAATATGTGTCTATGGAAAAAAAGGATTGGTTCTCTTGGGCTTCCGAGCATTGGAAGCCTTTTTTATCCTATGTTCCAACTATAAGCTTGCTGGTCAGGGGTTGGATAGTTTTTGTCTTCCTAGAAGAGGCACATGCTTCTGAGGTCTTAAGCCATCTATGGAGAGTAGGTAATGGCTCTCTGGTTCTAGACCGCTGGCATGTGAATTTCGACCCTGCACGGGAAAGAATTCAGAAGAGACATCTGTGGGCCATTCTCCCGGGACTCCCCTTTCCGCTATGGAACCGATCATTATTGGAGGGTGTTGGTAACACTATAGGTCGGTTTGTTGCATTAGAAGATGATTTTATGAATTCCTATGATAAAAGAAAGGCTAAAATCTTAGTTGAACTGGATATCACTAAAGGCCTTCCTGCCGAGGTTGAGATACTCTGTCAAGACAGACTGTTTATTCAACGTTTGGACTTCCAGGGGATCCCCTTTAGATGTAGTGTTTGTCGAGAGACAGGTCATCTTCGACGAGCATGCCCGTCTTTGCAGAAGGAGACCTTTAAGAGCTCTCCCTTGATTTCGCCTACTCTGGTAGGAAAAACTTCGGTTCAAATCGTTTCCTCCATTGGTAATTGGAAAAATGCTTGCTCCTTGTTTGATGATGCATCTGACCGTGATTTAGCTCTGATTGACTCGGTGATTAGCAACAGAGGTGTTTCTATGCCACAGAGCGCCTCTCCCCCCTGGTATCTTCTTCTCCTCGATCTTGTAATAATTCTGTGGAGACTGATCCTGTAATCCCTACGAAGCTTACTATTTTGGAGCCCGTCCCCTTGCCCTCTGATATTAGCCCTTTACCTGCGTCGGTTCCTCCTTCTGTTTCGAATCTGAATGAAGTCTATACTAGCATTCCCCCCGCTATTCCTTGCCCCCTAGATGATGCTGCTCCCCCTCCTTTGTTCTCTGCGGATGACTTTCCCCCCTTCACAAATAAGGGGCCATCGACTTTCGAAACACCTCCCCATAGCCCGGCAGTTTCCCCTTCCTTCAAAGACCCTTCTTTGCAAAAAACTCTGAGCATATTCTCGGATAAGACGCCCCTTTCTCCTTCAATTCTCCCACTACACTCAATCAGATTTTAGAATGCCACTATAAGAAGAAAGAAAAAATCTTCTAAGCCCCCCTTTGATTCTTTGGAATTAGCCCCAGCTCCTTATACCCCTTTATCCATGAGATTAAAAGCAGCTAACAGTACTTTTTCCTCTCCTCCTCCTCGGGTCCTTAGAGCTTCGACCCCTCATCTTCCTGATTCTTAATACGTATTCTTTCCTTGAATATCCGTGGTTTGGGGGGTTTTGCCAAACAAAAAAGCCTCTGTCACTTACTGTCTTCCCTCTCTCCTGACGTAGTTCTTCTTCAAGAAACTATGACAAGTCCTTATCCAGCTTTATTTGCTTTTTCCAAAATCTGCCCGGGATGGGAGTTTTGTGCCCTTAGCTCAAACGGTCTCTCTAGGGGAGTTCTCTCTGGTTGGATTCCAAAACTTTTTAAATGCAAAGCTTATCAAACTGTTGCTGGTATTTTACTGAAAGCCACTCTCCGGGTTCTGCTTTCAAGCTCTCCATTCTAAACTGCTACGGTCCTTATCACAATCGTGATTCTTTCTGGAATGCTGCAGCTTCGGGAGGACTCCTTTCGTTGCCTAATCTCATCTTAGCAGGGGATCTAAATCTAACTCTTAATGCCTCAGAAATCTGGGGAACCAAAGCACTTCTAGACCCCATGAGTCCTTTTTTCTCGAAGCTTTTCTCTAATCATAACCTAGTGGATGTGGCTCCTCCCTGTGCTGGCCCTACTTGGAGGAATGGGAGGATAGGGGAAGAAGGTATTTCTAAAAGGCTAGATCGTTTTTTGTTATCAGAACAGCTGGTCAGCTCTCTGCCCAAGTATAGAGCTTGGACACACAGATGTGGGATATCAGATCACTTCCATATTGTCTTGGAGTGTTTAAATCAACAAAGTCCTAGTGCCTATCCTTTTAAGTTTAATCATTCTTGGTTAAACAATGAAGATTTTGTTCAGATGGTTCGTTTTGAATGGCCTCTTATTCAATCAGAACCCTCTTTGGATGCCATGAATGATCTTTCCTGCAGACTGCGAACTCTAAAAGAAAAGGTAAAATCTTGGACTAAATCTGAAGCCTTAAAAATGAAAGATAAATCTGTGGCTTTGGAAGAGGAAATTAGCTCTCTTCTTCGTTCCTCTCAGTCTGCAATATTAAACCAAGAACAGCAACTAAAGTTGAGCTCTCTCAAAGCAGCTCTTCAAAAAGTGACTGATCATGAGATTTCTTCTACAAGACTTCAAAGTAGAATTACCTGGGCACTTAAGGGAGATGCTAATACCAAATATTTTCATGCGGTGGCTACAGCTCGGAAAAATCATAATGCTATTTGGAGTCTTAAAGATGAGTTGGGCAATTGGGTTTCCGATGATCAAAGTCTAAAAGCCCTTGGTATTCAATATTTTAATACCATGTTTGAAGATGATAAATTGACGAATCTGGAATCCCAGCTGAAGGTTATTCGTCTCTTCCCCTCTTATATTAGCCTGGAGGATAAGGAATCTTTTTCAAGCCCTGTTTCTTTGTTGGAAGTGGAAAAGGCACTTCAACTCTTTAAAAAAGATAAGGCTCCTGGGCCGGATGGTTGGCCAGTTGAGTTCTATTTATTCTTTTTTGATCTTTTGGGTCCTCTCCTAGTTAATGTGGTGGAATCAGCTAGAACCATGGGCAGAGTGGCTCCTGCTCTCAACTCTACTTTTCTAGCTCTCATCCCGAAGACAGACCTGCCTGTTTCTTTCGCTGACTATCGGCCTATATGCCTTTGTAATCTCTGCTACAAATTGTTTTCCAAAGTTGCAGCTATGAGGCTTAAACCCTTTCTGGATACTTCCATCTCTCCTCAACATTTTGGATTTCTAAATAATCGGCTGATCCATGAGCCCATTTCTATTACTCAAGAAGTCTTACATACTGTTAATACCAAAAACAAATGTGCCCTCATCCTCAAGCTGGATTTATCTAAAGCCTTTGACAGAGTTAACTGGACCTTCATCCGTCTTCTACTTATTCAGATTGGGGTCCCACTTGTTGGAGTAAATTGGATCCTGGGCTGCATCACTTCAGCTAACTTTGCTATTCTTGTTAATGGTTCATCTTCCTCATTCTTTCCTGCCTCACGGGGTATAAGGCAGGGCTGCCCTTTATCCCCCCTCTTGTTCATTCTGGTTATAGAAGGGCTTAGTCTTTTGATTGAGGATGCAAAACAGAATGGGAAGATTAAAGGCATAAATGTTTCTTCTAAACTTTCACTCACCCATTTACTATTTGTAGATGATGTGATTTTATTTGGACTGGGTTCTTTTGAGGAATGGTTGGCCTTTAAAGTCATTCTAGATACTTTCTGCGAGGCCTCAGGTATGAGTATCAATGTGAACAAATCTTGTTTTCTCCAAAATGGTATGGAAGAGGAAAATCTCCAAAGAATTACAGGTATTCTCCCTTACAGGACTGATGATTTTTGGAAAGGTTTTAGTTATCTGGGCTACTTCCTGAAACCGTCTGGTTATTTGGTAAAAGATTGGCTCTGGTTGGTTTCGAAATTTGAAAAGAAAATTTCTCATTGGACAAACAGACTCCTCTCCATAGGAGGTCGACTTGTCCTTATTCGTGTTGTTCTTTCAAGCATACCAGTCTACTAGATGGCATTGATTCCGATTCCATCCCCAATCCTAAACAAACTCAGAAAAGTGATTTTTTCCTTTCTGTGGGGATCTTCTTCTAGGACTAAAAAATTTCATCTAGCGGACTGGCAACTTTTGGCTAAGCCCACTTCCCACGGTGGCTGGGGTATAAAACATCTCCCTAGCTTTAGTTTTTCCTTGAGAATGAAATCTTTTTGGCTGGCAGTAAACATCAAGGGCATCTGGAATCTTCTTATTACTGTAAAATACCTGAAAAATAAGCCTTTTCACCTTTGGCTCAGGGAAAAAAACTTCATATACAACAATGCCTCAATTATTTGGAAGGGCTTCGTTGCTACTTTAGCTTGGATCGGCAAGGGAATTATCTGGCAAGTTGGAAATGGTGAATCCATTTGCCTGGGTGCAGACCCAATTATGGGAATGGGATCCTCCTTTACCCTGCCTAGAGGATTGGGAGATTATTTAGAGGATTATGGTATTTGTTCTTTAGCTCATGCACGCAATCAAACTCCTAATGCCACAGGTTACTGGTTCTCTGCAGATGAACTTGATCTTATCGGTGAATGGAAAACTATCTGGGAAAATTATATAAGAGGTCTGGAATTTGGCCGTATACGGCTCACTGAACAAAATGATATTTTATATTGGTCTCATAATAAGTATACAGGGACGTTATCTGCTGCTGAAGGTTATTCCTGTGTAATCTATGATAGCTGTTCAGAATTAAATGACAAAGTGCTGAAAATCTTATGGACTGTGACTATTCCTCTGAAAATAAAATGCTTTATCTGGTTATTGATATATCGAAAGATATTAACCTGGGAGCAATTGCAGTCTAGGGGCATCAATGGGCCCAGTCGATGTGTCCTTTGTGAAGGTAACCTGGAAAATATTCAACATCTTTTCTTCTGCTGTCCTCTTTTTTCCCGTATATACACTCATTTTGAGGTTAAATACAACTGCTCTTTTCCCATTTTCAGCTCTGTTCATACCTTTTTGGGCCATTGGTTCTCTCGTACTGCGAGTTCTGCTCCTTTCTGCTACCTGCCTCTGTTTATTTTTTGGGGAATCTGGCTCTTAAGAAATCTCTGCTTATTTGAAAATAAGAAACCAGCCTTCTCTGCATTGATTGCCAGAATTGAAGGCTTGGTAAATACTTACCCTGTGCCTTTCGAAATTCATAAAGCTCGCAATATTGGCCCTGAACCGTTAAGGTGTTTTCCATGTGGTTTTTTCGATGGAGCAGCTGCGGAGAATATAGGAGGCTCAGGTTATGTGATTTTTATCAATGATTCTCATTACTATAGTTTTTCTATGGGCTGTGGGAGCAGTTCGAATACAAGAGCAGAATTATTGGCTTGTTGGGATATTCTTAGAGTCAATTTATTGATGGGTATTCCTATGCAGCTAATTTATGGAGACTCCATGGTTATTATCTCTTGGCTTAACAGGAATTCTGGACTTGATGTACCATCACTGATGCACTGGTGTTGCGACATAAGACTTATGCTTCAAAAGGCCCTGCCGGTGATCTTTAAACATACATATTGTGAGCATAATACGCTGGCAGATGCACTCTCCAAACAAGGCTTGAATTTGGATATGGGAGTTGTTTCTTTTTCATAAACTATGGATGGTTTGATTGTGAATTAAGGCAATCTCAATCTTTTTTAGAGTAGCTGATTATCTCTTTTATTCAGCTTGTTTTTAGCAGTTGACTGAGTATCACTTTTTGTTCTAGTTGAGTTCTTCTTGCCAGCATATATTGCTCTGATTGTATGTTTGAAGTTCATCTTCGATATTTCTCAGTACTTTCTGACCTGTTTTATCAGGGATGATGAGAAAAGTCTGCTTAGATCAGACTTTATCTTTTGTTCTGCTGTTATGTATTGTCACTTATACTTATATGTGATGGACCTGGGTTGGTAGTCATCCTGATATGTAAATGATGTCTTTTGATTCGCATGAATAACAAAGGCCGGTATTTTTTCCTCTGAAAAAAAAAACATGTTTTTCTACACTCAAATCAAATTTGACCTTGTTATTTATGACTTTTGGTTAACAACATGCCCTTTTTTTCATATTTAAATTTGTGATAATAACTTCTCTTTTGATGACAAGTGTTTCTACAATCGAATCAAATTTGACCTTGTTATTTATGACTTTTGGTGAACAACATGCCCTCGTATTGGTTCAATGGATTGAACTAATCCTTGGGATTAAGTCTATATTCACTAGGTTAAAATTAAATTTTTTTTATTGTTTTTGCTTCTTAAAGCACATTAGGGACGATTGTGGTTAGGCAAGATTCAGGTTGTTTATTGGTTTGTATTTTTTTACGTGATGTATAAAGGTTAGAGGTGAAGTACATTCAAGTGCTGTCCATTATATACACAAGTTTAGGTTTTGTATTATATGACAACAATTATGTTGGAATAATGGTAATTTTTACATGTGGTTATTTATGGCTAAGCATTTTTTTGTTGTATTTTTCCTATATTGGACTAGGTCAGCCTAGTCACCCTCTTAGGGTTTGTGTCCTTGTTTTGTGGGCCCATAACCCTCTCTTGAAGCGATGTCTTTCTTCTTGAAGGGAGACTTTGCTTGAGTTGTGAATGAATGCACAACTCAAGCTTTTGTTTGTATCATCTCATAATAGTGATTGATTATTAACCCTACGGGCCCCATATCATGTGTTTCTCTTATTCATGGGTTCATCTTATCTTCTCTAGACTAAACGAACTACTTCTTTATTACACATAACTATGTACTCTGCAAACCAGGTTGTAGCAGATTTAGAGGATGATACTCTTCATATTGACTCCACCTTATTTGGAGATATTCTTCGTATTCCAAGGATTGGTACTTTTATATTGGATATTGTAGTTGGTTACACAAGGCTTACTACTTGGCATTTGGCAACAATTCATAGTCACTCTAACAAGCTTGTGGTCATTTGTTTGTGAAAGAAGACCCCTCTTAGCTCCTTTGATGTAGTTTCCACTCACATATCTCTATGGGATATGTGTCACTCTGCTATATTGATTATTATCAACTTATTTAAGTGGGTTGATGTGATTGTGTGGATCTTTGTCCCTTCACACTATGATATTTATCCTTGTGGGACATCCTATATGTAGCACACTTAAATGGCTCCTTCTTTCAAAACTCCACCAAAGAGCCCCTTCACCCAATTGTGGAACCATATTTTTCTTGATGCTATGGTGTTTTACAAAGGTTCTATCTTCAAATGGCCCATGTTTAGCATTAAAGGGCAAGGTGTTATCTAATGCTTTCTCTCCCTAGCCTATGGTCAATTTAGGGGGGGGAGGATGTTGTGCACAAGGTCAACCTTATGTTGATATGGGTATTCATTAGCCCTATCACTTCTTTATTTTGATAACAATCATCTTTTCAAGTTGGTTATCCACACACTAACTCTCACTTATATTTTAGATTTTGGCCATGGCCACTCTTTGTGAGGAGATGGGTATTATAAATCCACTCCCATAATATATGTGAGCTTATTTTTTAGATTTAGTTTGTAGCATCTAAGATTGATGGTCCAAGATCTCTCACAAGGGGGTCTCCCCCATAGTGTAAAATATTGCAGTTATGGATTGCGAAAAAACAAAGACCCATTGTACCATGGACCTAGGGAAACATGCCATGTGGAAGGCCCAAGAGCACAAGAAGGGCCACATGAATGTAACCAAGGACATTAACTATGCACTACCATTGTACTTTTTCCATCGTGAAAGCAATGAAATTAAAGGAGAATGGATCACATCCTTGGAGGCTCCAAGTCAGCCAAAAACCTAAAAAAACTGTGAAAGTTAGATGTAGAGTCGGGGTGGGATATCTACGGTTGGGTGGAAATCATGCTTATGTATCTAACTTCTTGGACTTTATTTGGTTAAAATATAAGTGTTCTCTTATTGTTTATGAATATGCAAAATTGATGTTACTCTTTGTTATAGAAAATGTATGTATCATATATGTTATGTGTGATTATGTTTGATTCTATTCATTGGCATTTGATTACCATGATTTTGTATGAATCAAAGCTAGTTTAATATATGTTTCGCTCTTTTAATTCACATTATGTATGCATTTCATTTAGTTATGATTCTCCTTGGGAGGTTTACTATGTTGGTATTATGGGAAAATTGCCTTTGAGGACCCAAAATTGAAATCCTTGTTTGTGGTCAGCCTACTTGACTAGCTTAGTTACATTGCCCACGACAATCCATAAATTGCCAATGAAAACATTCATCCATTTTAACACATAAAACATAAGATATGATCATAGATAAACGAATAGTAGCTTATACAAGGGTAGTTTCATAGTAGCTTGCATACATAGTCATTTCTCATATAAGCAATGGCTTTCCTTACATTATTATGGCTTTCCTTCCTTGTAGGCTAGACATGAAATATTTTATGTTGGGACCCCGGGGAATTTTAGTTATGCTCATTTTACTCTTTTTCCCAACAATCACCCATGATCTTAATCATTGTTTTCTCATTGTCTCATGGTTGTAACTATAACACCAACATACTTTCTCTTTTCCCTAACATATAATGGCAACAGTAAATTCCTAGGCATATGTGAATGGTAGAATGAAAATTATTTTTCCCAAGATTGAGGGAATACCCCTCCCTAAGCATGCATGCACTCTAAGCTTTCATGGAGTACACATTCCACTCCATAAAGATTGGTAAAATAAACATTAGGAAAATAAATTAAAGGGATATGAAGGCTTGGGTTATAGACACTTAGTAAGCTCAATAAATATTATATTTTATTTAACCACTCCTATTTCCCCTCTCATTTGTTCATTGCCTCGATGGTGTTCCTAGGGAGATTTAACCCTAAGTGTGTCTTTTGTCGTATGATCATTGTTTTATACTTAATTCAAATAAAGTAAATGGTAAATTGTTACACATAAATCTCGTCACCATCATGTGTTGAGGTCCCAAATATCAGCAATTACCCTTAAATCCCAAATTATGAAGTTGAGTACTGGCCCAAACTCCAATTTTACATATGAAATTCCAGCATCGCCTTTTCCCTTAATGCAAGAGGCGCTACCTTCTTCAGTAACACCTATTGTCTCTTAACAATAAGCGGTGCCACCGCTTTCTCCCTTTAATTAAGGAGCAGTTCCACCTTGGTAACACTCTGTCACGATGGAAGAAAAACGGTGCCCAAGGTAAAAAGTGAAAAAGAGAAGATTCAACGAAGCTTATCGAAGGAAGACTTTGTGGCACCCTCATCCCTACTCCTGAGGACCACTTGGACTCGAGATTTATCCTTTTGGGATCTCCCTTCCACCTCACCCACCAATTACTCAACCATCCCTATCCTCCTAAGGCCTATAAAACCTGGCTTATACCCCATGGTTGAGAGAGAGAAAAGTTATGTTGTTGAATTGAGATTCTGGCCTAATATAGGGTGATTATAGGAGGAGCAAGTTGGAGCTTTTGAGGACAAGTCATGGCATGTGAAGGAGCATCACAACATTGAGGTGAAGTTTGTAAGCTTTCTTCTTCGTTATTAATGCAAAGTTGGTTCCTTTCCCATAAAATGTGTTATGTTTGAATCATTTCATTTTATTACTGGATTCCTTAGTCAATAGTATAGAACTATAGATTATGTTCTGGTACCTTTGATCTCGCTTGTCTACTTTATGTGATTGTGTAGGTACATCCATGGGGATTCATCACCATAGGAGACACTTACATCATACTGTGGAACATCAAAAGGATTCATTCCAGTTATCTACAACCTCTAGGGGAAGTCTTCCATCCTTGTTGTTTACCCATTTGTTCTAGATCTGAACCATTCAGACTAGAGGAATAGCTCTTGTCCGCAAGAGGTGCAATATTCCTACCAACAAATCTGGCGACTCCGCTGGCGAAGAGCTTTCAACACATCTGATCTTTCTTGGTTCTCAAACTCTTGTATGAAATCCAAACTCCAAATTTTCAATGATAAGGTCCACTAGTTGTTCTAGTGAGATCTTGGTTCGCGGTCACCGCACATGCATAGAGGACAATAAGCAATGCCACCGCCCCTACTCAGTAGCCATTAAGCGGTGCCACCGCTCTGTCACAGTGGACAAAAGGCGATGTTGAGATGGTAACGCTTTGTCATCAATACTCATCAAACGGTGCCAGGTAGGTCTTTTACACCTATGTAATTTCAAAGCTAAATTGATTCTTGCTTTCTGTTATGTATGTTTTTGGGATTTATGCTTGATATCTGGACTGTTCAATTTAGAGTCTAATAGTGATAAATGCTTGCTTTCCTTTGGTTCAAAGATCTAGGTTACATCCATTGTTTTAGTTGCTTGTATGCTTGCTTTGATCACGTTTGATTTTCAAAAGGAGTGCTTGGAAGCTAGCTAAGTTAGATCTCTTTTTATTGCTTGATCAAACTTAAAAGGAAGCTTTGCTTATTGACTTTCACTTTCGTTCTTCTTTAGTTTATGAAAGACTTATTTTGCTTCTAATTAAAAGAAAAAAAATTGTTGAGATTTGATCATAGTTCTGCTTAAGGGCGAATCATTGGACCTCTAATTAGCTTCATAAGCTTTCAGATATCCATGTTCTTCTTTCTATACACTCTTGTCTCGTCAAAAGAAAAAATATATCATAGTTTTAAGTTAGATCTTTTCTTTTTTGAAGAAAATTGAAAAAGTGCTTAGTGTGTCTTTTAGTGCTATTGTCTTTATTTTTAGGAAAAGAGATCTCGCTTTGTTCTTGTTTTCAAATATCAGTTTAGAAGTGTGTTTCTTGTTTGTAATTTTGGAAAGAAAAGTTCAGTGCATTTGTGTGGGAAAATTTTTGCTTTTTGAAACAGAATTGAAACACTCTCTCCTTCGCGTAAGTAGGGCATACTGTGAATGGTAAAGTGAAATATCTGCACACGCATACTGCATGGTTTTGCATTTTTGTACACACTCCTTGCATTCACCTAACCGTCCAAGATTAAATTAACGATAGCTTTAGGTTAAAATTCTTAGTAATTTGAGTGATAGGATAGAGACGTGTTCCGACGTCTTTAAACATAGGAGCTGTCATTATTTGCCAGCACTGCAACCTGGGAACAACGCAATTCTTCCACGTACCATCAGTATATAGAACGTCCTTTCACGTACCCTTGAGGTATATCGAAAGGTACCTCACGTAATCGATTGTATATCGGAAGGCCCCTTTTGAACGGTTGTGCATTAGACAGCAGTAGCACAGATTTGAGCTCCCACGTACCTTGTGTATATCGGGAGACCCTTCTAGGATTCCCTAAACCATCTGAGAAAAACCCTTTTGGTCGTCTTGTCAGCGCAATACACCGAGAACAGCACTCGGGGAGACTACTACGCATGTACCATCTAGGTAATTGGGTATTCAGGAAAGGGACGGTCCCAATCCTCCTTGTCGCACTTTACTGTTGGACCCTGTGGTATATAGTGAGTTGCAAAGACTTGATAATCCTAGTGAGGAACCGGCTTTTATCAACCCCTCTTGTTACTTAAGTTTTTTTGTGGCCTTTAGCTTGTGTAGGAGACGTTTTGTGTGTTATTTCTAGTTTTCAAACCCTAGGTTAGGCTTTTAGTGACCAGCAATCTAGCTAAGTTTCCTTTGAGATGATCCAGAAGGGCTCAAGGCTTGCCACCTGATTTTCCTCCTGTTGCAGCAGAAATACCAATGGAAGCCACTAAGCAAGGAGTCGTAGTTGATTCTCATGTGGAAGAGAATCCAGCTGTGGAAGTGGGGGAAGAATTCACTACATACGACAACCCCATGGTTGAACAGCCTCCTACGACTAACACTGCTTTCCATTTTCCAATGGAAGGTCATGTCAGTTCATCAAATTGGGTTGATCGCCCATCAGATGACATCGAGGGGACAAACTATGGCCCTAATGCTCTTTTTGGAGAACCTTTATGGGTCAAGCAATTTCTGAATTTGGGGTTACTAGACCATCCTTTTTTAACCCCTCGCCGAGTTAGGAGATGTATACAAGGAGGATAGACCATTTACAAAATTTTCAAGAAAAACTGAAAAACATCATTGCTTCACCACTTCCTCATAAAGAACCCATGTTAGCTCTGTTACCCTGTCTTTCAGAATCAGTCCCTTCTGGACATTGTTCACTCTCAACGTCTCAAGCTACTCATATTTTTTCATCACCGGCTCAAGGATCGGTACTTCCTAATCTAGGACAACCCTCCAACCCTGTCTCTACGGTTCAAAACCCTGGGTCTTCTTCTGGTCCTCTCGTATCTTCTACCATTGGGGGGCAACCTTCAGCTCAAGTTGCATCAGTAGTCAGTGGAGTCACATCTAGTACAAAATAGAACCTTGTTGTAGGACAGCCAGCAATTGTAGTCCCTCCCACAAAAACCAAAGCGGTTACTCCCCTTTCTAGTACAGGCAAACCCTCAGGGGTACAACCTGCTATCAATCAACCTTCTTGGGGATATACTCACCCGAGAAATCTACCATCCATAAGTAATGTAAACTTTCAACCTACGTCTACAAGAATGATATATCTTGGTATGCCTTACCCTGGGAAGATGTTTACACCTTGGGGGTCAACCCAATTGGTCTTATATGCCTATGCCTGGGGGGATACCTATCAAAACTGTTGGAGGATATGGTGGGCCACCTTTTCGGGGGCCGCCCGATGGAGGCCAATACTGCTGGAGGATATGGTGGCCCACCTTTTGGGGGGCCACCTGGTGGAGGCCCACCGGGTGGGGGGCCACCTGGAGGAGGTCCTCCTGGTGGAGGTCCACCTTATGGCGAACCTCCTCCTAGTGGACCACCTTCTAGGGAGGTGCCTCTTGGAGGGCCACCACCTAGAGGGCCACCTCCTGGAGGACCACCTTTTGGAGGTCCACCTAGCGGAGGACCACCTAGCAGAGGACCACCTAGTGGAGGCCCACTTGGTGGAGGACCACCACCACCACATGGAGGAAACCCTCCTGCCAGAGGCACACCTCCATCTAGCGGATCTTCGGGAGGATTGTCTACAAGTCAAAATTCCCAACAACTGGTGTATCAATCAGCCTATGGTCATGCTGGTATACTAGTGCCTTGTCAGTACTACCAATACGTTCAACCTAACCGACAACTTCCTTTTTTGGCAACTTTGGACTTGCATGATCTGTCCAAGTTGATTAATGACCCCATTCAGCATAACCCTTTGTGGCCAACAATTCTAGTAAAGTTACCATCAGATATTCCTAAATTTGATGGGAAGCAGGGAGAAGACACCAAAAACCATGTTATGACCTTCTATCTATGGTGTTCTTCCAAGTCCTTTATGGATGATTTAGTCCGTTTAAGGATTTTTCAGTGAACTTTGGCTGGTACAGCCACGAAGTGGTACATTGAACTACCACAACATTCGTTTGTGGACTTTACCTCGTTGGCGACAGTTTTTCTAACTCATTTCCAACTGCCCATTTGTTATGAAATGGGTACGGATATTTTGACATCCCTTAGTCAAAATACCTCTACACATATTTCAGATCATATCCATGAATGGAGGAGACGACAAAGACTTATTAAGACCCCTATTCTTGATTAGCTATTGGCATATTGGTTCACGAAATCCTTGTTGCCTCCCATCGCCCGAGATGTGGCTATGGGTGGTGTTGTTACTAAAGAGTAGGCTATCAGTCATGATCAGTATCTGGACTTGGTTTATTCCCCATCCAAAACTCTGTATGACTTAACTCTTCAAGCTCCTCACCACAGCACTGACCCTACTAATCCACTGGCATAAACTCCTGTCGATGGGTTTGTCGGTTCAATCCACCCCTCATCAACAGCTAAGCCTACCAAGCAACAAAGTACTTCCGCTACTACTCCCTCTCCTCCTATAGTTTTCATTGAGGTGAATGCTATCCAAAATACACAAACACCCGGTAATAAGAAGAAAGGTAAAGGAAAAAATAAGAAACCTGGAAACCAACAGGAGAATCCCAAGGCTACGGCCCCAAAGAATGATAATAAAGGCAAAAGGAAGGCTAAGCATCCCTGCGTATTGTGTGGTGGTGACCATTTCACGAAGGAGTGCCCTCGTTGTGATGAGATTAGTAAATTTTTAAAGAGTAACCCTACACCTGCAGTGCTTACCGACCCCTTTCCATCTCAACAACAATTGATAGACCATATGTCTAATCAAGGACCCTCTAATTCGAAAGAATAAATCATAATGATGTCGTTGGAAAATATCAGCTTAAATACTCATAGTCAGTCATATGACAAACCTCCAGAGAAGAAGGCGACAATCCTTCTCCCGAGAAAACTCCTTCCACTAGTTCTTCTCCGTATTCGTCTAATGGTCCCCTTGTGATCGAGAAACCTAATCTCGATCTGATTTTGCGTCCACCCAAGAGTACCCTTAGGAAGTCTGTTTTTAATCCAAATTCTCAAGCTGCACAATTCTATAACATCATTGAATATTTAACTCAAGCACCCTGTGCAATGTCTACCCTGGAGGTGTTCCAAATTTGTTCCACACAACGCAAAAACTTGTTGACCCAGAAAACACCAACTTGATTCACTTTAATGTGGAGAACTATAAGTCTAGATTACCCCACCAGCTCGCTTTTAAAATTGTGACAAGAGTGGTTGGGAGAAAGGTCCATTAAACTGCAGATTCTCCATTAGATGCCATGAATCTTCACTGCAGAATCTCAGCAAACCTTAAGGTCCATAAAACTGTTCTAGATGAGGGAGCTTCCACCTCAGTTTTGTCTGTGGCTTGTTGGAGAGCCATTGGTTCTCTGGAACTCACAGAGTCCCCCACAAACTTAAAATCTTTCGATGGATGAGGTTTCCAACCTCATGGTCTGTTACCAGCCCTTTCGAGCGAGCTTGGGGGAAAGATTGTTGCCATTCAAGTGGAGGTAGTCAATGCCCCATTGGACTACAATCTTCTATTGGGGAGAAACTAGTTTTATGCTATAAAGGTTTTCACTTCGACAGTATTTCAAACTCTCCAATTCCCTCATTTAGGGAAGATTGTGACCATCGATCAACTCGGTTTTTTTTCACTAGATATTTGCTACCCCCACTACAAATAACATCCCTATTCTAGGTCAATCCTCTCCTCCTTATCAGTCGATTGGGGTAGGTATGTTGAAGGATTCAACCCTTATAGGAGTGTTTCCCTCAACCCCTCAAAGTATGAAGGTGGCTACTGTGAACATGATTTCCACAACTGGCCATAGTCCTAGAGGTAAGGAAGTTGTTGATTCATCCTCTTTAGGCCCTTATAAAGCACTTTATGATGTTGTTCAATCTGCTTTTGATGTCCACCCTGATGATCTTCATCTAGTGGCTTCAGATCCTTACCACTTGCCCTACTCGCTAGAACCCTCTCTCCCAACTCTAGACTATCTCACACAGGATTTTCCATCCGACGAGTCCATCATGGAGATCATGAGTACGGATGAACCTGTTTGGGAAGATCATCATCATAGATCTTATTTCCTTCCCAACGCCAGTTTGGTAGACTTTGACCTTGTATCTCTTATTAGCACTGATATCATTAGCAATCCTCAAACACCTGTATTGTTGCAAGGTACAAATTCTGAAGGGAACCTTTGCAATGTCACTTAGACAACCCCTATGGACATATCAGTCAAGCCCAGAACTGTTGAACACATTCATATAGGCTAGAACTATTCAACATAGGAAACTAAAAGTTATAGAGCTCTTTTCAAAGAATTTTGTGATATTTTTGCATGGACATATGAAGAAATGTTGGGTATTGATCCATCTATCGTTGTACACGAGATTAAAACTTATCCCACGGAAAAACCAGTCCGACAAAAATTACGTCAAGTCCATCCTAGGAGGGTTGCGGTTATCAAAGTTGAAGTGGAAAAATTTCTGAAGGCGGGGTTTATTTATCCCGTACCACTGACGGAATGGGTGTATAATATTGTCCCTCTAGCTATGAAGCAGGGCACTATTAGGGTTTGTATCGATTTTCGAGATTTAAATAAGGCTTGTCCTAAGGAAAATTTCCCTACTCCACACATCAATCAAATCATCGATAACTGTGCCGGGAGTATCATATTTTCTTTTATGGATGGATTTTTTGGCTATAATTAGATAAAGATTTTTCCCATCAATCAGCATAAAACGACATTCATTTTCCCGTGGGGAACCTTTACATATTGGAAGTTACCCTTTGGTCTCAAAAATGCCGGAGCTACATTCCAACGCACCATTTCCTATGCTTTTCACGATATCAAGCACATCATGGAGCCATATCTTGACGATCTCCCTACTCATTCACAACAACAGGAAGACCATCCAGGGCACCTTAGAGACATTTTCCTTAGGTGTCGTCATTATAATATTCGGATTAATCCACACAAATGTGTCTTTTTTGTTGGTACTGGACATCTTCTTAGCTTTGTGGTTTCCAAAGATGGCATCCAGATTGATCCCTTGAAAATTGTTGATGTTTTGGCCTTACCCGCCCCAAAAAATATCACTGAACTCCAAAGTTTGCAAGGGAATGAAAACTTTCTTCATCGTTTTGTATGCAACTTCATAGAAAAAATCCATGGTTATATGCATCTCCTGAAGAAGGACACTCCGTTCTTCTAGGATGACCTGGCCCAATGAGCTTTTGATAATCTGAAGCATGCTTTGACCCATTCACCAGTGATATAGCCCCCAGATTACTCAAAAGATTTTATGTTGTATGTTGTTGCCTCCACTACAACGATTGGTATGGTTATAGTGCCAGAATATTCCAACGGCCAAGAACACATGATCTATTACCTGAGTAAGAGTCTTCTTGACTCTGAAACTCGTTACTCTCATGTGAAAAAGCTAGCTTTGGCTACGGTCATTATTGTACAAAACTTTCGTCACTACATCTTACTTCGTACCACTATTGTACTCGCGGATCAAAAACTCATGTATTACATTCAGACTTGTCAGGTACTAGGGGGAAAGTATTCTCATTGGATAGTTATCCTACAGGAATTTGATCTTGAGTTTTCTAAGGATACTTTGAAGAAGTCCTTGGTTTTCGTGGAATTGATGTGTGACCTTCCCTGTGCTATGATGGAATTCGAGCCCAATTATTCATTCCCGGATGAATTCTTGTTCCTCATCATCACAACAGACCCATGGTATGGAGATTTGATCATCTATCTCTACACCCAGATATTTCAACCCAACATATCCTGTGAGGATCGTCGTCGTATCTGTCACCATGCAAAGTATTATCTCATTTTAAACGATATGTTGTATCGATGTGGTATTGATGCCATTCTTCGATGATGCCTTATGCACGAAGAGGATGAACAAGTTCTGAATGATTGCCACTCTGGAGCATGTGGCGTTCATCTTTCTGGGATGGCGATAGCTCAGAAAATCCTTCACGTTGGGTACTTTTGGCCCTCAATCTTCAAATATTGTCATGAGGCGGTTAAGAAATGCCCACCCTGTCAACACTTTTATCCTAAAAAGTGCACCCACCCTGCTGCTTTACACCCCGTCGTTGTTGTTGGCCCTTTTGCCAAGTGGGGTATTGATTTTATGCATTGTAATCCTACCTTAGCCGGGGGGCATGGTTACATCATCGTAGCCGTCGATTACTTTATAAAATGAGCTGAGGCAATGCCTACATATGCAGAGGATGGCAAGACTGTCTCCCTCTTTTTATTTAACCATGTGATAGCTAGGTTTGGAGTCCCTATGGCCATATTCACTGACCACGAATATCATTTATGTAATCAGATGATGGCTGAGTTGAGTGCTAAGCTGGGTTTTCACCATGAAAACTCAACTCCGTATTACCCGTAGACTAATGGTCAGGTTGAGGCCATTAACAAATTTTTGAAAACTATGCTGCGTAGAATGGTCGGAGATCACAAATCCAACTGGAATTTGACTCTCTTTTCTGTATTGTGGGCTTATAGGACTTCAATTAAAACAACAACTATTTCCACACCCTTTTAGCTGGTCTACGGACTAGAAGTTGTCCTTCCTATTGAATGTCAAATCCTGTCACTTAAACTTGTAGTAGAACTTCTCTCGAACACTTCTGCTGAAGAAGAACGGTTTTTGTACTTAACAAACCTTGATGAAAATAGAAGAGATGCTGCCTTGGCTAATGAAGCACATCAAAAACGCGTTAAGGCCCAGTACGATAAGTATGTCCAGTCTCGTGTCTTGAATGAAGGTGACCTAGTCCTGACTTACGATCAGAGACATGATAAGCTAGGGAAGGGGAAGTTCGAATCTATGTTATACGGTCATTTTATCATCAGTAAAGTATTAGAGAAAGGGGCCTACGAGATTGTAGACTGTGATGGGATACCCTTTGGGCAACCTTGCAATTGGTTGTACCTAAAGAGGTACTATGCTTGAAGTCATTTATGTATGGTACCTTGTATATATGTAAATTGTTTGACTTTTTGGTGTGTTTTTGGCTTTTCAATATGGTTTTGAGTTTCTTGTCAATACTATTTATACCACATTTTGGTTATGCAGATCTAATGGCTTTTTAGGGTTTCGTTGATGGTGCTTGTCGTCATACCTTGAACCTCGCTTCAGCTGCTTGGGTTTTGTATTCCTTAGCACATGATTTAGTTAGTTCAGGGGCAGTTTGTATTGGTCCAGCTACCAACAACATTGTCGAGTATCAGGCAGTGATCAGTTTGTTGACCGAGGCTGCATATCGAGACATTCATGACTTGGTAGTATTCATGGAGTCGCAGCTAGTTGTTTGTGATTTGAACCACGTTTATACCATCTAAAACCCCACACTTCTTCGTCTCTTTTGAAGAGTGCGTCTGTTAGAAAGGTCATTCGAGTCAATCACTTATAGGCACATTCCTAGGTCTTACAACATGGTTGCCGACTCGTTGCCAAACTACATTCTAGACTGGTACATTGCCCATACATAATTGTTATAAATAAAGTATGGTCCATTGTAAATTTAAATAAATAGTAGAAGACATGTAAAAACTCATGTAAATATCATTTCCATTTGAAACACATATGAACACCATATATAAGTCTGTATATGTATATAAAAAGTGTTTTACAAAAATAATGGTCACGAGACCCCGACTGAAGCACTCTGGCTTTCAGATACAATATATCAAAAATACTGAAGCTAGCTAGCGTTCGGTGTATACATCATGCGGAATGTCTAATGGTGCTCATGATAGCACATAATATCCCTAGCTACCCTACAGAGCAAGCAGCTGAAATGACCCGACACTCCTGTTGTGTGTCTTTGGAACCTCCTAGGGAGGTCATCTATCGCAGCATCCAGAATGTCTAATGTTAACCAATCAAGGTTCTCCTCCATCTCGGTGATCTCATCATCACCTCTATGTACAAAATGAGCCCCCGCTCATCTATCCATTGGGGATGAAACCCAGGGTCGTGCATCTCCAACATCTGCATGAAAACATTAGGTCTCGTCATCATTCATAAAAATCGTAAAACATGAAAATACAAAAATAATCAACATCTTGAGCTTGTTTCTTAACAATGTCACCCCACTCATCACCAGCTGGTAAAGGTAGATCTGGATCTCCTCGAAAGTTGGTCCCAGCATAAGCATAATCCTCGATCATGAGGATCTGATCGTCCAACCAACGGAATAAGGGATTCCCGTGCTTGACCATGGCTCTGCCACTGCCAGTACGAGTCATGCTCTCCACCCACCGCAGCATGCGGGGGTCTCAAGCTCTCAGCTCAGTAAATACCACTTGTGGCCTCAGGAGAGGTACCCTCTCAAAGAAGAAACAAGCCAGGATAGTCCCATAACCAAATTGTTTCAGTTCACCCTGTCGACGCTTCGTCAGATGATCCTTGAACACGGCAAGCAATGCTTCGGCCCAGTTGAAAATAGTAGGTGCCATAGCCTCCAAGGCATACAGCATGTGTTCCCGGGAATCTTAGTGAGCCCCTTGGCTCCCTACAACCCTCTGCATAGTAAAGAGTACGGTTTGAAGTGGCAATTCCATCACTTCCTTGATGGGAATCTTCTTTCCCGACATTTTAGTGCCATGATAACAATGACAAACTATGAGTTCTTGTGTGGTAATGTCTCCCCCAAGGGATCCTATCAATGAAATAGGTGCTCCACGCCTGGATAACCTAGTGATAAAATAAATATCTTCCACCTCCATAGTAAGGATATGGGCCCCCACCTCAAAATGTTGTTGTTCCGGGTTCCACATCCACAAAATGTGCTCCAGTAGTTTTACATGGGATATCATACTGGGAGCCTGGAATAATTTCAGAAGGCCACAAGCTCGTAATGCAGCTATAGAAGCCGCATCCGTTTCAACTCGAGCATCATCGTCCTCATGCTGCCTCTCTTTGTATACCACCATTTTGGCCAAGATGACCTGCCAAAAACAATGAATGAAGTAATTAGGCACATAATCAATCTTCCAAAATGCTTAAAAAATATTATTTTTGCTAGGGCATCCCTTTTTGGGGCGTGATTGTCGGCACCGCTTCTATCTCCTTGGGACAGAGCGGTGCCACCGCCTATGCAGGCGTGTTTGGCGCAGTTTTCATCGGGCACCACTTTTCTCGTATGGGAGAAGCACGTTACCCAAGAAACATTTCTTATGCTTGGCATAAAATCCCCAAAAATTAATAAAAATGTATAGAAATGAAAAATGGAAACCATGAAAATGAAGAGAAAGGCTCTAGCTCTTACTTGAGACTAACAGCTCGGAGAATGGATGGGTAACGACATTGGAATCTCCAACTGAAATCTGCACACAAATTCTCCCAAATGATCTCCAAACTTGGTAAATGGTAAAGTAAATGGTTTTTTACTATTTACTTAGCTTTTATAAAAGATTTTTTAGGGTTATTATATTATTTTAATATTTTTAAAATTATTTCATTTTAAAAATGCTATTTCCATAGTTATAAAAGTCAAATTTTAAATATTTTTGGGGAACTAATGACCTTTTAAAAAGGTTTTTGTAGGGACAAAAGTGAATAGTATTGGCTATGGGTAAGTTTGTTTTTTTACTTTTTTCATACTTCCGTAAAATGGAAAAAGTCATCGAGCGCTCATTTCAATACTTTGATCATGCTTTTTAAACCTAGTATCAAAGATCCGAGACATTTTTGCTTCTTTTCAGGCTCGTTAAACCCGCTCATCGCGAAAAGAAACCCTAATGGAGTCTTCTTTAAACTCTTTTCGGACTCCTTAAATGTGAAAAGATTGTCAAGCAATCTTGTCCTCTTCATGCTCATAAAAGTACTTGAAGAGTCGTCTGTCCGACGGTAGTTTACCCCTTTTTCGGTTCGGATTGACTAATTACGAAAAAGAAGCACTCCAGCCAATCATGACTGGAAGAGTTCTCTCTGGTATTGTTTTATACTTTTTTGGGCCCTAGAGACTAAATTGTATGAAAAAGGACCCTTTGGAGTCTTCTTCCGTTTTTTTTTAGACTCTCTAAACATGAACGATGTCGAGTTAACTTTCAATAGACTCGTTAAACCAAACACTGAGAGACTCTTTTTGGGAACGAACCCCTCCTTTCTCAGGTTCGTGAAATATATGAGAATGGACTTGTCTTCAGATAAGCTACAACGAGTGTTTGTTACCCTCTTTAGACTCGTAAAAATGAAAAGAGGCACTCATCAATCATGATGGGGAAATTAAGGGAAGGGAACTAATTCATTTTGCAAATAAATGGTAGTTAGTAGTCACCTTTGAACATGGCACTTGTATGCATCTCATTCAGTCAACTGGGTACTCAACTGACTTCCAAGTCAATCCACTTTCATGAGTCATGTCACTCCTTTGAGTCTTTCAAAGATTGCATTGTCCACCACTGCATTATGTCTTGGTATCCTCCTGGTCTAGTCAATGCTGCCAAGACTTTGGTCGTGTCACCCGATGTTCAAAAGGAAATTGAAAGCTTGCCTCTGCAGTCAAAACAACCTTTGTGTCAGTACCTTTTGAGTCAGTCCTATGGTTACATCATGCTCAAAATTCCAAAACTTTGTTTCGAGTTTTGTGTTGTCGATGTGATATTCATGATGGCTCTCCTTCGACGAGACTATTTATGTCAGCATCAGCTCATCATCCAAGAATTAGTCTTAGAAACAAGTTTAGTACCTTTAGGTCTGTATGCCTTAATGACAGATTCTCTCGCTCTCAACATAGGTTCACATCATTGACCTTTGATCAATAGATTCGACTAAGAGTTTGATATCAAATTATCTATTCACACTCAGGATATTGTACTAGGGTACCTTGGGAATCATTGACATCAATGGTGATCTCCCTCACGCTTGTTAATGGTTCACATCATTGACCGGTAATCAAGTGGTTTCTACCATGTTCGACATCAGGACATTGTAATCACATGGATAGAATTGTACTTTGTGGAAGACGAGACGAAGACCCTGGGTATCTCTTAAAGTGCTAATTGCTTTCCCCAGGTTACGATGGAGTATTTTGTATGAGTTCTAGCATGGACCACATTTGTATGGTCGTGGTTGTGCTCAAATTTGTGTTCATTTGACATAGATCTACTTTGTATGGATGGTAGCTATGTCCAAGTTTGAGTCCTCTATCACATGGATCTACGTTGTATTCTAGTAGCCATGTTGGTTCATCTCTCTCATGGATCTGCCTTGTATTGGTCTGCAGGCGTGATGAGGAGACATTTGGTTATGAATCAAAAGTATTGTTGTATCGCAGATGCCTGGTTGATGATGATCTCCGATCAAGCGATTTCTTGCCTCGAAGTGATAAATTGCTCTTTCAAAGCTCTCGCCTATCGTATCCCTCTATACTAATGCTTTGGGGGCATTCTGTTACACATAAATCTCGTCACCATCATGTGTTGAGGTCCCAAACATCAGCAATTTCCCTTAAATCCCAAATTGTGAAGTTGAGTACTGGCCCATACTCCAATTTTACATATGAAAGTCCAACACGCCTTTGCCCTTGATGCAAGAGGAATTATCTTCTTCAGTAATGCATATTGTCTCTTGACAATAAGCAATGCCACCGCTTTCTCCATTTAATCAAGGAGGGGTTCCACCCTGGCAACGCTTTGTCATAGTGGAAGAAAAGCGATGCCCGAGGTAAAAAGTGAAAAAGAGAAGATTCCACAAAGCTTCTCAAAGGAAGACTTCGTGGCACCCGCATCCCTAATCCTGAGGACCACTTGGACTCAAGATCCATCCTTTTGGGAGCTCCCTTCCACCTCACCCACCAATTACTCAACCATCCCTATAAGAGGAGTAAGTTGGAGCCTTTGAGGACAAGTCATGGCATGTGAAGGAGCATCACAACACTATGGCGAAGGTTGTAAGCTTTCTTCTTCGTTATTAATGCAAAGTTGGTTCCTTTCCCGTAAAATGTGTTATGTTTGAATCATTTCATTTTATTACTGGATTCCTTAGTCACTAATATAGAACTATAGATTGTGTTTTGGTACCTTTGATCTTGCTTGTCTACTTGATGTGATTGTGTAGGTACGCCCGTGGGGATTCATCACCATAGGAGACACTTATATCATACTGCGGAACAACCAAAGGATTCATTTGAGATATCTACAAGCTCTAGGGGAAGTCTTCCATCCTTGTTCTTTACCCATTTGTTCTAGATCTGAACCATTCATACTAGAGGAACAACTCTTGTCCTCAAGAGGTGCAATATTCCTAGCAACATAAATCACTTACCAAACTTATCACATATTTACTCATTGTGGTCATATGCTAGTAGGGGGTATGACATTCCTCCCCCTTGGGAATAACATCATAATTGGTGTTCCTTTTCCCAATCATAATTTTACACCTTCATTCTCTAGTTGCACCTATAACAATCATACAAGAAAACACACATGTTATAACCCTTGTTTTTTGTATTCAAAAATTAACCTATCCATGTGAAGTATTTACAAATCCATACTATATGCATTCACAACATAAAACGAGAAAAAGGTATGGAATCATCCATATACTTATCTATATTATTTATTTATTTTTGTTTCACATGGATGCCACATCCAAGAGTTCAACTTAGTGTTAGATTTTTTGAAGATCTGATTATATTATCTAGGATATTTATCTGAAAGAATAACAAGTACAACAAAATGCATAAGATATAAAAGATACACAAGACACAAAGATTTTCATCGGGGAAACCATAAAGGAGAAAACCCCGCAAACTTCTTCAGAATAGTAAGATGATCAAAAGGAGTAATAAGAAATGTTCAGAAGCTATCTTTCTCTCCTCCTATGACTATCTCTCTCTCTCAAACGACTTAGAGAGTGTGTGTGTTGTATATAAATCAGGGAGAGTGCCTCTCTATTTATACCTTTCAAGTCACTGACCAAATATAAGACTCGAGCCTACATGTCATCTCACATGTGGCCCACTTCTCCTAGAGAGACCGCAATTACATATTACATGATGTTACACTGGGGACTATTGTCCCGACTTACAACAGAGGTTGTACCTCATGTCTAGACACAATTTAGACATCCCGTAAAGTGGTAACACACATCCCCAATGGGGGTACAACGACATACAATGATAATATACATCAGAATATCTTTCAAAGTTACAAATACATCAACACTCGCTCTTAACTAGAAAGGTATTCTCTCTCTACATAGTTATCAACACATATGGTCAGGTCTGCATCATCATCATCACGGAGTTATAGAGTCTTCATCATAGCTACTACCATCATCTTCTTATAATTTGATCATCGTCCCATACTATCTGTCATTAGAAGTTTCTACAGTGCCAACCCTTTTTCATGCTGGAAGTAGGCCTAGTCCTCTGCCAGGTCTTCATTTATAGTGCCAACCCTTTTTCATGATGGATCTAGGACTAGTCCTCTGTCAAGTCTTCATCTATAGTGCTAGCCCTTTTTCATGTTGGATGTAGACCTAGTCCTCTGCCAGGTCTTCATCTACAGTGCCAACCCTTTTTCATGTTGGATGTAGGCCTAGTCCTCTGCAAGGCCTTGATCTACAGTGTTGGCCCTTTTTCATGTTGGATGTAGGCCTAGTCCTCTGCCAGGTCTTCATCTATAATGCCAGCCCTTTTTCATGTTAGATGTAGGCCTAGTTCTCTGTCAGGTCTTCATTTACAGTGCCAGCCATTTTTCATGCTAGATGTAGGCCTAGTCCTCTACCAGGTCTTCATATATAGTGCCATCCCTTTTTCATGATGGATGTAGGCCTAGTCCTCTACCAAGTCTTCATCTACAGTGCCAACCCTTTTTCATGTTGATGTAGGCCTAGCCCTCTACCTGGTCTTCATCATCTCTATGAGAAATCCATTAAGTAGGTACATCTCAGGACTTATTATATGCCTCTTGCAAAACCTGCAAGATCTTCCAAGACTGATTATATGCCACTACAAAACCTAAAGGAGCATCGCAGGACTGATTACATGGCTTGCAACACCTATGTACCCTACTATTACCTCATCATCTTCAGATCATCTCATCGTCACATGGAGCACAGCCCAGATACACATAACACGGCACTTACATCAATGACCATGGGAGGCCCAGCCTGCCACCATGTCGAAAAGGCTCTTAGCACTTACATCAATGACCATGGGAGGCCCAACCTACCACCACGTCGGAAAGGCTGTCAACACTTACATCAATGACCATGGGAGGCCCAACCTGTCACCATGTCAAAAAGGCTCTCAGCACTTACATCAACAACCATGGGAGGCCTAGCCTGCCACCATGTTGGAAAGGTTCTCAACACTTACATCAATGACCATGGGAGGCCTAGCTTGCCATCGTGTCAAAAAGGCTCTCAGCACTTATATCAACGGCCATGGGAGGACCATCCTGCAACCATGTCGGAAAGGATTATGTGTATCTGCATATTCCAGACTCATTCTTCCCCTTGGAAGGAATCTCTATATGAAGTACACCAAGATTCTCTTTGAAGTATTCAAACTTCACTCTGTCCATTTCTAGCATAGAATCACATTAGTACTGGTTACGTCTAAGCATAACCTGCGAGCTTTGCCAGGACTAATTAGATCCGAGGACAACCTACAGGACTGATTACGTCTGAGCAACCTACGAGCTTCGCTAGGATTTTATGCTCAAACAACCTGTCTCACCGGCTATGCTAGAGCTCATCGCTCCCTCTTTAGAGAGATCTTGATCTGGATCACATACTGGAGCTTCACTACTCCTCTCTGCATCATACAAAAAATGCAATTCGAATCAATTAAATCAAATAGTAGCTTTTAAAATAAACATACTACCTCACAAATAGTCGAGCAAGTGGCAACATATTTTTCCTCGGCTGTACTCAGCGCCATGCAGGACTGTATCCTGCCAAACCAGTACCCCATACTGGATCTCAGACTGAAGAAGCAACCTAAGGTGCTCTTCTTCTCAGTGTCGCCACCAATCTGAATCAACATAACCATGCAGGTTAGTCTTCTTATTCGTATCATACTTGAGCCCATACTCAAATGTACCCTTTAGGTACCTCACTACATGCTTTGCAACCAGGTGAGCATGTCTTGGATCCGTCAGGAACGGCTCAGTTTGTTCACAGCAAAGCATGTGTCTGGTCTTGTATTCGTCAGGCACATCAATGAACAAATCATCTAACGATACATCATGGCATCAACCATCTCTGATGAAGCATCACTCAATAGCTTCAGGTTCTATGCCATATGTGTGCCCATGGCCTTGTAGTCCATCATCCCAAACCTCTTTAGGATCTCCATTGCATACTTCCCTTGTCCAAGGGAGATTCCATCCGCATTGTGCCACACCTCCATGCCTAGAAAGTAATGCATCATACCCAAGTCCTTCATCTCAAACTCAGCAGCAAGTCTCCTTCTTACATCTTTAATGGGTTGCTCTTTTCCTGTCAGGAACAGGTCATCGACATATAACAGGAGAATCATTGATCTTCTTCCTTCAACCTTGAAGTAAAGGATGGAATAAACTTTACTCCTAGTAAATCCTAAATCCATCAGTAAGTTTTCCATCCTATCGTACCATATCAAACCTCGGGATCTTCTGTAGTCACTCCCTCTAAAGCGGAGCATCATTCTCCCTCTGCCTTTCGTACTCTATGTATTGAAACATTATGTAATGGAGTGACAAGTAGCTTCCTATGCTACAATATTCTATGTATCCATCTAGGGTCACTGGATACCAATATCCTCTATCTTGAACTTTGTTGAATAGTTCTTCTTGCACCCATCTCTGAGCTTTCCATCCCATATATGCTTTCATCTTCAACCTTGTAGCAAAGGTTAAGATCTTCATCACTCTAGGTGATCTTCAAGCTCCTTATGCAACTGTATCAAAGGTTAACTGTAACCTTGTAGCAAAGGTTAAGATCTTCATCACTCTAGGTGATCTATCCCATGAGTGCCTCTTGAGCTCGTACAAGGCCTTCTTTAATTTGCACACATGAGTCTACATGTCACGTGTCTCAATTCCCAGTGGCTGCTCTACATATACTTGACTCGTCACTGGTGCAAATGTCTCTCCGTAGTCTATTCCTTCTTTATTTCCTTGTATCCCACTATGTTTCCATCTACTGCATAATGGATCTTGTAGATCCATATGGAAGACACTACAGACTTCCCTTAGACATAATTCTTCTTGAACTAGTACTCTTTGATCATAGTCTCCTTCCCTTTCTTCTTGTCTACTTCTTCATAGCTAGAAGGCTCTGCATCAATGATGTCGCTCAACAGTGTCACATAACTAGAGTGTGTCTGAGGCCTCTTTCTTGCTTTAGAAGTGTCGTCATACTATTCTTCATCTTAGATTATTTCTCGTTCCCAAGGTGGTATTCATCTCTTGAGGTGGATCTATCATTCTCTTTATATTCTTCTGATGCTCTTTCTTTCGCTATGGTATCTTTGACCCGGGAAGCTTCAGGTTCCTCTTTTGAACTATCGTTACTCGTTCTCTTTATTTGTAATGATCTACAAGTCAAGCTCATTTTAATGATTAGAAACATATCATAATTCCCAAAACATATTAACAGTGACAAATATATATCACATAGCCATGCGACTATTTTAGCCAATGCTACAACATTCATCGATAGCATGTATACATACAATAACTTCTAGATGCATTCTACCCTAATTTTATTAAGAGTGTGTACTACTCCTAATATGCCAGCAAAAAGGTTTCAATCTAGATAAGTAGTAATGGAATGTTGTACAACATCATTGGCTTCTTATCCATCATGTGCAATTCAGTATTATAAATGCAAATACTCAAACATGCATAACACATCAACTAAATATAAACAAATGCATAACCAAACAATATCATGAAATGACAATTGAATACTTATCTTTATTTGTTTCGTGGGTAGACTCCTTCTTGAGCATTTAGCTTCATCATCTTCTTCATTCATAACAACATCATTTCTTATCCAAATTCTAAGATGGATAAGAGGTTCTTCAAGAATTGAGTCCTTCATATTCCTCATCGCTTGAGGGATCTTCTTTGAATCATGAGAGCTTTATCTTCAGTTGCTCCCATATTATCTTCTCTTATTATGAGTCGAGCTTCTTCTTGTGTGCATTCTTCCCAAAGTATGTTGAAGGTAATCACTTCCTTATGGCACACATTCCTCGAATGAATGAATACCATAATCTTGGGAGGCTATTCAAGGTGGTTATAACAATATCTTATTCTTATTCGATTTCTTCGTCATAGCATCAAACACTTCCTTTTGGTGTCTACAAGGATGACACATGAGGGGTGAGATGATCTTTAATAGAACCTGCAATGATTCTCTTGGCTCTAGCCTCCCTCTGTCTCTTAGAACTTCTTTACTGAAATACTGATCCAACTCAATTTCTTCAAGGATCACAGATGTCCTATACTTTCATACTCTGAATTTGTCAGTTTCGCCAACCTTGTCATCAAGCTGGTGTGATAAGTCATTTTTAAATGAGAACGTCAAATGTAAATAGCAAAAATTTAGATCTTGTCGATTTGAGGTGTTTGTCCTGGTTCTGAAGCTGGTTGATATAGGGTTTGTTAGAGAAACCCTAATTTTCAAAACTTGGAATTTCAAACTCTTGATTGGATAGAAATATGGGCCTCTTCAAGGCGAGTTGTCCAATGTACTCCTTTTCTGAAAACAGTGGAGGGAAGCTCCCGAAACAGGAAGCCCTATTTTTCCAATTTCTTCTACAGAAATGAGTGATATTTATTCTGATGTATCTCCAATGTTTAGGATACTTAAAGTCTAAAATTTCTCATTGAGATAGCCTGATAAGTCTTCTTTCAAACCCCATAAGTTAGAGCAGAATTGGATTCTCCAAGTGGGACTTATTCGTATTTTCCCAAGGTGAATGTTTTGGGGAATGTTCAGCATAGCAAACTTGTACGGACAGCCACGTGTCAATGTTTCACATTCTGGGTCTGAAAATGTACCACAAAAACTACAGTCTGTTCCCTACCTGCAACATCTTTCAAAATTTTGTTTGGACCTTCCTAGCCCGAGATATAGAAAATATCCCTAGGTCACCTGTTTATGACTGTATTCTGGAGGAGGCTGGAACCATATCTCCTGAAGTATAGTGAATCTGAGGCTGAAAATTTTACAAAAGGTACAGCATGAATTTCTCATTGGCTTATGAACGTTTTGGCTTCTAAGCCTTCTCCAATCTCGTGTTATAGAGAAAGTGCTGGAATTACTAAATTCAGTCTTCTAGGGTTTTCATGCATGAAACCCTATTTTCCATTAGATGCCATTGTAGTTGTATTTCGGCTGCACAGTGAAACTTCTCTTATTCATAAACTGCTACCACCAATATATGTGCCCTAGTGAGGCAAGTTATCCTAGCCCTCCTTCCTTGATGATCTGTGGAGAGAACACCTTCAACTAGGAAGCCCTAGTTCCCACAGTTGCACAATGCCTTCTTTCAGAGAGGCTCTGATACCATGTTATATTTTCTTAAGATCTGATTAGATTATCTAGGATCTTTATCTGAAAGAATAAAAAGTACAACAAAATGCATAAGATATAAAAGATACACAAGACACAAATATTTTCATCGGGGAAACCATAAAGGAGAAAACCCCATAAACTTCTTCAGAATAGTAAGATGATCAAAAGCAGTAATAAGAAATGTTCAACAACTATCTTTCTCTCCTCCTCTCTCTCTCTCTCTCTCTCTCTCTCTCTCAAACGACTTAGAGAGTGTGTCTGTTGTATATAAATGAGGGAGATCACCTCCCTATTTATACCCTTTCAAGCCACTGACCAAATATAAGACTCGAACCTACATGTCATCTCACATGGGGCCCACTTCTCCTAGAGAGACCACAATTACATATTACATTATGTTACACTGGGGACTATTGCCCCGAATTACAACGGAGGTTGTACCTCAAGGTCTAGACACAATTTAGACATCCTGTAAAGGGGTAACACACATCCCCAATCGGGGTACAACAACATACAATGATAATATACATTAGAATATCTTTCGAAGTTACAAATACATCAACACTTAGTGTTCTCTCTAATACAAGATCTTTAATCCTAATAGACATGCCACATGAATATCTCACAACATATTCATTTAAGTTTTATCTTTCTTGTCACACCCATCCTTCTAGATTAGGGAATCCCCTTCAATGTTAATTCAATGCCTTGAGTAATCCTTCTTCCCAAGGCTTTCACATGTAAGAAGAGAGTGAACCTATAGAGTCTTACTTCCAGGCATCCCACCGATAATCTATAATCAACCAATGACTTACGACAATTGTAGGGTTCTAATGTCATCACAATCACCTTCTTCTTGGACTTCCCAACTCACAATAGTTATTAGTTTTCCTCACTAGGTATATTCACCATCCACCTATGTCATAAACATAACATACAAATATTGTGAGTTATCTCTTTATTTTTCAACCAATTTTGGAATAATTATTATAGCAATCAAAATCTAGATAATATAGCAAGCTCCATATAGTAGTTAGATTTCAATGGTGTAAGCAATAGTTAATGTTTTCATTATGGTCTACATCTACTGCCACATTTTAAGCAATTGTGTTATCCCAAGAGAGCTTTCCTGTAGTCCATCAAAACATGACTACTTTGTCATACAATTCATCCATTGCTTCCACAATAAATGGCATGAAATGATCTCAGAATTATGATTACCAATAATTCCTTCATTTAAACCATTAACAAATTAATTGCAATAAAATATATGGCATAACCATGCATTCACATAAGGCATTCAAACATATGTGCCCGCATATATGTCTGCATAACTACACGATTTACACAAACCATTTATGCACATCCCATCGATGCATCCTAGCATTGATTCATGAATAACATATTCTCATAACATACATTCAACCATGATGAGTTAAAAGGTCTAGTGAATGCCTCAACACATCATCCAACCACCTCCCCACTAATTATCCAACCATCTGGACATCCTCCTCTTCATCTCAATACAACACCAAGAATACACCCTTTTTTAGCTAAATAGTGCCTCGGGTGTAGTAAAAGGCATTTCCTTTCTCTACTCAGTAGTCCCTCGGGAACCCTTCCGCTATGATGGTGTATTAATGTTGGCAATAAGGTTATAGTCCAAAACACTGACACAAGTAGGGATATCATATGGACACTTGTGCATTGTTATAGCCTTTCCATATCCAACATCATCATGGCCTCACCATGACTATCTAACATGGCATTCACTTCAACAATAGGATCATAAGTAATCACTTGCCCTAGTTACTCACTTATGACCAACATACATTGCATGTTATTTTATCGTATGAATTCATTATAGATTTTAAATAATCATATATGTCTAAGAGTTTTCACCTTTACCACACCACATGGAGTGTCCTTCCCATAGAATGCATCCAACCACACAAATATATCATATTCTGGTAGAAAATCTTGATTGGAGAAACTCTTACCTAAATTTCCTGTAGCACCCATGTAACATAAGCATAAATAAATCCATACTTGCATGGTTTCCATCAATTTTTCAGATGTTACTCGGGTCACTCCAAGGACTTGCCACTTATCCTAAAGCTCTCGTACACGCATATCCCACTAAGCATGTAATGAGCCGATAATCTTGATTTCCTACTTAGCTTGATCTCATGCTTGATGCACGCGTGAGGTGCACTTTCCCAATAAATGCCTCCTACTACTAATGGGATTTTGCACTCAATTAGTAAGATCCTAGTTTTTTTAGTGGCCTTGGAGAAGTAACTCTCCAAACCTACTACCAATATCCTAAAACCTAGACTATTGTTGGTGTACTATCAATGAAAAACGAGTATAGTTCCTTTTAATTAGATTGCTTTTAATGAATTTATCTTTTAAATAGGAAACAACACGTGAAAAGGGGGTGTTCAAAAGATGCAAAATAATTAGGATTACTAAGAATATTCAATCAACTTTCATCACTTCCTTTCTTATTTGAAAAAAGGTATCCAATTCAATTTCAATGAATTATCCTTGCAATTTTAATATAAAACCAAATCACTCTAAGGCTTTTATCTTTCCAAAACCAATGATTATTCACTCAATAAGGTCAATAGAATGGAAAATGCAATTAAAAAATTATTACCTACAATGCAAGAAAATTGACGAACATAACACAAAAAAGTGATGTTTCCTTTCTTTTCTCTTTATGAAACCAATCAAGCACTTACTAAAGCTCTTTAAAACAAGAAAATATCCCTAAATACAAACCTAAAGTCCTCTACTTGACCTCGAAGATCAATTGCAAAATGAAAAAGGGTAAAAAATGGCAAAATAGGGAAGACAAAAATTACATACCACGTGTTTGCTACCAAGCAAAGGCATGTGCACACACGCCTATTTAGAGGAATAAGAGTGTGTGCACACTTATATACCCTCCATTAGGTGCAAGTACCCCTATAATAGCAAAAAAAACTCAATAAACTTCAAAAAATTTGGTTTGATTCAACGTTTCATAATGCTTCACACATCAAAGGATTTCAAAGTAGTCAGTCAAAGCTAGAAAACAATCAAAAGGATTCCATACAAAGAAGCATTAAAATAATTATTCCCCAGTCGAGTTGTTAGTTTTGTTGAGCAAAAAAACTCCTAGATATATAGGGAAAACTATAACATGTTAGGAGTGATAACAGACCAAATTCCCTAGGATTGATTACTATAACCAAACAACCAAACAATATATAAGAAAGAAGAGACACCTAGATATGGCGGTTATCCTACAACTTCCTCTCGTGCACAAATTCCAATGCAATGCAATTGAGGAATCTATAACTTGCACATAAGAGCAACAATAAATTCCTCAAATCTTATGTAAAAATAACAAAATGAATCAAATAACAACTCAAATTGATCCTAATTAACCCATCAATAAGATTAGTCCTTTAAGCCATCATATATCACAAATAATCAAAGATTGAATACGATATTGTGGGGAGGGGAGAGGAGATATATCTATTGATTAAGAATAAACAACAAGCGCAATTACATGATCTTGTTGTTGACACTTTCCAAATTCCCAAACCTTCATCCAAGTCCCTCTGAACTTTATCTACCGATGCTTCAATCTTCCCAAACTTTTACCTTCACCTTAAATACAACCTTAGAATGATTGGAGCAATTATTCTAGTATAAGGATAGTATGAGTGCAAGTTCCCCTATCTCTACCATGAATGATTTATTTATACTTTGTTTGGCATGGTTGAGAGAATTAGAGGGTAGTTTCAAGGAGTTACAACCAAGAAACTACTATACCAACTATTCAAATGTGTGAATTTCATGAAGTTTATATTTTTACACAATTTTGAAGGCAACACACGCTACTTTGGAAAGGAGCATGCAAACGTGCCTTGCTACGAGGAAGGGTGCTTATGCTCATTAAAACTTAATTGTTTACGGAAGTTCGGGTTGTATTGAGTTGACAATCATGTCACGAGGTGGGCTTATCAACCATAAAGACATAGATGTGTCAAAACATGCTATAACATTGCCATGGAAGGAGAAGCTTGTCCATTGATCTCTTAGAAGAAGAGATTTGCATGGATTTCTTGTGCATGCCAAGATAAGATAAGATGTTTTTTTTAATCTAGAATTTGTGAAAATGTACATCAAAGGAGAATTGTTGCACTTGCTTTGGAGGAGATTGTGTCACACATCAAATTGCTACTACAGCTATAAAATTTCAAAAGGAGTTTTAAAAAGAAAATGAGTTGATACTTCACCTCACCATGCCTACAAAAATAAAATATAAGAATCACTAGTTTGCTAGGCCGATTAATTCACTGGGTAATGCTAGAGGAACAGAGATATCCAACGCATTACTATTTAGTCAATTCAAGGGGGAATTCATTCTATTCTTGATAGCCAATGCACTATTATTTAGTTCTTTTGGGGACCCATTCATTCTATCCTTAGCAATTCTAATCCGAACACAAAGCAATGGTTGTAAGAGTCAGTGTCTAAGGCAATTCAACAATTAAAGAAGGTTACACAAAACATTGAAGACATGCAATGTAAAGTTAGATAAGACAAAAGAGAATAAAAATAGCAAAGATGAATAGGAGTTGAAAGGTCATGCTATTAGATTTCCCATTATCCCCATCTATCCTATAACTTCTTGAAATTTCACTCTCAAAGGGATTTTTACCTATTTGTTGGCCAAGAGAGGAGAATGCCAAGAGAGCCCAAACTCACATTGTAACCAAAAGTTGGCGAAATAGGGAATTGAGAAACCATTAAATGTTGGTTTTCACATTTGGGTTTATAGGGTAAATAATGTCTCCATTATGCTATGATATCTTGTGTATATTGTTATTTTGTTGAGTTAACTTGCTTATGTGTTTTAATGGAGCCTCTATGTGATGTCAATAGCTACCAGTTAATGGTGAGAGTCTGGTTCATAGAAGTTTTTAATAAAAATAATAATTTATTTGGTTATTTTTGTTTGGTGCAAGCCAACAACTTTTTTCCTTCCTTCGTTGGATGTTTCTACAAGCTCAAGGATCAATGGTTGCAATATCAAAACCATTGCATTAATGTAGGAAGTCTTGAAAATGTTTTGCTAAGGTTTTGTGAGTTTTAATGACTGTGAAACAAATTTGTATTCCTTGGAGCGTTTTTATCATTGCTTGTAGCAAATTTACATTGCCTAGGGAGTTTTCTATCATTGCCTAGGCGTGAATTTGTATTACCTAGGGTGCTTTTTATCATTGTCTAGGGGTAAATTTGTATTGTCTATGGCGTTTCTATAAATGCCAGGGGTGAATTTGTATTTATAGGGGTGTTTTTATCATTGCATGGGGTGAATTTTTTCCCAGGGCATTTTTATCATTATTGGCTTAGGTTTGTCTTTGTTGGGTCGATTCCTTTCATTGTTGGGTTAATTTAGTTTCTTATGTGTTGGCTCATTCACATCAAAGGATAGCCAATGTAAATTGCCAGTGGATCAATTCCACTCATTGTTGATGCATGTTGGGGGTTGCATGTTCCATAGTGAAATGACAATTTATCATTAATATCCCTCTCTTCGTTTGATGACATTTCACGGTTCAATTCTTGAGTGCTACAGTATCTCCAATGCATTGCAAATGGTGTGGATTATTTCTTTTTCCAAGCAAATATAAAGCCTTCAAGTGTGTGTTGATAAACGCCATTCCACGTGTGGTTCTTTCAATGATCATTAAATAAATTTGAGTTCACTTATGGGGCATGGAAATCCCTTGTGAATGCATTGTTAAAGCGCCAAGCCTCTCACATAATCACAATAGTATATACACTCCATTGGTTGTGCACATAACCAACATAAATCCATCTTAAACCCATATCTACCAAGCATTGAGAGGGATCCAATTTCTTGAGGTGTAATTTATTTTATCTTAAATATTTTACATGTTTAAAAAAAATTACACCTCGAGAATTTTTATCGCTTTGGTTCTTGGTAAATTTGGGCTTAACATGGATTTTTTAAATACTTATCTGGTTCTAATTTTTATTTCATGAGCCGAAATGATTTTTTTTAATTACTTTTTAGTTTTTGTAATGTGCATCATGTTACACGTTATGTTATGTTATGTGACAACATCTCCCCCATAATGGGTTGTAGAGCACTTCGCTACTCTCGGTGCAATTATTGTCGAAGAGTGTCATTTCACACATGCTTTGGTGAATGGTAATTAAGTCTCTATTATGATAGCCATTCATAGATGCAACATATGCTAGTATAAGCAATACAATTTATTTGGTTTCATCGATTGTTATTAATATGTGTGGAATGGTCATTGAACTTAATATTGTTTCCATCTTATCACTACATAACAAGTTGGTTGCAATGTAATAAAGATCGTTGGTTGACAGCTGGTTACTTGTGTGCTTAAGTATTATAGACATAATTATATTTAGATTTTCATAGCTTATAAAAAGTACAGTAACCCAAATATAAAAGCAATGTCAAAAAAGCTTGAATTCATTTCAAAATTTATAGAAAAAGGCCCCAAAATCAATCCAAAAGACAAAGTACTCAGTAACACAGCAAGTGTAGAGTTGTGGTTTTTATTGGCTTGACCATTAATTTCTTGTTATCCTGCTTACTAAGAACCACATAGAAACTAACTCGGAATATTGATTATTATTTGCATTGTAGTTGGTTGTTGTTTTCAAGCTACATTAAGAAAAGAGGCCTTGCAGATCAAAAGGACAAAGATCTTTGTATAGGACTGAGAATAATGATAGAGAGTTATTTATGATTACTATTCATGTTGGTGAAGCATGTAGCCTTTAAGTCCCATGTTCATGGATCATATGGTATTAGAGCCATTAAATCTCCAACCATGATGCAACTTCCCAAACTATGTAGTTCAATAATGGGTAAAGGATACAAAGAAAAGTTGGAGACCCATGGTCCATCAAAGGCCAACATTAAGAAAAGAACAAGATGTTGAAGTGGAAGATCCATATGTATGACCAATGGATAAAAGAGATGGAGAAGAAACTTGAGACCTCAAAAAGGATACAACCATTTCTAAAGAACCAATTTGATGAACACCAAGACTCCCTTGTTGCGGTCATGGTAGAATGGGATAAGCATAGATTTCAGCTTGTACAACTATGAGAGAAGTGGATGGATGGAAATAGGACAAGCTCAATAAAATCATGACTTGACTACACCAAGAGTTGGGAGATAAATAGAAGGCATTGGCAAAGCGCAATTGTCCAAGAGCATAGGGACGTGAGGCCACCTTCCATTCCCATTGCCAAAGTCGGTGCGATAACCAATTCTAACATGGTAAGTCCATCCTGTTATGACCTTCCTCGAGAATTTGTCAATGAATTTAAAAGCATAAAAGAGGCATTGATTCCAAGCTACCAAGGAAAATGGGCTATGATAGACAAGAGATAGGGAAAATAAAACAAGTCACATCTTAATCCCTATTTTTGTTTAATGAGGGTCAAGCATGAAATCCTAGGTTTCAATATTAAAGAGGAAAATACCAATACTGCCAATATCGATTTTGTGAAGGAAAAAGACAAGGTGGAATTGGCCTAATCACCATAGAAAAGTACATCCATGAAGGAATATGGATTGCAAAAGTGCAATGATGAGAAATGTGCAAAGAATTATCCTATGCTAGCATTTAGAAGGAGCAACATACAACTCAACCATAAGAAGAAGAAATCAACAGGTATGCTTCAGGAAAAACATTTGTTTGTTACTATTGCAAGAAGAAAGGCCACAGAGGTTGACCATTGTTGATACTTAGACACATGTTTATTTTGTGGGAAGAAAGGGCATCATGTGGCATAATCCTCAAAGAATCAAGTTACATGCCATAAGATAAATTACGTTCAGAGGAAGAATGACAAGAAGAATCCCCAAAACCAACAACGAACTTGGAGGCAGATAGAGAAGACAAGCATGTTACACAACTCATCAAAAGCAAAGAATTTTGTCGCCATTGCAAGTTGAATGGACATTGGGAAGCGTTTATGACCACCTCCAGAACTTCACCCCAAGAACCATATATCTAAAGAAGAGTGTGGAGAGTGAAGATGAAAGAGGATGAAATTTTGATTAAATCTCAAGCCCTATGACTAGAAGTTGTCCAAGGAGTCGTAGCATCACAGGAGATGTAGTGGGTATTTATCCCCAGCTACGTGCAAAAGCACCAACCTTAGCGTGTCTAGAGCATAAGGTAGAGTTCAACAATAACAATATGATAGAAAAATGACAATAACAATATTTTTTAGATTTTCACGATATATAATGCAAAACAAGACAAGACAAAAGATACCTTTTCTGCAATGTTGGGCCACCGTAGTCGTTCGAGAAAATGGTTCTGCAACTCCACGGTTTTGGTCTCCAATATACTCCACTTATGGTTGTCGGATGGGGAATGTGGATCCAAATGGGTATGGAGCAAGCTCAACATACACCATGGTAAATAGTGTGGCAAAATAATGGCAGAAAAGTATGTTGTGTGATTGAGAGCAGATGGCAAAAAGTGTTTTGGGGGAGTCCTTCACAATGAATTTATAGGATGGTCCAAGGGTTTTTGACCCATGGTATTTTATTGTCCATGGTATTTATCTATGGTAGTTTGACCCATTCTCATTTTTAGGGTTTTTTACCCTTTTTTGTAGAGAGTGGGGATAAATCACAATAAATTCTCATCTTCCCTTAATTTATTGGGAAGGAATAATGATGTTTTGGACCATAGTTAGTGGAAATACAATTATGAAGGTCAAAATGAAGGAAATAATGGTGGGAATATGATGTATGATTATGGTTTAGACCATATAGAGCTAGCTGAACAATTTTTAGTGTTAACAGATCGCCCCCTAATGTGTGAGGGCAGGAGCTCATCGTATGGCCGATGGACATTAAAGGATTATGGGAAAATGGTGACAACCGTGGAGAGAATGGAGAGGATCGTGGAGGAGTGGAGTTTCCTCATTCGAACTACAGTGGCTTTTGGTTTATATTACTTCTAAAAAATGGATGAGGTACATATAATCTCAGACATGTATATGGACGAGGCGGGCATACCCATGCTCGTAACAATGCCTCGAAAAATAAATAATGGGGATCAAGGCTCAAAATATGGGAGCTGATCAATACTTATACAAATCGTGACACATAATGGTGGCCTCGATGGGAGGATGAATACAAATGTCGATCTGAAGAACTGATACATAGGAACAATGACATTCTCATGGAATGCAATATCAACACAACTGATGCTCTATTGGATTTGGAGGTGTACATAACTGGATGGACTCAATGTATGAGAGTCATAATCTCTGTGGTACAATATGCAACATCAAGTACTGGAGATACACAGAAGCATAACATTGGGGGCTTCCGAACGCTATCGCCAATGCAGCAAAGAAATCACAAGGGACATGCAACTGTATGGGTCCCATGGTAGACTTACCAATGTGATAGGGTTAGGTGACAACCGGGGTCTTCGACCAAATAATGAACGGACCAATACCCTGTAAGAATCTCAACGATGTGATGATGTAGCTGAAGTCAAGCACATAAGACACAACCAACCCAAAAGGCACTAATGGCTCCTTTCAAGTGGTCCAAGGAACTCATCAATGAGGTGGATGAAACCAGGATACAAGGACCTCTGGGTCTATCCTCTAGAATAGATGTGTTGATGTCGATTGAGGGAGACCTGCAACTAACAAGGAAATGATGTTTCCTTTATTAGAAGCGCGAGGGGGATAACCAAAGATGTGGAACAATCAAGGGACTGACGCACTAACTAAGGAACAGGGGCAGGGGAGTACGGGGGACTAAAAATTTCTTTATTCAGAGTATGACAGCAAGGTTGACCTGGTAGCAAATGAAACTGACTCATGGCAAAGGGATCATAGCTATAAAACCGGGGAAATAACTACAATGGGAAATACTAGGGGAGGCAACTAGAATAGTGACATCCAGGTGATCAAAGGGAGACTCATTGCAAAGTACTCTGAACAAAGGTGACCCAATGGGGGAAAGCTGTCATAATGTGGGATCATATATGGTGGCGCCTAAAGACACCGTTTGGGCCTTCTTCATAGTTTAAGGACCAGGAAGAAGGCATAAAAGTAAGCTTGATATTATATATCTCGTGGATTTTTATTGACCCTGAGAAGGTAAATGCTCAATGGTGTTTTCATTTTTAGAGAGTCTGAAAACAGGAAGAAGACTCCAGTGGTTCTCTTTTTTCATAAATAGTTCCCTAAGCCCGAAAAAGGATAACAGTATACAAAGGATAGCTGTCCCAACCGAAGGGTAAGAGATACTTAATTACCGTAGGTAGTCCAACCAGGCAGGAAAAGGTTAAACTTATACTAACTGGATGGTCATTCAAATACTTTTACAAGCATGAATGAAACCAAGTTTGCTCGACAATCTTTTCTTGATTAGAGGGTTGGAAAAGAGCTTAAAGACAACCCCTAATAAGATTTTTTGTAAGTTGCGGTCCCAATGTCCAAGAAAGCATAAAAGGATACAAAGGGTAACGTTCCTAGCTGGAAGGTGCTAGGGTGGTCCTTTTCTTTTGATAGTCTGAAAAAAAATTAAATGAGACCACATAGACACCCTTTCAAATACTTTAATGAGCATGAAAGGATGCAAGCGTGGTAGGCAATCTTTTCATTCTTTTAGGAGCCAGAAAAGAGCTTAACAAAAACTTCGTAATGGTCAGTCAAGCAAGGAGGATGTGTTTGATGTATGGCAAGAGGTTATGTTGCGAACATGGATGACAGAAATAACAGTGGAACACGGATGGTGTCTCTTCGCAGGATGAGGATGGCGGTAAAATAAGGCTAATTGTTCAGTATGGAGGGAGCGAATGGCTCATGGACATGTCAATACGTTCATGGGGGTGACTCACATGGTGGCACACAAATCGAGGCGACTTCCAAAAAATGGACTGAAAAATCATCAGTTTAACATGAGACAAGGGTCTCATTAAAAGACAGAGCGAGGAAAACCGAACCCGGTGGTACAAACGACACGAAAAACAAACGTCGGATGACTCTGTGGTGCACGGAAGAAAAACTAGACCAAAAGGAGGCCTATAAACAGGGGGACCACATGACACTTGTCATTTTCATTGTGAACTATTGAGTTGGAGTGGAGGACCCCATAACACTACTGTTGATTTCTCCTAATTGGACCGACAATTTTTTGATCCGACTTGCAAGTAAGAGTTCTCATCAAACCCGTCCTTTTCAGTTGATTGTTTTGTGGTTTTCCTCACTCTAGGGCCTTGGTCGAGCCCGAAGGGTTCTCGGGGTCAGGTCTCTCTTTTCGAGGGAAAAGGAGCAACCGAGGTCTCTCTTATTGAGCAGACAGGAAAAACCTAGTCGCACCTATCGGGGGATAAGAGTGACCCGACCGCTCTTGTTCAGCCTTTTTTAGCGACTTGGGTCACACAAAAAGGATGAACACGGATGACCTAACCCAGAATGAGGGATATGTACATTACTGGATTTGATAGGGCCTATGTGTATGTGCATGATTCCTTAAGCAATATGGCACGAGTGAGACATAGGGGACCTCCGAGGGGAGGTAAATGATCATCTCGCAGTACAGGATACACTCGCCCGGTGTGGGTTGTGGAAGTTCTTCCAGATTCCACTTATGCGTTCAACAAAACAGTTTTTAGACAAGCTGGTGAGCTACTGGGACCAAGAGGTAGAGTGATTCATGATCCAGGGTGAGCAGTTCGAGATCACCCTCCATGATGTGTACTTTTTGACAGGCCTCGTACTGGTTTTGATCGATGACACAACGCCGAAGCTCCCAAGTGGAGTGTTGATGGATGACCTTTGTGATAGGCATTGCTATGCCTCAACCTCTGTGCATAAGTCGTATATACTGGTGTGCGACATTGAGAGTTTATAGACTCGAGCAGTGGCAATGATGGTGTTGCGTATACTGGGATCGATCAGCCCACACAAGATCTCAAGTGGTCAGCTCCTGACGGTGGAGAGAAGGGATCAAAATTCAAGCCATCAGAGCCCGTCAAAGGAGTCCTAACCTATCTCAGAAGTGTCCTTAAAAAAATGGGCGTCAACAAAAATATTGAGTTGTGTTTTTTACATTTTATAAAAAAATCAGCAGATTTGAATTAAAATTTCATTAAAAGGGATAGGTTTCAAAATGCCTGTCAAACATTAATTATGGTTACATACTTCTACACCAAGGACGATTTCCAGCTTGCCAAGGCACTTGGAATTGTTGGCATTTAAGAGAAACAGTTCTTAGATGGGATGGTATCTCCCATCCATTAATCCACCTGGGCCATAAGTTAATTCAAATCATTAAACTGGCAGGTGTACCGTGTGAGATGGGAGAAACTTATACCATGTGAGCTGGCAATCGTTAATTCAATTCATTAAACTGGCAGGTGTACAATGTGAGCTAGGATAAGTGATGATTAATGCCCCCTGAGAAGTAAGAGGGCATCCCAATGCCCATCTCGCATCTTTTCTCTCGGAGTTGGAAATCCTGACCTGTTTTGGGGGTTCTCCGGTAATATCGATACAGGAAATGAGACAAAAAATTGAAGCTGGGCTAATTGTGCTAAATACAGCCAAACCTGCAACAACACAAAATATTATTGAAATATATTTGATTCTTCGTTCTCCTCATGTCCTTAATAACTATGAACAGAGGGTCCTTATTCGACTATTCCTATCTCCACCAAATCAAATCGTAAGAGTACCCCAATTTCCAACTGTAATCTATACTGCAAAATGGATATGCACGCACCATGTCTCAAGTAAAGAAAAGTAGAGAGAGATATATGGGCGTAATCTCTGTGATGAGATTATATATAAGCATTTTGGATCCATATCGCTTGTTATCTTTTGACGCAGTCGCCACTGCCAACCTCAATGGACAATAAGAATGCCTTCAATCACAATATTGATACTACAAGTGTAGATAATGATTTTTTACCTCTAAATTGCATTTCTTCTGGTCACATATGTCTGTTCCGATTGGAATGAGCGAGTTCTTGTATTTTGATGGACTTACATAACGACCATGAAAAAAATGGGATAAATAGACACCATTTATCGTTCCAAGTTTGTATATTTCACATGCCACTCAGATGACTGAGGAAGAATTAGTTGCGGAACGGTTAGCTGAAAATTAGGAGTAAAGTCGTCGCTTCTCAATGAGTGATCAGTTTGTCTCCTGCACCACCGAGACAATTTTTTTTTCATAGAACCAGTAACTCATTATTATATTTTTCTCGTTGGAAGGGCGACCGTTTGTTAAACTACTGAATAAATAGAAGGGTATCCCTTGTTTTTAGTTCCTAAGGTCTATGTCTGTTTTCCGAGTTATCATATGAGTGTAATGCCACTAATAAATTGGTAATGTTTTAATGTTACTAAACCATGGCATTGTAAATGGTGATGCATGATTTGCTAGCTCGGTTCTCTCTTGTGCCAACCTAGCATGAGAAATGATTGAACGATCACCTACGAGAGATTTTAGGTTACATGAACTTGATAATTATAAATTGGAAGGCATAGGGAGCCCTTGTTGATGTTGAAGGTATTCTCATGCTCAAGTATTCTATATGGTCTGTTGACTGGCTAGTTGAGTGAAGAGTTAGTAACTGAGTGATGTGGGGCTGTTATTTTTTTCTCTCACTTGGAACCATGATGCTTAGACAACGATCAAGGCATCTACGACGTCGTGGCACTCAACCTCATCCAATGTCGACGGTATTATATCTTCGCCAAACATATCATGCGTCGTCTTTTGCCTCAACATGGGAGAAACAAAAGCGAATTTGACAACATAGCCACCATAGTGGAGGCTCCTTTAGGAAATAGCAACGGAGAAGCTAGGAACATCATCAGTAATGCCTTCTTGCTCAGAAGGTCTCTTGGATAGTTTTTCTGCAATCATGCTTGCTTTAAATATCTAGTTTTATAATGCTTTTATTTTCATTTTAATTTTAGTCTAGATCTCGAGAAGTTGAGTTAGTACTATTTTTTATTTCAATGTGTTGAACTCACTGTTTTAATGAATGTTTTACCTGTGACTTTTTTATTTCATAAATAAATATGTTTTAAGAAAGTTGTATCATATAATTGTACTGTATTTAACAAAAAAAATTATGAAGGGGAGAGCTAATTTATTATCGTTAATTGAAGTGTAGTTTTTTTTTAACTTTTCATTGTAGAAGGGAAACATGAATATATAACCTTCAACTTTAAATTAAGACCAGCCCTTCAAATTTGATCCCTGGTGGAGAGTGTACTTAGGGGCACCTACTATGGGTGGGCCCAAATGTTCTTGACTGTGGTTCGGCGCGGGCTGAACCGTGCTAGCTCGGGGGGGGGTTGTTTCTCCTCATTCTTGTGCTCATTCTTCTTTAAGCGACTACCGACTCTATGACCGAATCGGGCAGTATGTGAGGGGGGGCCTCGCGAGCCTCAGATGATGAGGTGGTGCGAGATGATGATTCGAGAGGGAGGCCGCTTGGTGGGTCGCTTCTTCACGCGGGAGCTGTTTGCATAGTGGAGACAACTACCAGTCCTCATAGAGGACTATCCATATGTTGGGATGGATTACCGGGTGTTGCAGCTGCAACCATTCTCCCTAAATTCCTTCAAAATTTTGGGCCCCTCCTCATCATTTAGAATTGCTTTGATTTCGTTTGATCCATGAAGGTTTGGTCTCGTTTTAACTTTCGTTGATTCTGAAGATGAATTTGCGGCTTTTTTTCAGAGGATGCTTGTGTTAAGTTTTTGTTGTGGGTCACAGGATTGATTTTGGATTGCTAGCCTGAAACTCGTCACACCATTTTCCCTTTGAACAAACCATGGTCTCTGAGGTAAAACAGTTTGACCTTCGCTGATTTTGAGTTTTCTAACACTTAAGTTTTCTTATGATCGGGCATCATTTTATGTTGGATCGGAAGCTATAATCTTTTTCCCTTCCACCGTTGCGGCTGCCGAAGCGATTTGGCGTCCGAAGTGCAGAATGTTTCGGCCTCTGATTGGGAAGTTTCCCGCCCGAGGGTCGCGCCTCTTAGTTTTTTCCTTCCGCCGTTGCAGCTGGCGAAGTCGTTCGTCGTCCGATGTCCAAACCTTTCTGATTTCCGATCTAAGGTTTTTTCCGCTCACAGGTCTCGCGTGGCTATAATATTTTTCCCTTCCGCCGTTGCGGCTGGGAAAGTCCTTTAGCCTCCGAAGCGTAAAGCCGTCCGACTTCCGATTAAAGCTTCCCCTGCCCACGTGAGGTGTCACTTTAACTCCTGTCTTTTCCGCCGTTGCGTCTAGGAAAGCCTTTACCCGTCTGATGTCAAAACCTTCCGATTGTCGATTTAGAACTTTCCCGCCCAAAGCTTAACCAAAGATCTTTCCGGATCAAGGGATGCACCTGACTATATTGGTCGTTTCATGTGTCTAATTTTAATATTTAAAACACCCTTCCAACGAATGATACACGGTAATTGGTTGCAGATATAATTCAATGGACTATTGGGGCGAACAGGTGTCAAGGCATGGCTTGATCAAATCAAAACCGGCAATGTCGAAAGGAAGACAAAGCAAAAGAAGACACAAAGTCGAAAGCAACAAAACACAGATCTGAAAGGTCCCGCGGTTACTGAATTAATCATGAACAAGCGAAGGAAAATAGAGAGAGGGATACGAAACGCTGAGGAGACCGAAAGGTCATGCGTTGGGGGGGTGTTGGAGTAGGGTCCCGCAGCTACAGAAGAAGCTGCTAGTTTTGGCGGAGAGATAAGTTTTGGCGGAAAGAGGATAAGACGGAGCTACGACGCCGTAGCATGGTTCCAGCTGCAGAGCAGAGCCGAAAACCATGACTTTTTGAGATACGAAAGTCAAAGAAAGGCAATGGTACCTGAGCGACCGAGAAGG